>JAQPCC010000080.1:0-600000 GCA_028392965.1 Lindernia subracemosa | reverse complement strand
TCAATGGTGGACTCACACTCTCCAATCTCCTCATTCTCCGTGTTAACTGAGAACGACGGGTCGATGCTCAAGGACGCAAGAAAAAAAACGGCACTGCACAACCACCACGGCTCGCTCGATAGCTCTATGACGACATCATCCGACAGCTCTTGGAGGCAGGAGGAGGATGCTCGGGGTGAAGTTGATGAGGTTCATAACTCCCATGGCAAGAGAAGGCCCGTCGTTTTATCTCTAATGGAGATGAATCCCCTTGAGTCGGAGCATCGAGCTGATGGTAGTAATAATCATAATAATAATAATAATAAGAGGAAGAAGAGTTTTATTGATTTGAATAGTAAATCGTCAAACGAATATGATTCGGGTCGGCAGGTTATAGATTTGAACTGCAAAGGTATCGAATTCTTTAGCGGGAACTTTTAGTTTATAGAGAGGAAGAGTCTTGTGCTTTTTATTATATGTGTATGTATAGTAAAAGAGTATCCATTAGTGATTGTACGATGTAATGTGATGCTGCTGCTTATCGAGAATAATTGAATTACACATGAACATCCATATGTTTAGTACTTAGTCTGGACTATACTACTAGGTAAGTACTCAGAGGGAAAGAAGAACTACTAAAACAGAGCAAAGCAAGAGTGAAAGGGGCTAATGGACAGGAAAGTCGAGGGTCGGCGGTTTCTATGGCTGGTATTAAGGTGCAGCTCACAAAAGGATGACAAGTATAACGCCGGGCTGAGTGATTTCTTGGATTAGATTAATGAAAGAGATGTATTAATGCTTTCTTGCTACCATTGTAATAAGGACGGGAGTTGAAGGCCCGATACGACCTGCCTACACAATACTCTCATTTGCGATGATCTCTCTCACCCTTTACATCTCTAATACTCTCTCTATACAAAAAAACTGAATTCGAAAAGACTTGTCGTGGAAGGAATCTTACCTATGTTTTCTCTTTGACATGTGCTCTTCTCTTCGTTATAGTTTTTACTCACCACAGCAATTACCGCGCTTCGTCTCTTGGATCTTTTGCCACAGACAGAGGAGTTCTCTGGGGCCTTGGTAGTGAGCAACTATGTAACCGTCTTTACAACCGTCGATGATTATCCTCTCGTCCTTCTTATATCCTACTTCATGTCCCTTCTTTTTCATGTCGTCGATCCATATTCCCATGGCAACGTCTTCCAGCTTAAATATCTGCAATTTCGTATTTGTGTCACGTCATAGCTTGGTATCGAACTAACAATTAATATATATTAGTGAGTAGAAAAGTGTTTAACCTTTAGATTTCCGTTTCTGTATTTCTTGGAAATCGTCCTTGCTATGTCATTCGAGATGACGTAACCAGGACCATGTGCCCAAGGTGGGTAACCGTCATCAGCCCATTCCTATAAGCAATGCCAAAATAAAGAATAAGTTGAAAATTAGCATCATATGATATTTGCAACTTTGTCTAGCCTTTGGCTTTTGTCCGGTTGGAATCTAATCTTAACTCTTTGCATGGTTTTTATTATAGTGAGAGTTTTTCATGCAATTATGAGGAATAAATAACTGAAGTTGTGAAGGATACCTCGGGACTGATATACCACTTGTTATCTGGATCTCTTTGAGGCTTTGATTCCGACTCAATTAGGCCATAGAGCAAACCACGCGTCATGTTGGTGCTCTTCAAAGACGTCAGCATTTCGTCAATACGAATAAATGCATCATCATCTGTCTTCATGATGAACCTTGCCGAAACGATTTCGCTCTGATGAAAAATTTAGTTTCATGCAATTAGTTGTCTGAGATATATTTTTCTTTTTACCCGCTGTGAAGGTGAAAAAAGGATGGCTTACCCCATAAATGCAGATGGCTACGGTCTTCCATGTTATGAGGCTGTAATAGTCTACAAAAGGCATTAATTGGACGTCCTGGTAAGTTCTTGCTTCGTTCCACAGCTCCTCATTCACCATTTGGTTCTTATGCTGCAAAATGCATATCATTATTTTGCCATCTGAAAACAGACCAATTAATGCTGCAAAATGCATATCATTAATACATGGATTCACGGGGAAAGAGCCACAAATGTAGATTCACAGGGCTCTGATACGATGCAGTAATTTGACATCTAAACATACCAGGCCAACAAAGAAACGAACGGCAACTTGTCCTCTTCGTACTTCGGGGTACTGCATCCAAGATCTTCGAACAGCCATTCTACGTTTGAAGTTGTTGGCAGTGGAGAAAACGCCAACAAACAGATCTAGTGGCTTACGAGGAGGTAATGGAATAGCCTTAAGCTCTTCCAAGTCAATTATATGATCTAAGTCCTCAGATGTAGGCAAACCGCTAGCAACAACAGAGAGTAAATTCACATCTCCCGATATTCTCACTTCACTAACAACCCATGGCTCTAATGTCTGCATGCATCAGATTTTCTCCATGAGATAAATACATGTATTTAAATTTAACTTCCAACAGAATGGAACCTGAGAGAGAGAGAGAGAGAGAAAGGTTACTTCTCGAAAAGCAAAGGAAGTTATGTGCTTTCCATCAACTGTCATCTGGATAGCTTCTGAACCAACACGCAGTGTAGCGACAAACAGATCGTTTTGCTTAAACGGGAAGTACTTTCTTGGCATTCCATCATGAATCAGAGAATTCCTTGCAGATACATTCGCACGCAGGTTTGATATTATGGTTTGGTTACGATCTTTACCCACCAACTCATTGCACTGGTCTAACTCATCCACTGTTTCAACGTAGGTTTGATTGCGCAACAAACAACAGAAATTAGCATTTGACAGAAGGAAGTCACAAAGAACGAGAATGGACTCAGACATGATGATTATGATAATCCATCAACACCACATACCTTTTTAAGTGTAAGTAAACCACGGCCCAACCTATTGTAACTGTTAAATTATGCAATATTGAATAGAATGTATAAAAGTCCTTCTTTGGTGCAACATTAGTAAAATTATCAGACATAGAACTTCATGGGGAACTAACATCCCTCACTGACCTAAAGGGAACAGTCATGTTTTCTGTCCCCACTATTTTTTAAAAAGAAAAAACGAAAAACCAAACAGAGAACATCAAACGTTGTACATTAGTGATACCCAATTGGCTAGAGAACGTTGACTTGTAAAGCAAGCAGAGATAGTGCATGTTCTCATCAAGTCCAAAGTTGGTTTGTATGTTGTAACTAAGTCTAAGTCTGAAAGTTATTTTACTCGCGGTGGGCAGCAAAAGAGGAAAATGATTTTGAACAAGGACCGGGACAAAAATAAGAAAATAAGGTAACAAATACATATGACATCAGCTAGTATGGCAAATATGTCATAATATGATATGAAATATCTTATCCCAAAATGGATAAGACGAAACTTCACCGTTTATTCAATGCAAAAATATCATGAGTATGAAAAGAAAGACGGAACAGACCTTTCTTATTCTTCTCCGGTGTAGGAGACGGACACCGCTCCTCTTCGCCCCAGTCATGTGCAATGGTCCAAGTGTTTTGAACAATAACGGGATCCTCGGTTATCTTATCGCCGTGGAGTCTGACATTATAGTGCAGAATAATAGGAGGATCTGGCTCCCCTGGTAGAGGCTCACCAGTCAAGTCCACTTTGAAATTACCAAGAAGTCCATTTGGAATGCCAATGATCGTGATCGAAGAACCTTGAGTCAAGCCACATGGAACACGCAGCTTAAAATCATTTCGACCAAGTTCTGAAGCATTCGTTCTACTAAGAAAGTGAGGACAGAGTTTCTCTTTTCCCCTCGATAAACTTCCATTTCTCTCAAGTTTCTCTTCTTCAACAGAGGTAATCAGATCTTTCCAAGCAACGTCAGCTTCTTTAATTGCTTCAACTGCATTAGGTAAGGCCTGATAATGCGTGATTAAATTTTTCAAACGAGCCCATGTGAACAGAGAGGTTTGCTCTTCTTTTGATAAATTCCTTTGCACAAAGACATTTGATACTATGGCTTCAGCAGAAATCACTTGGGAGATGTTTTGCTGGTCCGGCAGCACAGGTTGTTCTCCGGTGTTTATCCATTTAAGAGGATTCGTCCCATTCACGTTTGCATAACTTGTCAAGTAGCTCTCATTGATTGGATTTTTTATAACACAATATCCGAGCACCAAGAGCATAAAAAGAGAAGTGGTTACAACACCACCATACCATTTCTTCATTTCTTTGCATTAGGGTCACAGCTTCATTCGCATGGACTTATACTCGCCACGACTGAAATTGGAAATTTGAGTCTCTTCTCTGCAAAAGCCAATAGTAAAATCAAAATATGCAGTAGGAAGCATATCCAATTAAAGAAAAAAAAAGATCTTGGATTACAAGGATAAAGTTCAACATGAATTTTAAAAGGAAAGAAACAGTGACAACGTGCCAGCCAGTTCATTTGTTTGTATGGAAATTTCATCGTCATCCCAGTCTATTAACTAGGCCTTTATTTCCTTACAATTCTTTTTTTTTTCTGCCAACAAGTCTTTAGACTCAATGAACCAAAAGAATCAAACATCTTGAAAAATTTGTCCGCTCCTAATAATCAACTACCAATCACACCCCTCCTTCAAGAAAAAAAAAAAAAAAAAAAAAAAAACAAAGGAAAACCAGGAAACTTAAAAACGTCATACAAACATTGGTCTTAATCTTGTACACAGAGCATATTCAATTCACCGAACGCTGTTGATAAACAGGCAAAAGGGGTTCGTATTCCTCTTTGTGTGCCATGATCCACTAAAAATCTTAGGTTCATATCCAAATCACCACAGATATAAATTAAGTCCAAATAAAACATAAATATTAAGCTATATAAACTGAATGCCAACAATAAAATGGATCCACAACTACTGACTTGATCATAGCATCAAATCAGAGCTCAACATACCCAGCCATAGCAAAAACGTAAGTCCCATAAAAAAAATAAAAAAAAAAAACTCAACCAAGCTTCACGCAAGCAGAATCTGAACATAAGATAGCAGAAAAATAAAAACAGCAGATGCACAGATCTAAGCGCGTTACACTCGAAATTCAAGATGAATCTAACAAAAAAAAAAACTCAGCATTGAATTCCGTACTAATGCGCCATTAAATGCCAGCAAAAAAAAAACGCCAAATATGCTGCGTACCTCGGCAAAATAACAATCTGAAGCGCTGCAACGAACGGAGGCTCTGCTCAAAAAAAAAAAAAACCGCGTCGTTCGAACTTCAACACAACTCTCTACTACTTAAGATGCAGACCTACAAAAAACGTAAACGCTACTGTAGGGTGAAGATTACTTAATCGAAGTTTGGTGATACCTAAACCATTTACTACTACCATGATTTGGATTTTGGAGTATGTAAGGAAGGAGCTACTCTACTAATTTATCATCATGGGTCATAACTGCTAACACCTGCAATTATTAATTATTTAGTATTAATAAAAGATTAATGTATATATACGTACTAACAACTACGAAAGAGAAGGAGATAAAAAAAGGGGAAAAAATGGTATAAAATAGCTGGCGCAGAAGGTAAATAAAAGCAGAGATGAAAAAAAGAAAAAGGAAAAAAAGAAGAAAGCAAAAGACTTTTTATTATTTAATTTATTGATAATCTCTGTCATTATTTCCCTTTTTTTTTTTTTTCTCGTTTTAGAAGAGCAACGATTTGATGCGTTCTTCGACTACGTTTTCTGCGTTGAGCACACGTATTGGAATTGACTTTGAATTTGTGTTACATAATAAAATAATTAATTATGGGGGCACGCGATTTTATTTATTTATTTTTTATATTGAATTACTGAAGCTTATCATTTATAATATTTAGAGTAAAGGGCAAATTTGGTGCGTATACTATACCAAAATCTCACTGTTGGTGCTTAAATTTTTAAATGCGTCGTTTTGTTTCCTAAACTTTGTAAAACCTTTCTTTTTTGGTTCTTTGACCTAACGAATCGGTAAAAAAACCAAAAAGGAAAGGTTTTGCAAAGTTCAGGAACCAAAACGGCACATTTAAAAGTTTAAACACCAATAGTTAAAACTTATTTTTTCACATACATACTATTATATAAACTTGATATAAAATTCAGTTTCGATCAACCCGAGATTTTTGAACTTCTTATTTTTTTGTTTTCGAGATTTTTGAATTATTTTTTTTGTTTCAAGAGTTATCCGAGCACAATCACACCGTAATTCCACGCGGGAATTACGTACATGCTATTGTGTGGGGAATAACGTGTGATTGTGTTGAGATAACTCTTAAAGAAAAAAAATAAGAAGTTCAAAAATCTCGGGTTGATCGAAGCTGTACATAATAGTATGTATGTAAAAAGAAAAGTTCTAACTATCGGTGCTTAAACTTTTAAATGCGCCATTTTGGTTCCCGAACTTTGCAAAATCGTCCATTTTTTGTTCCTTTACCGGTTCGTTAAGTCAAAAGAACCAAAAAGAAAAGGTTTTACAAAGTTTAGGAACCAAAACGGCACATTTAAAAGTTTGAGCACCAACAGTGAGACATTGGTATAGTATAAGCACCAAATTCGCCGTTTACTCTAATATTTATAACTAATTTTTTATCGTATAATGCAACAATCTTAATCTATACTTTTATATATATAAAACCTAAGTACCTTATTCTATGACACTCAATTTAAATCTGAGTCATTGATTTTATTTATATTGAATGATTGTGATTTATCAATACATTTGTTTATTACAATTATCATTTTATCCATCAATATCTTAATTTATCCAATTATATCCACATAACTTAGTTTTTATTTATATATTCAAATTAATATACAATTAAAATTAAAGTTATAATATCATATATATCAAACATCTTGAATTATATAAAACTTAAAATATAAAATTATATTACATATTTATAACAATTGAGTGTGCAAAAAATACTAGTTATGTACAATTAATATAAGTTATATGCATAATTAATGTAAGCTAATAACATTACTCAATTTGTAAGGGATGAGAAGAAATAATGAAACTGTAATGTAAATATCTAGTTGGTGAGTAGGTGTTTATGAAAAATTGACCAGTTAATATCAATTGATGTATATTTTGAAATATATAAGATTGAGGACCTATAGTAATCAGTAACCACCTATCAAATAATTTGATATATCATTTGTAATTGTAATTTTACTTTTTATATATTTTTTTAATTCAATAATATCCCAATAAATTAATTTTATTTATAAATAATAAATACATGAAATTAAATTTTCATCTTAAATTAAAAATAACTACTCTTAAAATAATAGTATACTAATTGACATAAGTTGAAATGGTCCAACTAAATATTTTTGACGCATGGTATGGTATGGTAAGTTGAAATGTCAAATTGGTTAGGTGGTGAGGCATGTTAACTAACTATTCGTTGTATTAATTTTCTCAGATCTGCTCTTGCGTTGCCTACGCTAGTAGAACCTTTTTTATTCGCGGTGTCGGAAGTAACTGACACGTGTCATTTGCCTATCGTGTGAGAAACTCCCCCTTTTTTAGTATGTGTGTGTGTTTTTTCAAATAAAATGATTGGTGAACCTTTATGGAAAACGTTTCGAAATATGGTTAATATTGGGCCGCATCGTGAATAAAAGCCCAAAAAAAATCTTGCATTGTGGGCCCATTACGGAGCCCATCTTGTAACTAGGTATAAGAAAAATAAAACAGCTAAAAGACCATTTCATTTTTTCTTTTTTTAATCTCTCTTTTTTCCAATTTCTTTCCTCGTGGGAGCTATGGTTCGCCCGAACCAGAACACGTTCTTCGTGCCAAAGTTTCGGATTCAATGCTTTTTTTATTATTATTGCGGCTGATTATCGCGACGGGAATGGCAATATAATCGGTGGGAACCAATTTTTTCAGAACGGCAGTAATTCAAGAAAACGTCTCGTATAAAATTATAAATGCAATAATTGAACTATAGTTACAAAAAAGACAATCATGTGTAAAACCGTAAATGCAATAATCAAGAATGTTATGCAAGAGAGTGTTAAACATGTTCGTTCAAGAAAAAGTGGTGGAGTGGCCACAACCGTTCCCTGACAACGCAATGGAACTGCATCACTTGTCTATTTCAGCATTCGTGATCATTTCCACGAACCTGGTGGGAGCCATTGTTTCCTCTTATAGGAGCTTTTTTCTCCATTTGTGAGGATGTCCTTTCTCAAATCACTTATAAATTAAATGTGTTCAGAAATCAACGTGTGATTTAGTTGTTAAGATTTATTTATAGATTGAATTTAGTTTGCAATGATATAAAAAAAAATGAGATCTCGTAGGATGCAATTATCATCTACACAACGTTTTTGTCGTGTTAGTGTATCCGGTGGCGGAGGCATCTTGGTGGCAATGAGGTTCATGAACTCCACTGGAAATAATTTTTATTAATAATTTTATAGAATTTTTTAAAGATTGGACTAAATTGAACAAAATTAAAGAAAACTGACCCGCTAAAAGGTTTTGAAAATTTTGAAGTATGTATTCCAAATAAAATCGGACCCAACTCACTTGATTTTCTGGCCATCGTTTGACAGTAGAAATTGATTTTCTAGTTTTATAACTTTGTCATTTTCAATGTGTTTGTGGTTTTTACATGGATTGTGTATGAGATTTAAAAAAATTTTATATAGTATGTTTTATTCTGCAAGAAAAATGATTAGGTTTGCCAACCCAGATATAAATTTTGGGTCTGCCACTGAACCATAAGAAATATTTTGCATAAAAATAGAAATACAAAATTCCAATACGTTTCTTTTCTCTACATTATATAAAACAATAAATCGTACCTAGTTTCGTGTAGGTCATTAGTAATGAACAATTCTAGAACCTTTTTTTGTGCGCAAGAGAATTCAAATAAGGAGGAAGCTTCACATAATTGCCCTAATAGTCTAATTATGTAATTTTCATGCAAAGTATTTAATTGACCTTTCTATGCAGCATTTCTATTTTAAAGCATTTAAAAGATTTGGAAGGTAATGATGCTATAAGGGATGACTTTTATTTATTTAGTATTATTATCATTATTAATATTTTTTTTTGGCAATTTATCATTATTAATTTTATTATGACTGTTTGATGCCCATATTTATCTTTATAAGAAAATTAGAAATTGAAAATACCTTGTACAAAGTCCACAACAGACAAGAAAATTAATGACAATTAAATTCCGGACCGTTGAGAATAACGTCATCAATTACCAAACCTAATTAAGAAAACAATTAAGCAAGCCTTCACCATATCCAATGAACACTTTTTGTACGTTCCTTATATTAAAACCTTTCTCTTATAATTTTAAAATAAAACTATATATAATTAGTTTAAAAAAATTAGAAAAAGAAAAAGGCAGAGAAAAAAAATAATGAAAACTTGTCCATTTAAGACCAACTCGTTTCAAGGAAAGTCGATATAAGTTCAAAGGTACAAAGTCACCTAACGGGCCAGAAGAAAAAAAGAATAAAAATAAAATAAAATAAAAAATAAAACTCTTCTTTCATAGATATATAATCGCATTAGGACTGCCGTTTGTTGAATCTTCAGTTTCGATTTCTTGGTTCAGCGAAAAATTCGTGATTTTAATTTTTCCGACAGCGTTATTTTCAGGTAATATTGATTTTTATTTATTTTCTTCCGATTTTATCCTTCTCTTTGTTCTGTATTTGTCTTCTTTCCCTTCCCCCCATTTTTGTTCATTGTGAAAATTCAGCTAATTGAATTTGGTTTTGAGCTCTGTTCTTTCTTGTAAATCCTCTGATCAAGCTGCATTCTCCAGCGCGGTCAGTGGATTGTAATTATTCTTTCGGCTTTTGGGCTGTGTTCTCCTGCAAATGGGTTTTTCGTCTTAGGCGATTCCTCTGATTGTAAAAAAGTCAATGAAAGCCTTTCTGTAGATAAAGGTCAAATCTTTTGATAAAGGCAAGCACAAAGGTCGTAGACTTGTAAATGTTATAAAGGGTCAGAATTCATTCCTTCGTGAACTATAGATAGAGGCTTTTGAGTCCCTTTTTTTTTTCTGTGATTCTGTGTAGGCATTCGTGGTTGTTGGCGGTGGTGTAAATAAGCTTTAAATTGCGTGAGCATTTGTTTGGCGTTGAAAATGGAAAGCTTGACCAAGTCCGAGTCTAACGAGAAAGGGCCCGAAACGGTGGGGACCTCATCACCTTTGATGGCGGCCAAAGATGATGAGATGGTGGTGGTTGTGGTGGAGGACGATGGTGGTGAGGGCGATGAGGAGTCGCCGCTCATAGGCATGGGTGAGTGTCGGATATGCCAGGATGAGGATTCTATCAGCAATTTGGAGAGCCCTTGTGCTTGTAGTGGGAGTCTTAAGGTATTTTGTGATGTATTTATTCTTTTAATTTTCAGTTGACTATGAAATAAAAATAAGAGTAGACATATGCAGTTATGTACATTTCTTGGTCTTATGCGTCTAAGGTTGCAATAGATATGTTTGATGCTTATCTTCCTTCGGCCATTTGTGATTGCAGTATGCTCACAGAAAATGTGTTCAGCATTGGTGCAATGAGAAGGGAGATATTACCTGTGAGATTTGTCATAAGGTATATATCCGAACACTCTGCCAATTATAGACAATCTTAATCCTTTGTTTTGTTCATGAATCAAATCGCATGATATGCACGTTATGTTAACACGCACATAAACACACAAACATATATATTCATGTCTATTCTGTTACAACATTAACTTCAATGTGCAGCAATATCAGCCTGGTTATACTGCTCCTCCAAGGCCACCGCCCGATGAGACCACCATAGATATTGGGTATTAAAAAGCTATAATTATTACATCCCATATAAAAAAAACCAAACTTGTGTTTCTTTGTTCAGATGACATGTTTTATGATCCAATTGTTGTCTTTACTACTATGGATCATCCATTTGTTATTGATTTGGTTTGTTTAATGTTGTTCGAAGTAGAGGAGTATGGCAAATATCTGGGGCACCTTTGGACATGCACGATCCTCGTCTCTTGGCTATTGCAGAGGCTGAACGTCACTTCTTTGAAGCTGACTATGACGACTACAATGGAGCTAATAACAGCGGAGCTGCCTTTTGCCGTTCAGCTGCATTGATTGTAAACCATTTTTGCACCTACTTGCTATTCTTCTCTAATAATTTCAATCATCATCAAAGAGTATACTATTAGTTAAAACTACAAGCCCATTTTGTTAATGAAGTGAAAAGAAAAACACGAAAAAATGGTTTAACTTAATAATAGTAATAAAAACAGTTAATGGCTCTTCTGCTACTGAGGCACGCATTGTCCATCACCGATGATGGGACGGACAGTGATGCAGAGAACGATGCATCGGCTTTCTTTGCTGTAAGTTGGTTTCTCAATTCTCTTACTAATATCATCTTATAACGTAATAAAATTTTCAAAATCTTCTGATATATATATCATAACTCAAAATATACCGCAGCTGTTCATGCTTCGTATCGTTGGCTTCCTTTTGCCTTGCTACATCATGATCTGGGCCATTAGTATCTTGCAACGTAGAAGACAAAGACAGGTAGAAGAAAAAAAAAATAAAAAAATCCCGCGTTTCGCTCCTAATGCAAATGTAATTATTGTTTTTAAAAAAAATATTGTTGAAATTAAATGCAGGAAGCTGCAGCTTTAGCATCAGCAGAATTTGCAATCGTTGTTCAGTCAGGGCAAAGCAGAGGGCGGTTGCTCTTGGCCTCGGCCGCGCCAGCTCCTTCGATCGCTCCACAACTTACTCCCCACCAAGAGATGGTTTGAGCAAACGACAACTTTGTTTCTTGAAATTTCGACTTTGTTTTTTTTTTTTTTTTTAATATGTGGGATTTTTTGTCTGAATCTTCAACTGACTTGTAGTATGTGAATCGATGTTCCGCAATTCAAATTCGTATATTCGATGTATATCTTCAAGTTTCTGTTAACCTTTAAGATGAAAATGGTTTTCAACTCCTTTCCGTTCCGTTCATTGAAGAAATGGATTCTTTTATGCCACCACCACTTTCCCTCTACCTTCGCCGGCAATCGGGCGTCCGCAGACCTCTCTGACCCCCATTCGGTTTCGGCGCTGGCCGTGTGAGAAGTTAATTATTACCTAATCCAATTATCATAAGAAATATTTTTTCACATTAATTAATAGACTATCTTGTCAAAATTACATATCTATACCATATATTATTGGAGAGCACCTCGTACTAACGGTAATAAAATTAATTTGGTATGGTAATGTTAATTACTATTTTACCCTTTTTTTTTTCAAATTTATTCCAATTATATCTCAAAAATCAAAATTTTAATTTATAAAAAATAATTTACAATTAACATTAATATTATAGCTTCATATGATAAAAATAGCTTTATATAAATTAATATTATATATTTATATCTTAGAGCACACACACCTGTGTGCGTAAAATACTAGTCTAAATAATATATCATGTACCAGTGTGTACTTTTTCTAAAAATAAATCGCTTGTGGTAAGTGCAGTTTTGTTTCTTTGAAATTTACTCGCTAATAATATCACTAATTTTGTCTTAAGTGGATCCAATGTTTGAGGGTTGGTTAATATCATATTGCTCGTTGGTTCAAATCTCATGACCAAGTTCACTTTGGCTTGATACATAAAGGATGATTAGTTTAGTTGGAAGCCGAAAATCGTCCCATAATCAATGATAAGATTCATATTCGACTTAGACTGAACTAACTCGAATTATGGAACTACGGTGATTCTGCGGTAGAATATCGTTAAAAAAATACGATATCACTGATTTTGTCTGTATTTATAAATTCGAATTACCGACGGACAATAACACTAATTTTTCAATTCATTTAAAATTAGAGGGAAAAAAATCCACATTATATACGTATGGTAGTAGGGATGTTTATAGTTTGGTTAATCGAACGAAACGAACCGAAATCGAAGCTTTAAAACCGAAACGAAACCAAAGTTTTAAATTCAGTGCGGTAGTCAATTTTCATTTTTGATAACCGAACTTTTTCGATTATGTATATTTTTATTTTCTCAAATATATATAATAATTCCTATTATATGTTTATAATAAAATAAATAATATTAAAATTATTATTCTTACCTTTTTTTTTAATTAAAATTATTATATATAAATTCGATGTTAATCAAACCGAACAAAACAAATCATCTTTGTTGGTATGGTAAGTAGAAGTATGATAGTATCGATGGTTTCGCAATGCTGGAACGGAACTGGCGTTGATCATATAACGAATCATCAACTTTTGGGAAATTACTGTGTTAGGGTTCTGTATTTTCTACGTCAGATTTTGCGGTCATCGGCTATAGCTGGTAAGCATCTTATCATTTGCTCTCTTTCCCTCTTTTTTCTCCATGAAGAATTTTGATTCATTCGGTTAGCGTTTCAGACTAGTTTGAAATACTGATCGTATGTTTCGCATTATTATCTACTCGATTCTTGCTCCAAATTATGAAATCCTGGGCATACTGCACCTTTGTTCTTGGTTTCTGCATGTATTTACCCCCAAAGTAGGGGCTTACAAGTTCTACCCACAAGTATTCGATAAAATGCTTCAGAGAAACACCCATTTATAAGCTCGTGACTCTACTTTTTACCATGACTCTTTCACAGAAATAGTATAAAGGCGTGGATCAGATTATTTTGCCTGGTTTTAACTCATCTTGCCTATTTCAGGATTGGTGGTTTGTTTTCATAGTCTGCTCTCGATCAAACCGTGGATTCAATGACCATAGCTATCAAGTCCTCACAACCATGACTAAATCCTCTTGTGCGTGCATTCGATCAAGGGCAATCGAATTCCTCATTCAATCTGCTCAGCTCCTCGAAGTTTCTCCAGTCGTCAAATACTCGGCTTTGTCGCTATTCACCGACCGCTTCTACCCATCTCTTGCAAGTACAGAACACACTGCCCACAATGCCCTCAGCAAGCACCGCCTTCTCCATCCCGTGGAAGAAAGCAACCTACAGCTCTTTGCTCTTACATCCCTATGGATCTCAAGCAAAATGCACGAGACGTCTCCCTTATCCCTATCGACCCTGAAACAGCTGGGAGACAGGCACATCACCGAGCAGCACTATGGGAAGTGCGACTTCTTGGAAGCCGAGGTTGTCGTAATGAATGCAGTCAACTTCGAGATGGGCAATTTGGATAGCACCTTTGCAGTGCTCGAAGACCTGATGGTTCAGCTGAAGGCAGTCGCGCGAGTTGGGGAGCAAGTGAGGTTCGAGGCCTGTATGGATGTTATGGATCTTTTGTATGAGGGCGAAGGGATGCCTCTTGCGTTGAATGGCTGTCCTCGGTCTTTGGCTGCTTCCGTTCTTGTTTGTGCTTATGTCATTACCGTGCCCGTTCAGAGGTGGGAGTTTCCGATTGTTTCGTGGGTCAGGTTTGCAACCTCTTCCCGGGAGGAGGTTGTTTTGGACTTGGTTGGCAAGGTTCTAAAGCATGTGTTTGAGCCTCAAGGGCGGCTTTGAGTGTTAGTGTTTTGGAGGCAAGAATGTATAGAATTTGAAAAGCATTGACGAAACGAGCTTTGTATGTTGTGCTTTCGGAGAGTATGCTTGTGATTTCAGTTTAAAACACGGACATGATTAAATGAAAGATACATAAACTGAGGTGGATGATACCCTTTTATCACGTGCTTGGCAAATCCCATCCCCGCTCCAACACTTATTGGGAAATGCAAGCCCCCTTCCCTGTTAAGCAAAGGGGGAAAATTGTTTCCCTGTTCTCATTCCCTCGGCGATTTGTCAGGATTTTTTTCCCACGGAGAATCACTGCCCGAAATCCTTTTTAGTATAATTTTTTTTATTTTTATTTTTGTAAAGGGGGAGTCGACGAAAAACAGTGGAGTAAATTTTTTAGTAACACTTTTGAAAATTGATGCGAGTGAAGAAAAGTTACGAAATACGATTACGAAAATTGTGGCAGTCCTGAGAAAATGGGAGGAATGATAAAAATAATACAAAATAGTAGGGTTTAAAAGGATAATTTGATAATTTTATATGTCGGAACCCCACGAAAAACGGAGAAGGGAGCTCGCCCCCGCCAACGGAGAGCAAATTTTCCCCATCACCCCCACGGGGAGTGAAAAGGGAAATTTGCGCCCCATTGACAAGCCTACTCCAAACTATATTTTGGTTATATTATATCTTGTTCTTAAACATAGTGAAAGTAGGGGTGTAACTTGTAAGGGAGCTAAATTCGGGTCATTTTTTTAACTCGAGGTCGACAAGCTATCTATTTTTGAACTGTAACTCCTCGAACTCGATGAAATAAAATTAAGCTTGAGCTGAGATCGCAAGCTAGTTTACTGGATGAGCTCGAGCTTATAATCTACGTATTTAGATTTTTAAAAAATAAATAAAAATAAAAAACAACTATAGCTCGTGAGTTTTCGAATAGTCACAATGAAGCTCGAGCTCGAGCTCGTGAGCTTTAGCTGAGCCTACTCGTTAATTTCATGAGCTGACTCAACTCATCTTTCATCCAAGAGCGAAACATCTTTTTGAATCAAATATAGTTAACAAGTCAAGAGAATGTGTGGATAAGAGGAGAATCTAACATGAAAATTAACGCTAAATAATCCTTACTAATTGGTTGCATCACTGCTGAGACTATTTTAACATTTGTTTTGGGTAACGTCGGGAATCCAATAGTTTTTTTTTCTAATGATAATTTCATAAATAAATAAAAAAAAACGATTTACATGTGGCTAGAGAGCCAAAAACATTCCTTCGATAATCCAGTAAGGAAGAAATTTCTCAGACACCGAAAGAGAACACAACAAACGAAAACAGAAAAACACAATAGTTAACAAGTCAAAAAATGAATGTATAAGTGGAGAATCGAACATGAAAATCAACACTAAATAATCCTAATTAATTGGTTACATAGCTGCCGAAAATGTTTTAACATTTTTTCAGGTAACGTCGGGAACCCACCTGATGTGGGTAGAACTCAGAGCACGCACATACCTACATTGATGCGAGGGATAAGGTTTGAGAGAGCAGAACTAGCGGACGAGGTCTGACAGAGTTGAACCGGAAGAGAGAGCTGAATCAGGAGACGAAGTCTAACAGAGCTGAATCAGGAGACGAAGTCTAACAGAGCTGAACCAGTAAAGAAGTCTGGTAGAGCTGAGCCAGGAAGGAAAGCTGAACCAGGAAAGAGGTCTGACAGAGCTGAACTCCTGCTCTAATATGCTAGTCCAGCGGAGCTGATTCCCTTCTCTGACAACTCCCGCAAAGACAAGGTATGAGCAGAGCTGATCCCTTCCCTGGCAGAGATAAGTTTTGGCAGAACTGAGGTTGTTCTCTTCTGCAAATATTTGGTCAGAGCTGAAGAGAGAGGAAAACGTCATTTTCTGCTACTCAAGCAGGGAAAACACACTATAAAAGGGGAACCTTACCCATTTCAAGACCAACTTGTTCCATTCTACACACCCCAACACACCAAGAACACACACATATTCTCTCTTTTATCTCTTTACCTTTAGAGGCTAGAAATTACTTGTAAATACGAGAGAACGTGAGTTTGAGTGTGTAATCATCCTCGACTAATAATAAACATCATTTGGCGGCCCGTGGACGTAGGATTCACTTGAATCCGAACCACGTAAATCGGTGTCCATTTTATTTTTAGCTTTTTATTATTCTTTTCACCACATGATCCACCTTAGCTCCACCTCGATGTTTTTCTCGGACCAAAAGTTTTGTTGGTCGGGGTCGTACCCGCATCAACTGGCGCCGTCTGTGGGAAATCGGAGCTAGGGCGTGAGTTCTATCGTTTGGTGACGGAGTTTCGTTGATATTGGTCGTCCCTCTGTTCTTGGTACTGCTGTGGGTTGCTGGTTTGGTGGGTGTTGACATACCATCCGATTCACAGCCGTGTATCTCGACTTATACGCATCCATCGGAAAATCGGAAACCACCACCACTACGACAAGCGCACTCGGAGGACGACCACCGTAGTCATCTCTTGATATAGACTCAAGTTGGGAAAAGAAATAAAATCGAAAATGAGAACCTGGAATGAGAGAAACGGTTCTGATTATCGACTTCACGCGTTCATTCAAGAGAAGAGACAGAGAGAATCTAAGTCTGTTACAAAACATGATTTTTCTGATGATAGAGAAAAATCAGAGATGACATCAGCTATATAACAATAAAACTAGATAAAACGCTTCTACACTTCTTCGAGTAAATTGCGCCTTCATCATGAGTTAAATTCGTCATTGCTGCCTGCGTTTTTATTTTATCTGGTAACACTCCTTCCTCCTTAAAACAACTCTTGACCTCAAGAGTTGGTAAAAGAAGGGAATTTCTGCTGCAGAACAAACCAATCTTCCCATGTACTATCCTACGAAGGAGCGTTAAACCATTTAACCAATACCTGAGTTACCGGCCTGTTATTCTTCTTACCAGTCTTCTGTCCAAAACAGCTTCGGGTTCCAGCATAATATGACCATGGGAGTTCAAGAATGAAGGGAGCTGAGGAGAAACCTGCGTAGATCCCACCCTCTTCTTGAGTTGAGAGACATGAAAAGTAGGGTGTATCTTGCATCCTTCAGGAAGTTGTAGACGATAAGCAACTTGTCCAATTTTCTGTAATACTTTGAAGGGGCCAAAGAAGCGGGCAGAGAGCTTATTATAAGCATGATGTTTGAGAGAAAGCTGTCTATAAGGCTGCAGCTTCACAAATACCCAATCATTCACCTCAAAAGATCTCTCACTCCTCTTCTTATCTGCCTGCGCTTTCATCCTATTCTGGGCCTTTGAGAGGTGTTGCTTAATCAATCTGATTGTAGCCTCTCTATGTGTTAAGCTTCTGTCCACCAGCTCGACATTAGAAGCACCCTCCAAATAAGGAATATGCACAGGGGGTGGTTGTCCATACACTACCTGATAAGGTGTGGAGCGAATGGATGAATGATAGCTGGTGTTATACCACCATTCAGCTAAACTAAGCCAATGTACCCATTCCTTAGGTCTGTCCCCACACATGCAACGAAGATAACATTCTAAGCATCTATTCACCACTTCAGTTTGGCCGTCAGTTTGTGGGTGGTAAGAAGTTGAAGCTAAGAGCTGCACACCTTGAGATTTGAAGAAAGCCTTCCAGAATTGACTCATGAACACATCGTCTCTATCAGAAACAATTGTTTAAGGAGCCCCGTGTAGTTTGAAGACATGATCCATGAAGACCTGAGCTACTGTGGCTGCTGAATAAGGATGTTTAAGACTCAAGAAATGAGCATATTTGCTCAAACGGTCCACCACCACCAATATAGAATCTCTGCCACCAGAGAGGGGAAGACCGTCAATGAAATCCATTGAAATATCAGACCAAATCTTCTCAGGAATAGGCAGAGGATTCAACAGACCAGGTGAAGCTACGTTCTCAGTTTTGTATCGTTGGCATGTGAGGCATTTCTTCACGAAGTTGTAAACGTCTTTCTTCATGTTCTTCCAATATATATAGCTCTTTTAAGTCGGTGGAGAGTATTGTCAATCCCAGAATGGCCGCCTACCGCACTGCTGTGAAAAATATGAAGGAGTTCTTTCTTAAGCTCAGGTTTAGAACCCACTACCACTTTTCCTTTTCGGGTCAGTATGCTCCCATTCCACTGGTAATGACCCGAACTTCCATTAACAGCCTTATGAATGATCTTTTGGATGTGATCATCTGCAATCCAGCTGTTCTTTATTTTCTCTAAGAGGTCGGTTCCCACATAACTGATATTGGCTAGCACTCCACTAGGTCGTACTTTAAAGTCAGGCATTCGTGATAGAGCATCAGCAACTACATTTTCAGACCCCTTCTTGTGTACACAATGGTATAATCATAGCCCATCAATTTAGCCAACCACTTTTGCTGGCTTGGTGTTGAGATTCTTTGCTCTAAAAGATGTTTCAGACTTTGGTGATCAGTTTTAATAATGAAGTGCCTCCCCACCAAATAAGCCCTCCATTTTTGAATGGCCGTCACCACAGCTAATAGTTCCTTTTCATACGTTGACATAGCAGCTGCCCTTGCACTCAATGGTTTACTCATATAAGCTATAGGCTTTCCTTGTTGAAGTAGGACCGCACCTATTGCCGAGTCAGAAGCGTCTGTTTCTACTGTAAATTCTTTAGTGAAGTCAGGAAGACTCAAAACTGGAGAGTTACAGAGAGCTGTCTTCAACTGCTCAAAAGACTCAGTGGCCTGATCATTCCACTTGAAGTTGTCTTTCCTTAGTAGATTGGTAAGTGGCTGCGCTATCTTTCCATACCCTGTAATGAACCGCCTGTAATACCCGCATAGGCCTAAGAATCCCCTCAATTGTCTTAGTGTTTTTGGTACAGGCCAGGCCATCATAGCTTGAATCTTGGTAGTGTCTGCTGAAACACTGCCCTCAGATATTACATGCCCCAAGTATTCCACCCTTGCTGCCCCAAAATGACATTTACTCTTCTTTACAAACAATTGATTTGCTCTAAGCACATCAAAGGTTGTTTTCAGGTGCTTCAAATGGCTCTCCCAGTCGTTGCTGTATACCAAGATATCATCAAAAAACACCAGAATAAACTTCCTCAAGAAAGGCTGAAATACCTTGTTCATGAGTGCCTGAAATGTAGAGGGAGCGTTTGTTAACCCGAAAGGCATCACCACAAACTCATAGTGGCCATGATGAGTTCTGAATGCAGTCTTGAACACATCATTGTCCCTCATTCTGATTTGATGATAACCAGACCTTAAATCCAGCTTAGAAAAAACTCTCGCATGAGGAAGCTCATCGAAAAGTTCTTCAATTAAAGGAATAGGGAATTTATCCTTCACAGTGTTCTTGTTAAGCTCCATGTAATCCACACACAAACGCCAAGATCCATCCTTCTTTTTCACCATAACCACCGGTGATGACAAAGGGCTAACACTTTCTCTTATAACCCCCGATGACAGCATATCTCTTACCATCTTCTCAATCTAGTCCTTTTGTATTGCAGGGTACCTATAAGGCCTTACATTGACTGCAGATGTTCCCTCCTTGAGAATTATAGCGTGGTCATAGGCGCGGTGAGGTGGAAGTTTGGTAGGCTCGGCAAAAAGGTCCTGATACTCCTCCATCAGCCCACTCAAATCCTCTTGCTCTCCTTCGCCAGTCCCCACTTTATCAAGCATGAAAATCTGAGGACTGCATTGCTCCTCCTTTTGCAAGTTCAGCATCTGTAGCATGGACAATTGTGCCGAATGAGACAACAACCTATTCATTTTCTTGCTGGTGATAACCTTGGCCTTCGCAGGTTGCATTCCTCTAAGCAACACTTTTCTGCCTTCCACCTGAAAGTCCATATGGAGTTGATTAAAATTCCAAGTGATACTACCCAGGGTTATCAGCCATTGAACCCCTAACACCATGTCACAACCTCCTAGGGGAAGAATCATCATGTCAGCCACAAACTGAGTCCCTTGCATCTTCCATTTAAATCCTTTACACATATAGGAGCTGTAAAGCTTACTTCCATCAGCCACAGCCACAGGGAAAGGATTGGTTTGCTCTAATTGACAGCCAAACCTCCTAGCCCATTCCAAGTCTAAGAAATTATGGGTACTGCCCGTATCTATCAATACATGTAGGGGCTTACCATTCACGTTACCCGCAACCCTCATGGTGCTATAGTCATGCACTCCAGCCATTGCATGCATAGAAACTTGGTAGTTGATTAGAGAATCCTCCTTAGCCTCAGTCCTCTCCCCTTCTTCATCAAACCTTCCGAGGTCAGGAGCCTGCTCCTCTATTATCCCTTCATCTTCAGTCATTAGTTCCATTAAGTATATCTGTCTCTTTTTCGTACAGATATGATTAGGTGAGAATTTTTCATCACACCAAAAGCACAGTCCCTTTGCCCTTTTTTCATCAATTTCGTGCGGCATCAACCTTCTAGAGGGTATGATCGGTTGATTGTTTCCCTTCATCATGCTGTGAGACTTAGAGGAAAAAGGTGCAGAAGCTACAGAAGACGAACCAAAACTTGATGAACTCTGCCCCATAACTCGGTTGTGAACATTTGTATTTGGATTGAAGGGAGTTCTGACATTAAAAATGTTAGATCTCACACCTCCCCCAATAGAGCTCGTAGTTGTTACTCTCTTTGAAGTCAGCCCGTTCGCTTGTTCCTGCAATTTGGCGAGACTCACAGCCTCTGATAAGGATTTTGGCCGAAACATCCTTACAGCCACTGCTATCTCTGGTTTCAGCCCACCCAAAAAACAGCTCACTGCATACTGCTCAGTGAGTTCAACACAGTTCATCAACTCTTCGAAACTATCTAAATAGTCCTGAACTGAACCAGTCTGTTTAAGATTCACTAACTCACTCATCGGATCATCATACGAATGCAAGCCAAATCGATTATGTAGTGCCTTGACATACTCCGACCATCGAGGAAGCTCTCGAGTGAGTCGAGTTTTCATGAATACCTGATGCCACTGCAGAGCGCGTCCTTCAAGGTGAACAGCAGCCATTCGCACCTTAGCTTCTGTCGGTGTTTCATCCACCTCGAAAAATTGCTCGCACTTGTAAATCCAGCCTCTCAGATCATCGCCATTAAACTTTGGAAACTCAATGCTAGAACATTTGGTCGGTAGTTGATAGCTCGATTTTGATCGATCGTCGCTTCTTCTACCATCTCCTCCTCCCACTGACTCATCTTCACCTGACGGTCTGCTCACCATAGCTGCGATCATCTGCCGTAATGTTTCTAGTTGCTCGTTGATGGAAGCATTATCCTCCTTCATCTTGTCACGGAGCATTTCCACCTCCTTGCGTAGCTCAACACCTCGAGTTCCTTCTGCCATCTATGAGTCCTTCAGAGAGCGAGGATCGATGCTCTGATACCAATTGATATAGACTCAAGTTGGGAAAAGAAATAAAATCGAAAATGAGAACCTGGAATGAGAGAAACGGTTCTGATTATCGACTTCACGCGTTCATTCAAGAGAAGAGACAGAGAGAATCTAAGTCTGTTACAAAACGTGATTTTTCTGATGATAGAGAAAAAACAGAGATGACATAAGCTATATAACAATAAAACTAGATAAAACGCTTCTACGCTTCTTCGAGTAAATTGCGCCTTCATCATGAGTTGAATTCGTCATTGCTGCCTGCGTTTTTATTTTATCTGGTAACATCTCTCTGGTCTCCGGTTATAAGTTGGCCGTCGATCGTGCGTCAGGGCCAGGTTGTAAGTTTTTCGTGCAGTTGTGGTCGATCTACAATTATTTAAATTACAGGGTCAATTCTATTATTTTGTTTTGGGAGTTAATAGTATAAATCTGAATACTTGGGGCTGGGCTGCGAGTTACAAATATTAGAGGCCTGCTGGTGTAATTTTCATTAGGGTTTTATGATAGGCCTTTAATCTTGTTGGGCTTTTAAATATGTTTGGGTCCTATATATTAATTGGTTGGACATGAAATTATTTTTAAATGGGCGTTGGGACTACTTCTAATGGGCTGTTAGAATTGCCCTTAGTAGGCCTGCTGGAAGTAATTGTTTTGGTTTGCTGAATTTAATTAATTAAATGCATGGGTTTATCTTTACTTAGCGGGCTGCATGACTAAATTAATTCGAACTTCTGAAATTAACGAAACTTTATTAGTTTGCTAGATCTTAACAGATTTTTGACAATCTCGGGACTTTCAAATTTATTTTTATACTGATGCTTAAGTAGCGACCGACTCGGGAATTCTAAACGCGATTTTATACGAGGATTTTCTCTTTTGACGATCTCAAAGCTGATAAGTTTATTGATCTAATACTTATCTCTTTCATTATCATTATTATTATGATTCTATGCATGTGACACTCGTCATGTTCATATATGTTGGAGTTGCTGTCGGTTGTTGTTTGATTGATTGCAGTATCATTAACAATGACGACCCGATCTATCTATTCGGGATTTCTGAGTTCAATTCTACACTGGCAGGCGAAGACTCGATTTATCTGTGCGGAATTTCTAAGCCCAATCCTGTATTGGCATGCGAAGACCACAAGGTTGAATGGCCCCCCATCACGACCAGAGACCGAATGGTCTGGCGTGCTTGGAGCGACCGAATGGTCGGAAGACCCCTAAGGCCGAATGACCCCCCATCACGACCAGAGACCGAATGGTCTGGCGTGCTTGGAGCGACCGAATAGCCCCCCATCACGACCAGAGACCGAATGGTCTGGCGTGCTTGGAGCAACCGAATGGTCGGAAGACCCCTAAGGACGAATGACCTCTTATCACGATAAGAGACCGAATGGTCTGGCGTGCTTGGAGAGACCGAATGGTCGGAAGACTTTTAAGGCCGAATTGCCCCCCATCATGACCAGCGACCGAATAGTCGGAAAATATTAGAGGCCAAACAACTTCAGAACTGACTGGTCTGGCGCGGGAGAAACGATCGACTGGTCTGCAGACAGCAATGACCGACAGGTCTGCCTCAGGAAAGAGATTGATTAAGTCTGCGAGGTCAAAGACCGATAGGTCTGCAGAGAAAAGATACACTAAAGAGTGATAGATCTGTGATATGAATAAACTCAAAGGCTATCAGGTCTGTAGAACAAAGAAAAAATAAAGAGCTCACCGACATAAGTAAAGAGCTCACTGAAGTAAAGAGCTCGCAGAAATCAAGAGCTCGCCAAAGTCAAGAGCTCGCTGAAATCAGAGCTCGTCGAAGTAAAGAGCTCATATAAAGAAAGAGCTCAAATGAAGGTAGAGTTCACTCAAATGAAGAAAGAGCTCGCTAAAATCAAGAGCTCGATGAAATAAGGACCTCGCTGAAATGAAGAGCTCTCTGAAGCGAAGAGCTCGCTAAAATAAAGAGCTCCGTAAAATCAAGAGCTCGGTCAAATCAAGAGCTCGCCAAGATAAAGAGCTCGCAGAAATAAAGAGCTCGTTGAAGTAAAGAGCTCGCTGAAATTAAGAGGTCGTTGAAGTAAAGAGCTCGCTGAAACAAAGAGCTCGCAGAAATCAAGAGCTCGCTGAAATAAAGAGCTCGCAGAAATAAAGAGCTCGTTGGACTATAGAGCTCGCTGAAGTTAAGAGCTCGTTGAAATAAGGAGCTCGCTGAAGTTAAGAGCTCGCTGAAATTAAAAGCTCGCTAAAATAAAGAGCTCTCTGAAATCAAGAGATCGCCGAAACGAAGAGCTCGCCGAAACGAAGAGCTCGCAGAAATAAAGAGCTCGCAGAAATAAGGAGCTCACTGAAATAAGGAGTCGCTGAAATGAAGAGCTCGCCGAAGCGAAGAGATCGCTAAAATAAAGAGCTCCGTAAAATCAAGAGCTCGGTCAAATCAAGAGCTCGCCAAGATAAAGTGCTCGCAGAAATAAAGAGCTCGTTGAAGTAAAGAGCCCGCTGAAATTAAGAGCTCGTTGAAGTAAAGAGCTCGCTGAAACAAAGAGCTCGCAGAAATCAAGAGCTCGCAGAAATAAAGAGCTCGTTGGACTATAGAGCTCTGTTAGGAATATTTTATTGTGTTCAATTAATTAGAATTATCTTTGTAGTTTATTTAAATAGATTTTATTTAAAAGAGGCTTAGTGTAATTGGGCTTTGTTAGGGGCCCAAGTATTATATACCAAAATGTGGTATAAATACTTGAACCCTAACACATAATAAAGTGTGTTTTGTGTGAAAATCAATCTAGAGAGAGTATTTTAGAGAGAGAAGCTCCCAACCTACTCCAAGAACACACACATTAATTCGTCCCATATTCAAACGTGGTTAAATCGTCCGAAGTTAGATTGTTAGGATCAAAAGGCTACCAACAAGTGGTATCAGAGCCAAACGCGTTAGGATTTGAGTGATTTTTCTGAAAATTTTGGGTTTTTCGTGTTCTTGAGCTCTAAATTTTCGACCCTTGTTCTTGAGATTTTGAGCTTATTTTACTGATTTTGCAAGCTCAAGAGCTAAATAGGTTGTTTTCGAGTGATTTTAAGTGTTTACCCAACAGTTTTCAGTTGATTTGAGTGAGATTTAGGTAGAAATCGCATAGAAAACTCGTCATATTTTCTGCATATATGATTTTCGGGCAGATGAATGTAACAGTGCCTAGATTTTCGGCTGATTCTACCCGATTTTCATTGATTTTCGGGTGACTCTATTCGAAATTCGGCGTGTTTCTACCCGATTTTCGAATTTTTGCCTGATTTTCATCACCCGAATTTCCTGCACGGCGAAAATTAGTACTTACCCGATTTTCATCACCCGAATTTTCGTTTCAAATCTCGGCGATTTTCATGTTTTCGGGCAGACCCGAATTCGGGCAGAGTAACCCGAATTTGCCCATTCTCGGCGATTGTCTGATTTTCGGACTGAATTATCCGAATTCGGGCAAATCATCCAAATCAGTCTCCCGAATTTCTACCTACCCGAAAATTCTTAGTACCCGATTTTCAAATCATACCTCTTAAGATTTTCGGTCAAAGTCTTCACCCGAGAAGTCACTCACTCTTTCAAAAATTACATTTAGAGGTTTTCGATCACCCAAAATTTTTCGGCCCCCCCTGGAACCAAAAAGGCTTTAAGTAGCAAAAAAAAAAAAAAAAAAATTTAAGGAAAATTTTTTATACATCATTTGATAGAGAAAAATTTTCTGAGTCCAATAGGCATAGTCCATTTTACACTTTTTCGAAACTTTTCAAAATAAATTTTCCGGACCCAAAATTTTCGGTATAGAAAACTTTTTCGTCAATTTTTGAAGGCAAATCCACTATACGCATCAACGATCACGTATCCAACAATCAACTTAGGTCGTATTTGACATATTATAGAAAAAGTTTTGGTAATTTTCCCGAAGTTTTCGAAATCATTCCAAAAATTTTAGGTGCAAACCAAAAATTTTCGACACTTACTATCTTCGATACTTCACTATACTTTTTGATAAAACCAAACTTTTCGGAACTCAATTTCCAAAAGCCAAATTTTAAATTTTTAAATTAAAAAATAATAATAATTATTATTATGGATGCTCAAGCTAGAAAAATTGAGGAATTAGAAGTAAGATTTGCTAATAATTACTCTGTGTTGCTTAAGCAACAAGAATGTCTAGCTTTCGCTAATGAGGATTTGGCTAACATGAGATCAAAGGTCATTAGCTTAGGAACTAAGTTAGAAATTAGTGAAAAGAATGTATGTGGTATGACTAAAAGATTACGTTCTTGCGAAGATGATCGAAATCGTGTCTCATCAAAATATGAGATAATCTTAGAGGAACGGTGTATGCTTTCCTCTAAGATTGAACTTTTAGAGAACGCTTGTGGTAAAAGAAGTCAAGCAGATAAAAATTTATCTTCTAACTTAGTGTCTTTCGGGGAAAATAATTTACATTCTAATAAACCTACTTCTTGTTGGGAAATTCCTGAGGTTGCTAGTAAAATTGCAGAATTGAACGCAACATTGGAATCAGAAAGAGTAGATTTTCGAGCAGAAAAGAAAAAGCTTTTAGAAGAGATTTTATATCTCAAAAATTCCCCGTCTTTACCTGTTTCCAATGATCTTTCAAAAGATACATCTTTCTCGAAACAGGTGAAGGAAACAAAGAAAAGCATCATTGTTCCTAAAACTGAGAAAGCTTTTACTAATAATTCTAAGTCAACTTTGACTGGCGCAGAAACGAAAAGTAAAAGCAATACGCGTAAAAATGCTAAGGAACAAAAGAATATTAGGAAGGAGAAAGGAAAATCGACATTATTTTCAAAAATCAAGGACGACATTGCTAAAGATCCTCCTTCTCCCGCTCCTATCAAAAAGGAAGTTCCTAAAGAAGAAGTTCCAAGCTCAAGCAGGCGAACTTCTCAAACTTCCAAAATCTCTCATTCTTTAAAGAATGATAGAGATGAGATTCCTTTACACGTACAAAAATACTTATTATTCTAGTAAGCGAAATTCCATCAAAAACCATCATTATAGAGTGAATGATGTGAATTCTTGTAGGCAATACGACTCATCATCTGATGACGCATATAGTGCGATAAGCTCGTATTCAAACTTGAAATACCCGGTCCAGATTAAGTCTGAAAGACACCTTCTACGACTGGCTAGGGAGAAAATTTTCAGATCTTCTAAACCTAGACACACAGTCACCGGCGCTGAATTGTCATTTCCCTCTAAGGTTCACCAAACTTGGATTCCTAAATTAGAAATCAAATTAAATAGGACTTTAAAGGATGATTTAGGATGTATATCTGAACCAAATGTGCATAAATTGTTTTCTGCTAATCAGGGAGGACCCATCCAAAAATAGGTACCAAAGTCCCGCTAATATTTTGCAGGAGCCCAATCACGTGTGGTAATTCGACGATGGTTGCTCCACACGCGTGATTGGTATGAGACGAGAGAAACCACAAAGCCCCGATCATGAGTAGTAATTAGAAGATGGCTGCTCCATACTCATGATCGGTACGAGACGAGGGCAACCACAAATTTTAGCATGCACGGTACTCGGGTTGCTCCACATGCATGACTGGTAAGAGACGCGAGCAACCGCATCCCTCATGTATGGCAATCTGACGTAGTGCTCCACATACATGATAAAGGTAAAACACGGTGAGCAACTACACCGTAGGTAAATTCTATATATGCATTCCATAGTAAATTTTGGCATGCATATCGAGCTGAAAAAGACAATATACCTACTTTAAAAATAATAGAGTACAATATAGATATGCATGCTTCAAAAGGACTTTTACCTTCAAATTTTTGCATGCGTGCATACATGAGCCGAAATGCAAAATACTCTATTTTATAGGTACATTATCATCATGCATACAATTTTAAGATTTTCGAGCTTAAACTTTCAAGAATGCATATACGCTGAATTGCAAAAATTACCTATTTTTCAAAATGGTACATTTTAAATATGCATTTTTCAAAACTTTAAATTCTAAATGCATATTACGCACAGAAATGAAAAATACCATTTTTGTAAAATGAGCTTAATTTGAGGGGGAGCTACTCTTTTTTTAAAAAGAGAAGTGACCCTTCTTTCTTTAGAAGGGAGCTATAATTATATTTTTGAGGGGGGGTGAACTTCAAATATGTGAATTTAGGGAAAGAGATTCACAGATCTTTTGAACTTTCCACGCATCTTTTGAGGGGGAGCAAGTTCTTTTAGGAAGCACGTTTTGAGGGGGAGAAATAAAATATATCTATATATTTATAATATAAATATACTAGTATATATATTACTAATAACAATTAATATATATATTATATCCATATAATATATAGTATAGAAATATATTTTACTAATAACGATTAATATATATATATATATATAAAAAGGGCCCATCAAAATTTAAAAAAAAAAAAAAGAGCCATAAAAAAAAAAAAAACATTCTCTCCTCTTCATCAAGCTTCATGGAGATTACCTCCGACCTCCGAAGATGGACCTCATAAGAAGAATCTCGTGCCTACAACCGTCAACTCTTCTCAAAAGGCGACGGTGGCTACAAATGCAAATCTCGGTGCTCGCTTCAACCGACCTGCTCCGGATTGCTGACAAACAAGGCAGCACTCACTACTTCCTACCGGATGCATGGATACTTCGTTCCTACGATTCAGTCAAACCCAACTAAATCTAACCCCAGAACATCACCGAGAATCAGTCGAATCACGAAGAAACAGCCACATCTACTAAAACCTTTTGAAAAGACCGACGCTACATGATTCCCTCACCTCACAAATTATTCGGACCAACCCCCATAGGTACAGGTGCTAATTTTATTAGCTCCCGGGTAGAAGTCGCCGCAATAGGTCCAACGGCGCGTGCACAACCGAGCCTTACCCACTCGTCTGTCTCACAAAAGACAGGTGTTACAGAAATCACGGGGAACCACGTCTTCTATCACCGTTTCACTAGGAAGCGGGAGATATTGAATTATGTGGTACTCAGCCCCACCACCACACTTCCTTGCGCACTCGAGTCTAGTGTGTCCTCACTTTCCATATATTTTAATATTTTCTAGGACACATACACTTTTAAACACCTGATCTTTGTGATCAAGTTAGAACTTCCGTAGACATGTCTTGCTTCGACATGATTCGAGGATCGGAAGGAAGTCCTGCCGTTGCAACATCAAAGCAACAACGGTTTCAGGCCATCGTCTACGAGCATAGCTCCTAGATCGATGTTAACGGGAAGTCTTCGTGACCCCAGTTTCTTACTCGGCGGATTGCCTTTGTGGCTCCGTCTGGTTATTACCATCACCGACCTGTCATTTGTGTCCTCCTAATCTTCCTACACAAGCACGCCGATCTCGTTAACACGAATCGCCATGAGGGGGAGAAGGGGACACGCATAAACAAACAGGTCGGACCACCCACCAATCTCCGCCGCGCTCACCACTCTGAAGTCGGGCTCCCCTGCACTTGAATGGAACATTCCAAAGGAGCCTAACACCCCACGCGTACCTTCTTCCGGAGCCAGACAAGCTTCCTCGAGGCCGAACCAGACAACTTCCTTCAAAGAAGACGAATCCGGCGCCGAGAAGAAGAAGATTGGAGAAGACTTGACGACTGCCTTAGTGGCTACGTCAGGTTATTACCTAACCTGAGTTCCTACCAACGCCATCCTCCTATCCAGACGACGTGATCTTCTTGCCAAAGATGATGTCTCATTTTGACCCATCGCATGGCGATCTCCCCAACTCGATCTTCATGAGGGGGAGTAGTACTAAAGCAAAATGGGAGCAATACCACGAAGAAAGAGCAAGATAGATCAGAAACGCTAAATCCTCAAGCGTCGTCAAAGAATCAAGCGAACACCATGGACTACAAAGATCGAAGTTGCTGCCTCGTGTGCGTCTCTCCAAGTTTCAAAGAGAACTTCCCAATCCCAACATAAGGTTGACCAAAAGTAGGGGGAGTTGCGGTATTATCGAAAGGAGAGATCGAACACAAAAAGAAGAAATCCGGCAAGCGACTTCAAATCCCTTCCGGCATTTACGAGTCGAGCTTACAAAGAAGATTAAGAAGACCCGATGCCGAGAAGAGAGGATCAAGATATGGCGAGCTTGAAGATCTCCAAAATAAGAGATCAAAAGACAAGACAAGGAGGAAATTCCTTTAGGACTCAGGCAAACGCACTAAGCCCCACAAAGATAATCCATGCCAAATTGAAGATTGAACACAAAGGGGGAGATTGTTAGGAATATTTTATTGTGTTCAATTAATTAGAATTATCTTTGTAGTTTATTTAAATAGATTTTATTTAAAAGAGGCTTAATGTAATTGGGCTTTGTTAGGGGCCCAAGTATTATATACCAAAATGTGGTATAAATACTTGAACCCTAACACGTAATAAAGTGTGTTTTGTGTGAAAATCAATCTAGAGAGAGTATTTTAGAGAGAGAAGCTCCCAACCTACTCCAAGAACACACACACCCCACGTTAAATTAATTCTTCCCATATTCAAACGTGGTTAAATTGTCCGAAGTTAGATTGTTAGGATCAAAAGGCTACCAACAAGCTCACTGAAGTTAAGAGATCGCTGAAATAAGGAGCTCACTGAAATAAGGAGCTCGCTGAAATGAAGAGCTCGCCGAAGCGAAGAGCTCGCTAAAATAAAGAGCTCGGTCAAATCAAGAGCCCGCCAAGATAAAGAGCTCGCAGAAATAAAGAGCTCGTTGAAGTAAAGAGCTCGCTGAAACAAAGAGCTCGTTGAAATAAATAGCTCGCAGAAATAAAGAGCTCGTTGGACTATAGAGCTCGCTGAAGTTAAGAGATCGCTGAAATTAAGAGCTCGTTGAAATAAGGAGCTCGATGAACTAAAGAACTCGTTGAAGTTAAGAGCTCGCTGAAATTAAGAGCTCGCTAAAATAAAGGGCTCCAATGAAGAAAGGGCTCGCTAAGACAAAGGGCTCAAATAAAGGCAGGAGCTCGAAATAAAGAGCTCGCTAAATAAAGAGCTCGCCAGGATAAAGAGCTCGCCAAGATAAAGAGCTCAAGTGAAGAAAGAGCTCAAATAAAGGCAGGAGCTCGAAATAAAGAGCTCGCCAGGATAAAGAGCTCAAGTGAAGAAAGAGCTCAAATAAAGGCAGGAGCTCGAAATTATGAGCTCGTTGAAGTTAAGAGCTCGCTTAACTGAAATAAAGAGCTCGCCGAATAAAGAGCTTGCTGGAATAAAGAGCTCACCGAAATCAAGAGCTCGCTCAAGTAAAAAGCCCGCTGAAATAAGCAAAGAGCTCAGAAGAAAGAAGAGCTCAAATAAAGGCAGAGCTCGCTAAAATAAAGAGCTCGCCAAAATGAGCAAAAAGCTCAAGTGAAGAAAGAGACCAAATAAAGGTATAACTCGCTAGATACAGAGCTCGAGGAAATTAAGAGCTAGCTGAAGTAAAGAACTCGATGAAATAAAGGCTCGCCAAAATAAATAGCTCGCCGAAGTGAGCGAAGAGCTCATATGAAGATTGAGCTCATTGAAATGAGCAGAGAGCATAAATGAAGGACGAGCTCAAATAAGGGCAAAGCTCGTTTAAATACGGAGCTCGCTGAGATAAGCAGAGAGCACAAATGAAGAGAGAGGTCGCTGCGATGAGCAAAGAACTCATGTGAAGAAAGAGCTCGAACGAAGGCAGAACTCATTCAAATGAACAAAGAGCTCGGATAAAGACGGAACTCGCTGGAGTGAAATGTTCGGTGAGATGAAGAAAGAGCTCAAATGAATTCGGAGCTCAGAATGAAATCAGAGCTAGAACGTATTCAGAGCCCGAAATGAAGTCAAACTCAAACGAAAGCAGACGAGCTCTGCACACGAGTTTTTCCTCCCGTCAGATCTGATACAAATGCGGCAACGATATGAGGTTGACGATCTTTTGTCCGTAAGAGAGTTCGCTCACAGGTCTGATCCAGCCAACCTCAGAAGCCTCTGCTATGAGAAGCAATGTTCGATGGCTTCTGTTACTTTGGTCTTTGCTATGAGTGAGGTCCAAGGACTTGAAGCTCAGCTGGAGAGTCTCTGAGTTGTATGCCACTCATTAAAGCATGAGTTTGAGTCAGCTCTGACTTAAAAGTTATAAGAGCAGTTTTGTGCAAATTCTGCAGTGATCCGATCAAAAGTCATGCTGCTGAAGCTAGACTATCAACTGTTCATGAGAACGTTCAATCTACCAAGAAAGAGGCGGAGAAGTGAAAGCATAAATATGTTGTTGATCAGGAAGCGAAAAATGCCCCAGAGAAGGCTACTCTAATTATCAGAAATAATCAAGAGAAGCTGCCTTAAGAGCAAAATTTTTGGGCACTCTTGTTGAGAAGGAGGATGAAATATAGGAAAAAATGTCAAAAATCGAGCACTGCTGAGTGGCAGACAACTTCTAGTTTAGAACTGAAGAAAAGATGGGTGGGATAAGTACATCAGCTGCAGATAGTTCCCGTGAAATGCCAGTGCCATGCAATTGTTTGAGTGTTGGCTCATGTAGAAAGGCTAAAGATCATCCATGCTCCACCTTCTTGGAACAATGGCCGAGCTAGAACTGTGGAGAAGATTCCAACAGGAACCACTGCATCATAAGCCGGCTCGTCGCAGTTCTGTGTTGGGATTACAACGCTGCTAAAGCCCTGAAAAATACCATCGACTGATCATGTGAGAACTGCAGTCTGCTAACAAGATGTTTAACCTCTTCTGGAGATCTAAGACGCTGGTTTGGAAAGAGAGCAGCACACTGCTACCAACCCTATTGCTAGACTGCCTAACGAGAAATCGAGGCTGTTTTCCATCCTTCAAAGAGTTTGAGCTGGAGCCCATGGAAAGGCTGCTGCTGAAGTCAGAGAGAGCAGTGGAGAAGGCTGCTAAAAAAGAAAAAAAAAAGAATCAAAGGAGAAGAAAGAAGAACTCAAGAAGACTATGCGAATCCAGTTCACGCTATCGGTCTTATGGAGATTTCTGAGGGTTGGACGATAAAACTATGCACTCATCATGGAACGTTCGAAAGACATAGATGTCTCGAGATCTGAGAAAGAGATATCAGAGCCCGAGGGTGAGAGCCTTCCCTTGAGCAGCGAGTTTAAATCGAACTCCTGTTTGTTGAGATCGAAGGGCTTAGGTTGGGCATAAACAAGATCTCCAAGTGCCGCTCAGAGGTTGATTCTTTGTGTTCTGGGGGAGACCCGAAACGGGGCAGATCTTTGATAACATAGGAAGCATTGAATCAAGACGATGAGAATCAACAACTCTTGGCTGAGAATTCAATTCTGAAAATAATAATAATAATAATAATAATAATAAAAAAAATGTGTGACGTCGCGAAAGAACTGTGCTCCCTAGTAAAGTGATAAAACGTGGACATGCTGAAAAAAGTATTCTGCTCTAAGCAAGGAAGAACACAGGCTGAACCTGGTTAATGGAGCCACTGTTCTTGAATCTTCAGTCAACGAAATAAATCTGATCTGCCCGGAGATGAAATGAGGGAGCCGAATCTACGCTGTTATCTCGGGGAAATGAGCGATGAGTTTAGACTGAGGGAAGTCGAAAGTTGAAGCGACGACATTCGATTTTGATCTTCGGGTCCCTTCGATCAGAGATCTTCCACTGGGGGCGTTCTGCTTTTGCTCATGGTCCACGCCAGTTCTTCAGTCCTGCCAGGGGCAGATTAAGCGCCGTGTGCCTTGGCCAACGTGCTTCTATGAGATTTAGAGTATGTGTTGTATCTGAAGCGCTCAATGCTTGCCTACCCTTCGAGACTGGTTAGTAGCATCTGGGAGTTCAAATCCTCTTGGATCATATCCTATCCAAGTATGGTTGATATGGCAGAGCTGATCAAACATTTGAATATCCTATATAGCAGAACTGGTAAAGTGCTGAAAGGCTAGATATATGCATATGAGTCTGGAATGGGTGATGATGGCTATCGGCCCGATGATGGAAGATGAGAACCCAAGAAGCAGGAGAGAAGACATATTCTCTTCCTATTGGGGGTGCCCGAGCATGAGTTTTTTTTATAGCTACGGAGAACAATGCGAGGTTCCGTTGCTGATCGGGAGATTAGCGATGTCTTGAGCGAATGCACAATCCTTCTTTCTGCCAAGACCGCTTCGGCGCTGACATCGCAGGAATTATAGCAATAAAGTGCAGTGCCCCTCGAGTCTATGGTTGTGTGCAAGCGCATTAGTCATGTACGTTCCTGATAGATCGTGAGGAAGATCGAGAATTTCACACGCAGATTGTTCACGAGTTCTAGTTTCTAACGGCAGAGCTGCTACGTTATATCCCGGAGTAGGCAAATACTCGCTCCGACTAAAAAAAAAAGGGAGAGAAGAGGAAAGAAGAGACAAGAAATGTTGTCAGGGAAAATTCTCCATCAGGCATGAAGGCTGGAGTTGAAGTTCTGAGTGATAAATCAAGAGCCTCGCAGAGGGATTCACGAGATTTCGAAAGAATTTATAGGCTTGGAAGAAAGTACGCTGATGTTAAGGAAAAGAAATCAATTTACAAGCAGGTGGAGAAGCTCGAGCTCCCCTGGCTCTATATGAAAAACCGAGAAGGATGAAAGCGAGAGGACGCATTTCAGGGCAGAAAAGACACCAACGCTCAAACCAGGTCAAAAGAAAAAAGAAGGAAAGACTATGCGTGCTCTAAAGTACTCTGAATGTGTTAATACAGTAACACAATTCAGAGTGGGGGAGTGGTTGATGTGGGTAGAACTCAGAGCACGCACATACCTACATTGATGCGAGGGATAAGGTTTGAGAGAGCAGAACCAGCGGACGAGGTCTGACAGAGTTGAACCAGAAGAGAGAGCTGAATCAGGAGACGAAGACTAACAGAGCTGAATCAGGAGACGAAGTCTAACAGAGCTGAACCAGTAAAGAAGTCTGGTAGAGCTGAGCCAGGAAGGAAAGAGGTCTGACAGAGCTGAACTCCTGCTCTAATGCTAGTCCAGCGGAGCTGATTCCCTTCTCTGACAACTCCCGCAAAGACAAGGTATGAGCAGAGCTGATCCCTTCCCTGGCAGAGATAAGTTTTGGCAGAACTGAGGTTGTTCTCTTCTGCAAATATTTGGTCAGAGCTGAAGAGAGAGGAAAACGTCATTTTCTGCTACTCAAGCAGGGGAAACACACTATAAAAGGGGAACCTTACCCATTTCAAGACCAACTTGTTCCATTCTACACACACCAACACACCAAGAACACACACATATTCTCTCTTTTATCTCTTTACCTTTAGAGGCTAGAAATCACTTGTAAATACGAGAGAACGTGAGTTTGAGTGTGTAATCATCCTCGACTAATAATAAACATCATTTGGCGGCCCGTGGACGTAGGATTCACTCTAATCCGAACCACGTAAATCGGTGTCCATTTTATTTTTAGCTTTTTATTATTCTTTTCACCACACGATCCACCTTAGCTCCACCTCGATGTTTTCTCGAACCAAAAGTTTTGTTGGTCGGGGTCGTACCCGCATCACCACGAGAGATGAGTAAACACAAATAAAAGGCTCAGGCTCAAAGTGGCTATCTACGGTGATCAGGCGTGGTCGGAAACTTTGGCTATGGATTGAATCCCGCTATTAGATTTAACTCTAATCCGGCGGGGTAGTTCAACCTCTCTCTAGCGATGAGTTTATTCCGCTCGTTTACGAGTGGTCTAATCGTTAGCCCCTCTCTCGAGCGTAGCTTACGATTTCCCAAAAATTATCTTGACCACATAGACATAATCAAAGTAATATCATAATTCATAACCGAGTCATAATAAAAGCAAAACAACAACACTTAGACATACGTATGATCTCGCTAGGGTTCATCTAATCTCAAATACCACGAAATTTAGCTACTCTTATGAAGTATTAACACAACGGGAAGCGTAAATAACAAAGAGAAAAACATAGTATCTTCCCTGAAACTGTCATGGCTCCCTGTCGTAAGTTTATGAATTCATTCATCCTCATAGCACGTACAGGGGCTGTGAAGTATTTATTTCTGAAGATCTCCTTGAAGCGTTCCCACGTCATCGTGATATGATCTTCGATAGCTCTCATTGTATCCCACCAATGCCCCGCACTACCACAAAGCATAAAAGCCGCACAAAGGACTTTATCTTGCTCGGGAATTTGGCTATACTGGAACATATTCTCAAGGGTCCTAAGCCAGTCCTCTGCAGCTGTTGGGTCGACAGCGTCTTCGAAAATTGGCGGATTAAGTTTCCGAAATCTTTCACCAACGATCTCTACCCTTTCCGCTTGAGATGGATTATGCTGTCCATTCGAATTCCGTTGTTGGATTAACTCTTGAATTTGCTCGGATTGACGTTGAACAAGTTCAGTAAGTCGGATAATGGCAGTATCTCGCTCATCAGTAAGGTTCACAGTCTCCCTACCCTGACTACTTCCTCTGCTGCTTTCACCTCTAGTACGTACCATGATGCTCACACTTTATCCTGTTAACCCTTTTCGAATAATATGGCCAATAAATTCATGCAACAGAAAATTATCCACGCAATATCATAAAACTTACGAGCAAGGCTGCGCGTGCGCTTCCACACTTTCGAGTTCCTGTACATGGATAGTCTACAGAACCTGTAACCGTAGCTCTGATACCAAACTGTGACGACCACCCAACATACACAACCAAAACGACCCTAACGACGCTAACTCGAGAAAATAACTTGCGTGAGTTCCGTTTAAAACTCGTCAAAAACCCCTGAATTAAATCAAAAGATACTCACATCACGAGCATCATAAAACCAAATAACGTCTCAACAAGACAAGCACCAAACTATTCACGAATCCCACATACACATCCTGACTCGACCAACACAAGATATACGTAGACTCACATAAAACCATACGACAAGACAAATTTACACAACCTCACAACCACATACAACAAAAACATACACATCAGATGCAGCAAAAGAGACTAGCCCGCCTCACAGGTCGTCATCCATGTACAGTCCACCTCAAAAGCCCGTGGAAGCTCCAACGACCAGCCTCGCTATCTACGTCAGTCAAACAAGGTCATCTCGCTCACCTACAACACATGAACTATATGAGCTAGAAGCTCAGTAAGTAAAAATCATGCATGCTCATGAATATGCAAATCCTCATCATATGCATAAACTACATGTGACTTGACATCTCAAAATGAATCATCTCTCTCTCATCCTCTGTCTGGACCCGTGGCTAAAATACTATGCACCACCAAGAGCTCAATAAATCATCTGACAGTGGCCCACTCTGGGTAGCCAATACTAGGTCTCCCTAGGTCACTCCTTCCCAGGTCGCCCCTTCTGTCGCGGTCGCCTACGCTGGTAGCCCACGCTGGTAGCCTACGCTAGGTTTCCCTAGGTCGCCCCATCCAGGTCGCCCCGTCCAGGTCGCTCCTACCGCATCAATAATATGGCAGTGGCCCACTCCAGGTAGCCTACGCTAGGTCTCCCTAGGTCGCTCTTCCTAGGTCGCCCCTTCTGCCTCAACATATGACGGTAGCCTACTCTGGGTAGCCTACACTAGGGTCACATACCCTAGGTCGCCCCTGCCCAGGTCGCCCCTTCCGTCGATGGTGCACTAGTAATAACCACATACACCTCAACTGCATGCCAATAATCGGCACATATACATCGCTCCCCGGCGATTACGACTATGCATGCCAACACTCAACAGTACCCAATAATATGCATGCATATGTATATGCCGTGAATGGTATGCTCATGAATTCATGTAGCTCATATGCAAATATTAATCAAACAAATATAACACCTTCACATAAAATCATCGAAACATCGAAGCATGTATATTATAAAACACCGAATACTATGTCCATGCGTCGTAGTTGGATTTTCACTTACCTGTAACCTTGAATCTTTGAAAATAGATTTTCCTCAGGTGTTAGACGAAGACTTAGTTTAGTTGTTTACAACCTCAAGCTAACAAACAAGACACAAACATGTTTAAAGTTAAACACAAAGCATATTATCACATAGAAATAAGGAAGATGGCACTAGATTAGTGATTAACCTATCTTCTTGGCTAGTTTTTCCTTTTCTCTTCTATTTTTCTTCTTCTCCTTCTTCTTCTTCTTCTTTCTTTCTTGCTGTATTATTTTCTTTCAGTTTAAGAGTGATAATGATGGTGATTTCGTGGCTATGAAGGGTTAAAAGGTGGTGATGTCATTTCCTTACTCATTAAGTAAGAAAATTACAACTAAGGTCCGTAAAATTGCGCCCTATACCCTAATTCATAAATAATTACATAATTTTATTATGATTTTAATAAAACTTATGGATATCTACCTATACAAATGTTTGGAAAACATACAAGTTATACACATGTAACTAGTCGCATACTAGGGACAAACACGTGTGTTATTACAATACCGACTCAACTAATCGGATAAGACTTCTAAATAATTGTCCTTATTATAATTCCTACAATTTATTTATCCTATATAATGCCAAAATTAGTCAGTATGACTTTAGCAAAACAAATTGCATAAAATATGCAACATATAAAATGCACCTCATATGCAACACGTAAGACTCATATGAATTATGCGAATATAAACAAATACGTAATTCATATAAGTGAACAAGCATAATGCATGAATTATATTGGCCAAACGATATGTTTGAGGGCTCGGGTATTACACTTTTAGAGATATGGATTTGCTAGCCATCTTTGCCATGGAGTTATAGGTTTATTTTCGGTGGTAGAAGTTCATGTTTTTTAGCTATTGATTAGCGAGTAATTTAATTTTTGTTTATATTTCGTCTATGGTCAGATGTAGCTTTCGATTTAGTCGATTTGTATGCTCATCATTGTGGGAGCCTTTATATCTACTGGTATGATCATTCTAAACCAGAGAGACCTTTCGAGTTGTTTAATCCTTATACTTATCTTTGTTTAATAAGATAGCACGCTATCGTAGGAAAAAGAAAATATAAGCTATATTATATTCATAAATAATTTTTTAAAAATATATATATATGCTATAATTCATATTAAAAAATAAAAAATAAGAAAGCGCATGCAATGCAATTAATAACCTCAGGTCGTTGGCATCGGATCATATCTCATTCCACAGTCTATCATCGCAACCACTGCAGCCTTCCTCAGAGGGCACAAGTCAAGAAGGCAGTCGGCAGCCGCCTCGAGGCAGAGGACGCAGTCATTCACCGGAAGGTATAGCTGACAGTAGGCGAAGCCCTGAGCTAACGTTCCCCTGAGGATGTATTGGTATTGGGGCTGAGAGCTCGTCGTGTAGGTCAACATCTCGAGGCCGTAGTCAACTTCCCTCTCGTAATCGCTATATTCATCGTACGTCTCCGTTGAGCACGCATATTCGTCTATGGCCGTGTTTGGCTGGCATTTTACGGCATGATCTGCGAGTAGCAAAGTAATAACCATACACACGAGCACAGTGGTGACGGCGGAGAGACGACTGCCCATCTTCGACAATTTTTCTTATTTCTACCTGTTGGACATAAGAAATTATAAAATTAAAATATGATACGCTGCCTTCAAGTGTAAGCTTTTAAGTGAAATGACCATTCAACATGGTATTAGAACCCAGTCACAGCCCAAGATAGGTCATGGGTATGAATCCCCACGGCCAACCATTCAAAAAAATTACACGTTTAAAGTTAGATAAGAAAGAAATCAGCATAGACTAGACGTTATGATCATAAAAAATGTATAAGAAATTAGAATTAATGTTATGGGCATAAAAAATACATAATTGAAATATGTTAGACTCCCTTCAAGCTTAATCTTTTTAGGTCGTATAAGAAAGAAATCAACCTAGACGTGATGGACATAAAAAAATATATAATTAAAATATGATACACTCCCTTCAAACTTAATCTTTTAGGTGAAGTGGACATTCAACACTACCTCGACTGATCTGATTTCTTCGTTTTGAGCTAGTTGTAGCAGACGATGGTTTGAGAGTTTAGGTAATATATATTACATAAAAGCTCTCTAGATGGCTCGTTGTTATTATTCGGGCTTAGCTTTCTATGTTTCTTGTCTTATTTTTATCTTCAATGTTTAGGGTTTTATTTTATGTGTTTATCTTTTTACATATCTCTTGTTGTTATCAGCAATGTTTGAGTTTCTTTTGTGTTGTTTTTGTTCAATGTATGGGACGATGATTCACATGGATGTAATGACGAAAGATGTATTTACAACTAAACATGAAAATCTATGCATACAACTAATAAGACTTGTTAGAACACTCTGTTTCTCAGATTTATTTATTATTATTATTATTAATATTATTATTATTATTATTATTATTATTATTATTATTATTATTATTATTATTATTATGTGACATAGTTGGATTTCGATAAGCGCCATGAGACAAAACTTTTGATGTTGCTACGATGAGTTACTTCCTAGGAAACTATACCTTTGTGACATGTTAGCTAGCTAGTATAATTTTTGTTTTATTAAGATTCCGTTGGAGAATAAATAAGGTTCGTACCATTTGGGAGGAAAAATATAACACTTATACAATGGAATGGAAGAACATAACAATATATACGGAGTAGAACTAAATTTATGAATACTTGAAGCCTCGCGGCAATTGGGCTAATCATAGTCCGGACACTCTTGGATGTATAAGTTAGGGGTGGGCATTCGACCCGACCCGATCGGGGGTAAGAAACGGGTTAAAATCGGCTATCGGATTTTAAAACCCGATACCCAATTTTCTATGTCGGGTAGCATTATGCTACCCGATAAACCCGATCGGGTACCCGAAGTTACTAGTTAATATATTGTTATTAGTACATTACACATGTAAAGAATTGTACAGTTAAGTCGATTGGTCTAGTTGTTAGGCAATCTTTATTCTATGTCATAAACCCGAGTTTAATTCCTCTCTATAGCGATTTTTAGAAAATGAGTTTTGTTATTGGGCTGCCCTCAGTGGGCTTAGATTGGACTTAAGGTCTGAATAGAAATTAAAAAAAAAAATACACGCAGAAATAATAATAAACCCTAACTCGCAAGTCGGGTACCCATCCGGGTTTCGGGTACCCGACTTTGGTCGGGTCGGGATCGGGTTTTAGACTACAAATAGGGATGTCAACAGAGTAGGAACCTAATCCCCATCCCCGGCCCAGCATCTACCGGAATCCCCATCCCCGCGGATCCCCACCAACGGATCGACTACACGCAATTTTTTTTTAAGAAATAATATTTATGTTATAATAATATAAAATGAGTATAATAATATTGATAATAAATATTATTTATATTATATAATATAGTATTGGAGAACGGGGCGGGAATCCACACGGGACGAGATCAATCCCCGTCCCCGCCAATGGGGGGATATCTCGCCCCATTCCCGCTCTGTGGGGATTCCCCGCCCCGTTTGGGGCGGTTTCCGGCGAGGACGGGAAATCTCCGCCCCATTGACAAGCCTAACTACAAACCTGCAGTTATCGGGTACCCGACCCGAACTAGCCGAACCAGCAAAAATTCGATCCGATCCCACCCATAGACGTATTGGGAATTGATAAGTGAAGATTTTAGGTAGTTTTTATACCCCGTAAATGCGTATTAGCGATTGTTATTTATTGAAATATCCTCGTATATCCTACGTTTACGTCTCATTACTTATTTGACAGATCTTGAAGCAAAAGATATCAAAACCAAAATATTCGGACGAGAAAAGTCAAAGTCAATATACATGGCATTGACAAGTAGAGTTAAAAATTGGACCGGGGCGGCTCGGAAAAAGCTGGCTGCCCGAAAATTACGGGCCGGACTAGGCCGGACTGATGTTCTAGCGGGCCTATGAATCCTAAGCCCTAGCCCGTGGAGAGCTGGGCCGGGCTGGCCCGACCAGAGCTGATCGGGCTTGATTTTTAAAATTTTAAAATTTAATTTTTTAAAATTACTTAATTATTCATTATTTTATTATAATTTATACCTAAATATTATACACAATAATACAAATACATAATTTCGAAAAAAAAAATATTTAAATACACAAAATATATTTTTTAGTTAAAAAATTGAATTTTATAAAATATTTATACATAAATAAAATTAAAAATATAAAAGGAGGACGGGCCTTATTTGGCCAGCGGCCCACCGAGCTTTTCTGACACGAAGCCCGCTAGCCCGCCAGACCTGTTGGGCCGGACCAAAGGCCCACTTGTGTTTCGGGCTGAAATTGTTTAGACCGGCTTTTTTTTTTCGGACCAGACGAACTGACCGGCTCTATTCACGTCATTGCAAGGCAAGCTGTAAGATCCTAGCTGATTTAGTGAAGGTTTTATTATCTATTAAGGTGTCCAATATTTTACTAAGCTTCAATGTTTTGAGTTTCAGGCATCAATGGTGGTGAAGGAGTTGAGAAGAATTGAAGAAGACGAAGAAGAGAAGAATAGGAACGAGAGAGAGAGAGAAGTTAGTTGATAGATAATGCATACTGCCTTTCCACGTTTCAGCCTATCCTTCTTTATACATTGTATCAGACAGAATTCTAAGTAAAAATAATAGATATATGGGCTTAGTAGATTGACCCAATAATAAAGCCCAATTAATCTCACTTGGGCCCAATATAAATCCATTCATCTTCTTATCTCCATCTCTCTCACGTGCCTTCATTCCTTACACAAGCATACACAAACCAGCAACCTCTGAAGAAAAAGCACAACGCAATTTTGCCCGTCCATCTGACGCATTGCTCCGAGCAGCAAATTCTAGGTATGATTTTGTGTTCATTGACTCAAGATTGTGAAGAGTGAAGAAATACTGCTAAGAATGCAAATGAAATGAGTCGGAACGTAAGTGTTTTTAGTTGCTTAAACTTCAACTCAGTTCAGCCCTAAGCTGAACTAGGGACCAAGATAATGGGCATAGTAACTAATAAGATATGGTAGTTAAGTAATGTGATGCACAGGAGAAATAATTGTAAAGGTAATTTTGAGCATGTTCAGTACCTAATGAACTTAAGCTTGTGATTGATACAGCTCGGGTCAAGCTAAAAGTTGAGCTCAAGTCGTTTTTGTATTCTTCCTGGCTGATTAGGCCCAATTTGTTCTCATGATTGTTGGTAATATTACTTAAAAGTTGGTTTTGACAACCAAATGTACTGGGGTTTAGCTACTCAATATGGTAAGCTACATTAATCTAATGTTGCCAATAGTGAGTTATTGGTCAAATTTATCCAGTAACAGATAATCATTGAGTTTTTCTTGTCATTGAAGGGAAGTCATATTAACATAAAATTGTCGAATGAGCTTTGACTGTCACTTGACCGACTTGAAATTCTAGATATATTGATATTTAGAGATAGAATCAATAACCGAAGAATGCAACATTTGTTAGTACTTGTTTTAGTTATTGCTCTGGTTCTAAGATGGGGTAGGATCGGAGAAGTTGTATCCTCAAAATGTTAGACAAACGTGACCGTGTTCTTTTTTAGTAGATCAGCTACCCTTTTGCCCATGAGATTAGATACTTCTCTTTCTATCAACCCTTGAAGTGAATATTGAATGTTTTTGCAATATTTTCGTAATAATGATTAAGATTTGTTACACGTGCACTACATTAGATGTATTAAACATATATGAAAATCATGCTAGAGTACATGAACAACTAATAGTTGTATTGTTTGCAATTTGCATTATCTAAATACACTCCTAGAAGATGTTTATTTATACATGTGATTCTAGCCACAAAAAAATGTAAAAGAACTATATAACTCTTGAATCCTAACGATTGAAATAAATAAAGTCATATTCTAGCTTAATCTTAGTATAAATTATAAGCCGTACTAGAAATTCTTATATAAATGATATGCTAGAAATGGATAGATTCGATATACTAACAGACGTTTTATACTCGTGGAATGATTCAAAATGAACACTTTTGAGTTGTGTCTCAGACTTTCTTCTCTGTATATAAATTCTATATATGTGCATGCTGAATTAATGGCTATTTGGATATGGTTCTGCGTGGGATATATAAGGTTTACGTTTATCCCTCTCGTTTGGATACTCTGTTTTGTTACTGTACTTGTACCAATGAAGTTCAAGTGATGAGTTTCATTATACTCACTTTGCTCAATCTCATAATATCTTCTTTCCGGGCCCATTCAGGCATTTGTGCAGATATTGCTGTATCAAAATATGAATACTGGTCTGCTTTAGCGCCTCTTCCTCTGGAAGTTGTTCTATCTGCTGGTCAGAAGGCTAAGGAGGAATTTTTGGCGAAAGGCAAGTTTATCTGTTGCTGCGACCTTATACTGATTTCTGCAAGAAACTTAAATTTTAAATATTGTTTCTACTTTATTTACATAATCTAATCCTTGTCCTTTGGCTTTCTGCTGTTCAGGTCGAGACAATCCACGTAGGAGCAAAATTATTGAGGATTTCAATGATCTTACTGGAGAGGGGAACATTGAAAGCATGCTAACAGTTGAAATGGGAATGAAAGAACTTGCTTCATTGAAGGTCATAATTGCTAGTACTTGACGAACAACCTTTTCCATTGCTCCTCTCAGTGTTTTTCTTCAAATAATGTTTTACAAAATATCACTCTATCATATATGTGTCCGTGCTCAAGTTCGTAGGGTCGTCGAAAGTTCTTTGCAACTATCTCGCTTAGTTAGGATTCAATGTTGGATTATTTTGATATTAACTTTCTATCATCTTTTCTGAAACGTCTGTTAGGTGGAAGACTCTATTGTTCTTGCATTAGCCCAACAAAGACGCCCAAACTCAACTAGGATATCAGCATCAGGTTTTGTTCTTAGTATTTCTCTATTGACAGTTAGTTGTTGCTTTAAACATTTTATACTCTGTTGCAATGATCAGTTTCTGTTCTCTACGTACTACTTCTCTTTGCTGTTACTGAAAATTTGTATACTCACTGTTCTAGCTCCTGGTGCAATCTTCTCTTAAATTATTTCCACTTTTAATATCAAATTTGCGAACCGATTTATGGCCTTAGCACAATCTCCTATTTATCTCGCCTTACGTTCTTTGACAGATTTCAAGTCTCCAACTGATATCAAGCATACGGAAGCATTTGGTACGTCCCCATTGCACTTGGGCTTGCCTTTTCCTACCTTCTTTGGAATTGTAGAAAATTGTGCAAATACTGTCTTCTCCATATATCTACACCATCTAACTTACTTTGAAGAAAATTACTATGAAGAAAGATTTTTGACAAAAGGTATCTCATTTTCGCAGAACTCAGCCCAGAAGAATCCGAGGATGTACTGTTCAAGGAGGTTTGTGACTAAAATCATTCTTCCTCCAACTTTGTGAACACACACGACGTGTTTAGCTTTATCCCGCTATCAGTAAATCTATGAAGTTCAGACGCCTTATGGCGTCGTATGGGCTACTTACTAACTGTTGTGATTTCTCTTCTGTAGGCATGGCTTACATACTTTTGGAGAAGAGCTAAAGCTTATGGTATAGAGGAGAAAATAGCCATTGAGAGGCTCAAGTTTTGGATCAACCGTAGCGGACAAGCACTAACATCTCACGATGTCGTCGACGGTGAGCGAGCTCCACTTCACCAAAAAGAAAATAAAAAACTTTTACAGTTTATAGTGCTTTCTTCAGAAACAGAACTAACTTGGACCTGCTTAATCTCTCTCTCTCTCTCTCTCTCTAGTTGATCAAGGTTTGATCGAAATGCGGAAACTGGGAATCGAGCACGTCTATGGGAGGCCTCTCGGAAAGAAACCGAGCATTGATTGCTTCACTTCACTTCACTTCCTCCTAAGCTTTTTCTAAAGAAGACCGACAAAACACTGAACTATTTTTAACACGGAAGAGAAGATCGACATACATACATATGTAATAGTATCATCATCAACTTCTACCAGGTGTGCAACCTCAGTATAATGTTGTAAACCCTTACTCATCGGCGTATCTCTACGAACTCTATTATTGCATTGATGGATGATATAGAGCTACTGACGAAATATGCAACACATTCACCAGAGATCTCTAGTTCAACAATCCCACCACAACGACATTCGAACAGCCAAGGCAAATTTTGGCTGGAGAAAACAAACTAATGAACATATAGTGATGGTCGTAATGCGGCCGCCGCTCGATGCTTTGTTACAAAACGAACATATACTTACTTGGGTTACTGAACTCTAGTCGGAGCTTCGACCTTCATATTTAGGCGGTTAAACTCCAAAGCTAAGATAGGCTTCGACCGCAAGATAGATAAGCACGGTCTTCTCTTGTAGTCTTTATCTTCCGACGCTTTAGCAATCGACGTTTCTTCATCGTCGTTTAGTTGCGATGGGACGAACACCTTGGCTGGCGACACCACTCTCAACCTATTAGATCGAACAAACCAAAAACAACATTTATTACAGTGTTTGCATATGTTGTATTAGAAATGAAGTAATCGTAAGCTTTTCAAACAACAATACTACCTGCTCTCTATTTCGCAAGAATATTTAAGCAGGTGTGGATTATACTCCGTTCGACCGCTGCAGTTCGAAAATATCAAACACTTTTGTTCAGAGAGAGAGAGAGAGAGAGAGAGAACTACACCTAAAGCTAGGAAGGGCCATGGTGGCAACTCATTTATATACCCACCCTGATTTCATGACAGAGATAGAATTCGAACCCAAGACATTCTCTTTGGAAGAAAATGTTCTTATTTAATTTCTTGCACACATTTTATCATAGAATTAATAGACCTAACCATATTGGGCTATTTGTTCAGATAACCCAATCTCTCTCACCAATTTTGAAAAGCCCAATAATAGTTGGGTTTAGAAACCTAGGGCTTCTTTAACAGACAATCATAAAGATTCTCTCTCTCTCAGCCAGCAACCGAAGAGAGAGCGTAGATTCCGTCCGTCGCAACTCTGCAAAAATGGTGCAAAGGCTCACATACAGATCAAGGCACAGCTACGCCACCAAGTCCAATCAACACAGGATCGTTAAAACACCAGGTGATTCATTTGTTTTTTTGTTTAATGGATATCTCATATCGTTCGTTGTTAGGGTTGTTGAAGTTTCTATTATTCGTTTGGATCTGATATAAAATGTCTTGATTGGTACTGGAAAAAAAAAACTATAGGAGGGAAGCTCGTCTACCAGACTACCAAGAAGAGGGCAAGCGGACCAAAATGCCCTGTTACTGGCCGGAGAATTCAAGGAGTATGAACTTTCTTTTTTTCCTTTTCTTTTTCTAATTTGATGCTCTAGTGATATGATTCGATGTGGTTTTAGACTTTGTCGTTATACTTTTTGTTGATGTAGCTAAGTCGAATGTTCTTGTGGTGAAGATTGTTTTCTGTAATGTGTGGATCAATCCAACATTTTACTGCTATTGATTAGTTGGTCCAGGTATTTCCAATTAGCGTCTCAAGGTATTGAGTTGGATAATTATGCTTAAAATATTGTCGGAATGATGATTTTTGGTAGTATCATAGCTGAATCAACTATGTCGATCTTTCATTTTCTGTTTGTTATGGTAGCTTTTCACGGTTCTTTAATGCGTTTGGTCGTTAATTCGTTGATGATCTTTACTTCTGTTGTTATCCCCTTCACCAAATGATTTTGGGCTTAGTATCTGATTCTTTCATTAGCTAAGAGTACGCAAAGCTATAATGACGCCTTTTGCAGATTCCTCACTTGAGACCTGCTGAGTACAAGAGATCTAGGCTGTCAAGGAACCAAAGAACTGTCAACCGTTCATATGGTGGTGTGTTGTCTGGTGGTGCTGTCAGGGAAAGGTTGGTTCTCTCTTTCTCATGTTATTTTTTCCCCCATAAAATATTCACATATCAAATATAAATTACATATTTTGTTATCGAATTTATGATAATTTGTTATGTTATTGTGCAGAATCATCAGAGCTTTCTTGGTTGAAGAACAGAAGATTGTCAAGAAGGTGTTGAAGATACAGAAGGCAAAGGAAAAACTTGCTGCCAAAAGCTAAATGTTTAAATCCTAAGCAATGCAGATAGTTTTGCTTGCGGAAACTTGGTACTTTTTTATGTTGAGGTTTCAAAGATTGTTCTTTTTGGATTCATTGAGATATATTTTGGCTCATTTGTGTTCCTTACAGTTTTCAGTTCACTTTGACTGTTGAACTAAAATTTTTTATTATCCGATTTAATTTAATATCAGTCTTCTTTTCTATCACAATATAGATGATCTTCACTATCAATTTTTAAATATATGACTTATCCTAACTTACATTATATTATATTGCTTGATTTGTACTAAAGTATATAGAGAAAGAAGTCCCTTTAACATAGAAGAATGGTATTAACTTCTTCAGTAAAGCACAATGCTTGACAGTTGAAATACAGACCAGTTTGTAACACCTCTAACATCTTATCCTAGGATAAAGCAAGATGAGTTGTCAAACCTAAATGCCAACAACTAACTACTACTACATGGAACGAACCCCTAATATGATAAAAGTAAGAACGATCAGTGAGATATAACTAACTACTGTTGTTAGTTAGTAGGAAAATTACAAGACAATTCGCTAGGACAAGTCGGAGAATCCCACGCAAGACTTGACTTCAGTAATGCATATTCAGCCAAACTGAACGATCCATCTCTTGTCTGATAAAATCCCATTTGTCCCACTTTTTGGCTTCTTAGTAACACATTTCCCTCGTCGCCATGGCCAAGAATAATATTACCTAGTCCGTCCTGAGAAAACGACGAGCTAATAACATCGACGTGATTGTACGATGATCCCTCTCCGATATCTCGGATTATGGAACTTGGCATGTCCGCCAACAGATAAGAAGAGGCATCATTGTAGGCTAACGACTTTGATGATGATGCTGCATCTGATAATCTTGGAGCAGAAGTGAGACGATCAAAGTATGAAGACGGATGAGCAGATGTCAAGTATTGCATGGGAGAGAAACTGCTGGTAATGGATGAATGTTCCATGACATTGTTGTAAGAACCAAATTCATCAGGCGGTGAATTAGAACGAGCCGTCGTTATATTGTTAGAACTGAAGTGGAAGTTGTCAATAAGACGAGAATCTATCGCGTCGGAGATGTTAGCAGTCGTCGGAGAGATCCAAGAATGCGAAACAGCCCTTTGTGCACTACTTGAGTTAGCTTTCTTGAAAATCCTACATATGGCCCAAGCTTCCTGATAGAGAAATATATAGATCTATCAAACACTCATACCAAACATTTTTCTTACAAAAATGAGATAATCAACTTCTCAAGGAAATTAAAGGCAACGAACTCACGTTGGCAGGAATATTTTTGTCCAAGTGTTTCTTAACAGCGTCTGAAACCGAGGGAAGCCTGAACTCATGCATCATCCAATCGGTTTTAATCCCTTTCGCTGCTCTACCTCTGTAGAAAACAAGCGATTTCTTCAAGCCGATACACTTCGATCCATGCTCGGGAGAAGAATATACGGGCCTATCCGTCCCAGTGGCTTTCCAAAATCCAGCCGCGGTCACACGGTTAGGCCTTGCGCTGTTTCTGTACTTTCGGTCTCTCGGACAGTAGAAGTACCACTCCTTTTCCCCATTTGCAGCCAACGCTGCTCGTACATTCGAAAAAAGAAACTTTATTATGTAATGAAAAGATTCATACTTTGACATAGAAAGATATATAGTTGCATGGCTTGAAATGAAAGTTTAAGGTGGAAAGGTCCGTTTTCTTACATGGAAGATCCCACGGGTCGTATTTGTAGATGTCGAGCTGCTTGATGAGCTCAATGGAGAGAGGTCTCTGTTGAATCTTTCTCTTCAAGTAAAACCCTACGAGTTCTTCGTCTGTCGGGTGAAATCTGAAGCCTGGTAGCATCGTAGTCTCGTCTATCTTATCATCAACCTCCTCCATAGATATACCTTTGATCCCTTCTTGCAATAACTTCTCCCAAATCAACACGATATGTGAATGAGTATTTAAGATCTTTCTTGAAATGTTTTGCTTTAAAATCAGGAAATTAGAGAAGACTAGGAATGCTGCAACTAAACTAAAAGCATATGCAGTTCCAAAGCAGATGAACACAAGAGAATGAAGCCAATGTTAGTTTCCAAGCTCAGTTAGTTAATTAATAAAGGAGCCATTTTTCATGCACCCCAAGGAGGAGTCTGCCGCCGAAGTATCAGCCGACTTTTCTGGTGGCTTTTAAGTAACATTAGTGAGAGCTTGTTTTTAGGCAAAATCGTGTTTTTATTACATCTATGGAGTACATGGTCTTAGTTAGGACAAGTTTTTTCTCAAGAACTTTTACCAAGAAAAAACCCTAAAGTCAAGAAGCAATGCGTATGCGTGAATGTATGTGTACACATAGATACAGTATATATATATATATATGTGTGTGTGTGTATGTATAAATGAAGTGCTTGTAAATCAAGTACAAGATTTGGAATCTCAAGGAGAAGTAAATCAGCCTTCCATGAAAATTAGGATATTTGACTGGTGATTATAACACATGCCTGATGTTGAGATTAATTAACGTTAAGCTTAGTTATTAATTGTATATATATATCTTTTATGTCAAGACAAAGCAAGCTTCCAAATGCAAGGTGGTCTCATTTATTACAAAATTGCAGACCAGCACCAACTCCCAATGCAAGAAAGCTCAAAATTATATTCAGCTGTCTATATATATGACACTATTAAAGTTTTAGAATTTAATTAATTAATTAAATAACTTAATAGTGGAGTTGGTGTGTATCATGATCCAAAAATCCCTCTTCTATTCCATTCTTTCAGCTCCTTCTATTCTCACTGACTTGTCAGAACCTTTGACTATCAAAGTATCTGCTCATCAAGGAATATTTTAATATATAGTAAATAATAATGGGCCACTGTTTTCTAGTTTTCTATATGTTCAGTTAAATTGATAATTAGTTACCAAATCCATCAAGAAGATATTAATGATAACAGACTAATCCCCAAGGAATTCGTTAATATATTACTGAAATTTCTTCTCATATTTACGGCATGTGAGATACTTGTCTTGACATATACAAGAGACCATAAGATATACAATTAATAACTAGAATATTTACAAGAGACCATATATTTAATTAAATATCGGTATTTTACTATTTAAGATACAAGTGACAGCTTCCAAATGCAGCTATTTATTCTACTAATATATTTGTAACTTATCTTCTATGGTAGTTTGCAAATTGTATTGCATGATTCTTATTCATTAATTCAGCAAACGGAGTATTTAATTAATTATGATCCGATTAGGCAATAAAATTAGTACGTTTTGCTCACTCTTTAATTTCTAAAGTGAGTAAAGCTAATGAATGAGTACATTAAAACTGCTCATAGTCCGATGTGCATTGACATAATGAACTAGTCTTGAAGTCATTAGCTGTTACCTAACTTAATGTACGCACGTTACACATATACATGTAGACCATTAAGTCATTTTTGTGTATCTATATTTTGAGGACGAAGAAATCTTATTTATTCATTATTTCTTTCTTTTATTTTGGTAAGGGTGAGCAATGGGCATAAGTCAATTTTTATCTGGGATAATGTAGCCACGTTTGGGCATTGATTTCCTAAAAATAATAATATTTCTTGCTTCTTGAAAAGTCATAGAAGTTTGGATTTCTCGCAATAACAACACCCCAAATTCGAAGAACAATTAATTAGATCAACCATATGTTTTCAACTAGCTTGATCTTCTATTATCAATATATTCATATGTAAATGTACATTTAATGAAGTTTTTTGTTCGACGGAAGTTTAAGAATTCATGATTTTGTCTAAAAAGAAATATGGCCAAACTTGCTATTACAGGCATGGCTACTGTTAGAAATGGACAGTATACTGAGGCCCGAAGGTGCAGTTATTTGAGGGGCGAAGTCGCTGTGGCACGTAAAAGTGAAGATGACGATCGAAAGTATGAGAGAGGGATTCAAATTTGATGGATTGCTAAGATTGCTTGATCTTAGTTTGCTTCAAATATTCTTACCATATGCTGCTACAAATTTTTGGATTCATCTGATGGCCTTCACCTTGCTATCACAGTAGAAAGATTAAGAAAGCAGTTCTAGTTGCAGACGAGACGAATGTCAGTAAATAAACTTACAGCACTTTACGTAATAATAAACGATCATCATCGTTCATATACATCTCGATAATGTAATAATATCTCCGAAGGCGCGGTCCTTACAAGACCAAGCTTCTCAAACGGGGTTACAAAGACCAGATCATACAGCTCAGTTATATATATATACTGTATCAGTTTCCAGGTGTATTTCACACAATATATATTAACTCAAACCACACAAGGTATAAGTCGAAAAGCTGGACCAACACAGAAAAAGCAACACAACCCTTAGTCCATTTTCCTCGTAACACTCTGTGTAGGCCTTGCTTCGAAACCCCCTTCGCTTCTCTTCTCTAGAGAGTAAGGCATGTAAGTCCCAAGAATCCTATCCCACATCACAAAGAAAGGCTGGGAAAAGTTGCACTTGTTTCCGTACAGCTGATGGTGAACGTCGTGGTAGGCCGAGTTGTTTCTGAAGAAGAAATGGAATAGGTTTCCAGGCAACCACAGCCCACAATGGTCGTCAACGGTCTTGAGAGTGGCAAAGGAGAAGAAGAAGATTGAGGTGCGAGGAGACATGCCAGAGACTAGAAAGGCCAAAGCCCCACCAACGGTGTCGAGCAAGAGGCCCTCGAAAGGGTGGTTGTATAGTGCTCCGTAAGCATATGGGACAATGAGCCTGTGGTGTTGGGAGTGGATGTGCTTGTACAAGAACTTGTTGTGGTGCATGTAACGGTGCATGAAATATTGCCAAGTGTCTAAGACCATCATTGCTACGATGAATTGTCGGGAAAGGATAAATAGGGAGGTTGGTTGAGCTGGGGAAGACTCGGGGTCGCTGCCAGTTACCTACATAATATCATAGTCGAAATTTCATTTCACATAATTGAAAATGAACGAGCCGGGGAAGATTCATTCCCAAGTTCCTCAGAACAAAATGGTCTGAAAACGTTATGGATGGAATCATTAGCAGTAAGTAAGAACCTATATTTATCATGTCATAGAATGTAACATCCCCATGTCCTCTAGCTACAATCTCAGGGTGTCATTTGTCGTTATACTTTAACTAGTTAATGCCAAAGAAACATTTCAGTTTTCATTACACCATGTTCCCAACATCCCATAATTGGATATTCCACGCCAAAAGCTTCATTAAAAATATTAGGCTGCAGATCAAGTTCACTACTAGTCGTAAAGATTTTTATCCACTTGGTTCAAAGATAAAACAACGAAAAAGGGAACAGTTCAGATCCCTAGGTTCTGAACCAAGACAATAAGTTGAATTGAAGGGCCAAAGAAAATTCACCTACTAAAAAAAAATTTGTAATTTATTAAAAAAGATCTCAGCTTTGGCAATAGCATAGCATCTTAACTGAAAATGTTTTAGGACCAAGAAATTTGCAACCAACTGGAATGAGTAAAAACTTTACTATGAGAAACTTAAGACCCGACTTCTGACACATGAAATCGTCGGTTAAAGAGTGTAACGGCCCAATTGAATTACAAATCCAAGCAGCCTCGGAAACAGAAGCAATAACAGTCAATCTATAGAAATAATAAGGTTAATGAATTTAGAAAACATGGGATTAATGTAAAAGAAGCAACTTTCCAAAATTTCTAGAACATCAGAGAAAAATCTTGCATCTACAAGAGCTATCAAAATTTTCAGTAATATATAACAGCCTCGGGTTAATCTAGGAAACAATATCAATACAATTAACAAGCAAAAACCACAATATATAACCATAAAATACTATCAAAATTCGAACCCACGAACAAAACAATTCAGAAAAGGGGGAAAATTTCCACTTACAGCAAAAAGAATGGTCGCAACAACAGCTTGAACGGCCTGTTGAAGAAGAACCCCTTTGACGACATCTACTTTTGACACCAAGTTCTTATCCTCTTCATCTTTCTTACTGTGCAATCTGTAATTCTCAAGTGATCCTAACATCAAATAAAACCCCGAATACACCCAATACAGAATTATTGGGACAAAAGTCCCCAGCAATTCATCCGACACTTCAAATCCGCCTTTATCCATCATCACGCCTCAAAAGATTCTCTCTTCACACACACGCACGCACAAAGAAACAGCGAAGGGTGTTGATTTCCGTTTCCCCGAAACTCGACAAACCCGATTGAGGAGATCAAAGAGGATTTGATGGGGGGTTTCGACGCTTTGGAGATGTATTATTGGGATCTTTGTGCCGTTTGAGAAACGATGAATTTTCAGAGTTGTCGTTCGTTGAGCATTGAGATATTTATTTTGACCGATTATGATAGCTGTTAGTTATTGGTATTAAATTAAATTAATTATATAAAAACATCATAAAATAAGATAGAGGGAAAATCAATAAAACTCATAATGATTTCCAATTTCGTGGACCAATTTAGTTCTCAATGTTTCGCATGAACCAATTTAGTCTCTGATGTTGTCAATTTTGAACCAATTTGGTCATTTCTTCATGATAAACGACAATTTTAAAGGAAAACTCACGCGTGTCTCACAATAAATCATGTTTGGGTCGATAAAATTGAAATGATTACTGGAATTAGGGCAGGTAACTAAAATTTCTCCTTTAAAATTCGAACATGAGCTCTAGATCGTTTGTTTCGTCGAGCTCCATTGACAGTGGAAAAGAAAACAGTACGACTCTCCAAATCCTGCAAATATTTCAAAATTCGATACAAAAATAATTTAGTGTGGGACGCGTGTGAGATTATTGCTAAAATTGGCATTAATCATGACTGAAGGACCAAATTGGTCAAAAATCGACAACATCAGTGACTAAATTGGTGCATAGAGTAAACATTGCGAACTATTTTGGATTTTCTCCCTTTTTCAATAGTATAGTAGGTATAGTTCGACAAACCTAAATTTCTTCTACAAGTTCTACTTTAGAGTTTAGACCACAATGTTTTAAAAACATTACAAAAGGTGGTATAAAAAACCCAATAAAAAAAATGAGAAAATGAGAACAATCTCATCCAAGGCCCGTAGGTTCACGTTTAGTTTGAATTTTTTAATCACTATAAAATTATAGTAGAAACTCAATAGATTAATACTTAATTATTTAATAAGCTTTCTAAGATAATATTTTTGGTCGATCCCGACTAGTGGATAACATATTAAATTAATAAACTCTTTAAATTATAAGATAATTCATTTTTGATAATTTTTATAGACCCACTTAAAATATAAATTAATAATTCTATATATACTACATACTATTATATGAATGAATTAAGAAAGTTTCTTGTATTGAAAAATTATGTGTATGATTTGTTTGTGTTATCATATTTTAATATTGTATTTATACCGAATTTTTTTTAAATGTCCATAAAGTGAAACATCGAACATAAGAATAATAACAAAATGTGAGATTGAATGGTCCGTTTAAATTTGATCATTCATTTGATTTACGTATATGATAAAATAATTAAGTGGATGTTTAAAATAATTTGGTCATTCATTTGATTTACGTACGTATATGATAAATTTGTTTTTGATGTTCGATTGGAAAAGATACTCTTAGGCTTGACTCTTCATCTCTCACCGAAGCTCGCACTGTCTGAAAATAAACAATAAATCTCGTTCAAGATCATTACTACCCACGAGAGAAGAAATTAACAAATGAACGATTTGAGAGAACTAATTACAAGTATTTCTTTGCTCTTTTCTCTAGTGTGGACACAGTAAGCAAGCAATCCGAGGTTTGATTCTTCTCTCTTTAATTCTCGAAACAGAAACTTCTGCCAAGAGATTACAACCGTGACTAATGAATCATGAGATTAGAGTAAAATGCACCAATTACAAGAAATTATTATGAACTGACGCAATGTATATGGATTACTTGGACTAGAGAATTCACATTTTTAGATTAAGGTAGAACTTGATATTACTATGTTACCTTTCTACGTTTATTCTATCATACCAACTTCGGTATAACTGAACTCAATTTATAATTTGATATGTGACACACTATTAAAATCTAACGAGGTTATTGGTGTACCAACATGAATAGGATATGCGTAAAGTGTCAAATGTCAAAATCTGATATGACTTTGGTTATACCCAAATAAGGTACCCAACCTTTCTATTTTTGGGTTTATAATCATCGACATTTCCCCTACATAAGTTAGGGCGAGAGTCTGCTATTATTATGAGCCTCTTTGTAATCTCGGGCCTTATATTTTAGTGAAAAAATTGAAAATTATAAAAAGATAAAATGCTACTAAGTGTGCCAAATCTGAACTAATCAGTAAACTGAAAACGCAACCTTAACATTGATTTCAAAGGCTAGAGAAAAAACTGCAAAATGCTATATTTTATTTTTAAAGTTGTGACATGACATATACTATTGTCATTAATAATAAAAATAATAATAATAAAACTTGTTATGAAAATTATTTTAAATCAGAAAATGTATTTTACAAATGTTGATATATTCATGGCTTCTGATTTCTGAGACGCTTTGTCGTTAAAGAAGATAGAGGCACCACTTATGGCGTAGGTCGAATGGCAATCCTATCATCGTCATTAGAGATGACAATGGGTAGGGTATGGGCATACCCACTTAGACTCATACCCAAACCCAATTAAATAATTGGGTATGTACTCTATCTAATATTTAATGTGTCTTAATAATTGGGTATATGCCCAAATCCATTGGAACTAACGGGTAAACGGATATTAATTGGGTATTAAACGGATATTTAATTTTTAATAGAACATTAACTAGATAAGTCGATAATTTTTTTGTAGCATTAATTCATATAACGATGACGATGATATCTTAGTCGCTAAATAAGATATAATTACGAAAGTTTTTAATTGTTCACATTAGAAGTGTAAACGAGTCGAGCTCGAGCCGAACTCGGCTCATTTATTGCCTTGGGCTCGCCTTTCATTTTAGCTCGAGCTCATCGATCGTTTCATCGTCAAGCTCGAGCCGAGCCGCTTAAAGCTAACGGAGCTCGAACTCGAGCTCGAGATCACGAAACTCATCGAGCTCGAGTTTTTAATAAAAAATAATAAAAACATATATAAAAAAATTAAAAAAATGCTCACGAGCCACCTCACGAGCTTTCGAGCACTCATGATAGAGCTCGAGCTCAATTGTCACAAGCTCGAGCCAAGCTTTACTCGAGCCGGCTCGGCTCATCTTTCACCCCTAGTTTACATGTTTGAGAATTACCACTACAAAAATGTTCACAAATAGCGAAGGATTGTACAACGATTTTTTTGTTGCAAAAATTTGCGATGGAAAATTCGCTACCGATTTTCCGTCACAAACAATATATTTCCGTCGCGAAAATTTGGGACGACATAACCGTCGAAAAAATTTGCGACCCAAAAACCGTCACAAAATTGTGTATGATATTCCGTCACAAAAGTTGCAAACAACGTTTTTGCGTCGAGTTTGCGACGTAAAAGTTGCAAAACAAATTTTTTTTTCGACGAAGGTCTTTGTGACGACGATCGGCGATTAGCTAACTTTGGATCAACGAAGGACGAGTGATTGAGGACATATGTGAGAGATAATAGAGTGGGAGAAATAAAATAATTAGGGTTTGATTTGGGTAAAATGGGTAAATAGATAATACCCACTTAAGACCCATAATTAATTTGATTGGGTATGGGTTGGATTCATACCCATTAAATTTAATTGGGTCTTACTCATACCCATTATTAATAGGTAGGATCCTATGAGTATGGTTATGGTACAAAAATTTTGCCATCCCTAATCATCATGTCAGAATAATTCTGTCATAACATTAGTAATGAGCACATTGTTCAAAAATCGAACACACAAATTTCAGTGGTTAGAAATGATTGTATGTATGTCTTAAATATATATCAAAGCTCTTAAATAAATCAAATCAGATTAAATACCCCAAATCTAACTCCCCAATTCGAGCCCTAATCATCGTGTCGTGTCTTCACCGAGACCAATATCTCATAACTGCAAAACCACGAACATTCTTTCACCTAAAACAAGTGAGTTTTCCATCTCTATTCTCAGTTAGTAAGTCTATAATTTTTATGTGAAACGTTATAGAAGCTTATTAAAAATCAGAGTGGCGCAGCGGAAGCGTGGTGGGCCCATAACTCACAGCTCCCAGGATCGAAACCTGGCTCTGATAATATTTTTTTTAAGATTTAACTTTTCGCTCATTTTTATTGAAACTCCACCATTTATCATTAGGTATTCCTACTGACTCGTTCTAATCTCCCCTAGCTATGAAGTATGTTACAACTTTGCTAGAAACATTGAATGCTTGAAATGTGAAGCTTCCTTTTCATGGAATTCTCCTAATTGATGTTGAAAAATATGTTTTCTTAGTTTTGTAGATGCAGTTTAGTTGTGTTTTGTTCTTGTAATAATATAATTCAATATAATCTATACATCTGTCCTAAACTATCTTCCTGCTGGTTGGTGTTTGGTTTGCCAGTTCAATCAATAAATAATAATGCTGAATACAACTCTACTCTACCAATATAAATATCCAGAAATGCGGCGATATTGATTCTTTATCACATCTTAATGATATCTCATCGTTATCGTTTCTTCATTTTTTTAATTTATTTTATATTTTTATATATATACGCTGCTGTATGTTTCATCTCAGTTCCTCAAGAGCCTCTCCTCTATGGCTCTTTTCAAAGACTGAATGAGAACGAACACTGGAAATAATCCATCGAGTCATAAAATATAACTACGTCTCTCTCAGTCCTTCTATTTTCCTCCTCCTTTTATCCAAAATCTTATCAAAAAATAAACTCATTTTATCCAAAATCATCCATCAATGGATGTTGGGGGAGCGCTGCTCTCTTTGTCTTTATTTTGTTAATTTTTTGTGTTTTTCGGTTTCTTCAGTCTCCCCCAAGTGGGAGTGTTTGTCTCTCATCTTTGACAGTTTTGTTTATCCTTAATGGGCTTCTTTATCTTTCCCCTTTCATGTGGTGTTCTTCTCCCCTTGTGGGTGCATTTTCATCTCCCTTCATGGGAGTTTGATTTGAGAAAACATGTAGATCTGACCAAAGAGACATAATCTCAAACAAAAAATGGCTACTCCTTGTTCGTTCTTGTTATTCGTTGTAAAAAAATATGTAGTCTATTACATATATGAATTTGCTAGCCATCTTTGCCATGGAGTTGTAGGTTCATTTTCGGTAGTAGAAGTTCATGTTTTTTAGCTATTGATTTGCGAGTAATTTTATTTTTTGTTTTTATTTCGTCTATGATCAGACGTAGTTTTCGATTTAGCTAGTTTGTATGCTCATTGCGAGAACATTTGTCTCTACTGGTATGATCATTATAACCAGAAAGACCTTTTACGTTGTTTAACTCTCTCTCTCTCGTCCCAAAAGTACTAACTGGAATTCAACTTTTTTTTTCGTACTTTTGACCTCATCAACTACTGTGATTATTTTTCTCTCTTTTTTCAAAGGAGGACAATTGATTCATAATATAATCCCTTACAAAATAAATAAAAGTCTTTGTCGTAGTTTTCATGGACATAAGACGATATACATCGTTTAGGGAGATAGTTTCGCTGGAAGTCGAATTATTATATAATTGACATTGAGATACGAATTCGCCCTCAGATGAAACTTAAAGCGAATGTGAAACTAGGATAACATTTTTATTGATATCTCCTGAAAGAAAAGAAATAACGCAAAAATAAAAGTTCTTTTAATAAAAAGGGAAAAAAAATATATACTATCAAGTTGCCCTGGTAACCCCACACCACCACTAACAAAAAATCCCACCGATTATTGTGTTAGTCCCTTAAAGCTAGTATACAATCATAAGTCGCCTTATCCCTTATCTCTTAACAAAAAAAAATATTATATATGATGTGATTGCTAGCTAGCTAGCTATTACTATTACATCTCAAAGTGTATGGCAAGCTAGCATCACATTCACATGGATGAGTGGAAAAAGAAAAGAGAAAGGCAAAAAATTAAAAACTCAAAAACCCTCATAAATAATTAAAGAGGATCCCACAAATTGAAACCAATAGGGTCATCTAGCTACCTAGCCCTAATCATGGAGGATGGCCATGGATATTATTCCACTCAAAAACCCCATTTCCCATTACAACTCTTCGACAAAATCGACAATAATCCATGTAATAACCCTACTAGCTCAATAAGTTCCAACTTCTCATCCCCAAGCAACGTTAAAACCCTAATCACGGAGGGCACGCCTGAAGCGCAGCATCAACCTTGCACCAACGTCGTCAAGAAACCTCAGCCCAAAAGAGCTTCGACTAAAGACAGGCACACCAAAGTCGACGGCCGAGGCAGGCGCATACGTATGCCCGCACTATGTGCGGCTAGGGTTTTCCAGCTCACCAGAGAATTAGGTCATAGGACCGAAGGTGAGACCGTCGAGTGGCTGCTCCAACAGGCTGAGCCGGCCGTCTTTGCCGCCACCGGGACGGGAACTATTCCGGCGAACTTCACCTCCCTCAACCTCTCCTCGAGAAGCTCGGGCTCGACGGTGTCAGCTCCATCACATTTCATGGGCCCTCATAGTTATCACTTGAGTCAGGGTTTTGTGGGGTACTCGCCGCAGTTCAAACTGTGCCCTGGAAGTGAATCGTCAGTATCCAACTCAGAGAACAACATCGCTGATTCAACAAAGAACAGCTTAGCCATGTTAAATGCTAAGCAAGAGGTGATGAATAGTCGTCATTATGAGCCTTCGCTGTGGGGTGGTTTACCTTATCCTACTGGGAATAGTGCGTATAGATGGGGAAGTTCATCGTCATCAATGGCTGTAAGTGGTGGATTACATTCATCATCGAACGACGTTCTAACAGATCACAGTTGGAACATAGACGTTATGGCTGCTCTTAATGGGCTCCGGCAGTTTTCCGGCGCCGGAGTTGATGGTGGAGGCGGCGGTCGGGGCCTGAGTCCAAGTGGCCGTCATGAAGACTAGCTATTACTTATTCATCATATATAATTCCTCAAGTTCATTACTACATATTAATTTATGATTAAGTTCTTCGACTCAACCAGGAGAGATAAAGTTTTGGATTTATATGTAATATGGTTAACTATTCAGTATTAGGGTTTATCATTTCATGATGGTTTTGATATATGGACGACTTGATGTCCTAATATAATTATATAGTTTCATCTTTAATCTTAATTATGTGCTTGCTTTGAATTTTAAAAGATAGAACATTTATCCTGACACTATCTATGGTACAGTACAACAGTCGGGCATTCATGATGATTCTCTAAATCTATAATTTAAAGACCGTAATGTTACATAATACATCCTTTTTATATATGTAAATTATAATACTTGGCATACGATTCTTATTTATCTTATCCTCAAATAATTATACCCTCTCTGGCGCAGGTGGTGTGGTGTCAGTGTATACTTAATATGAATCATATGACCCTACGCGCACATGCATGTACTACAATGGACTGTTTCGAAATATTAATTAGGACTAATTTCGGTTCAGGCCCTATTAATATATTTTTATTTGGGTTCAGGCCCTATTACAATTTCATTTAGAGTTAAGGACCTAGTTTTTCACAATATTAGAGAAAACTACCTAAAAGCTGAGAAAAGACATATTTGCCCTTCCAAAATGCAAAAATTACAGTTATTTGCCATTATCTCTTCCAAGCGATCGAAGCAAGATTCACGTTCAAAATCCGACGAAAATTCCGATGTTAATGTTCGAATAAGGTGAAATCAATCTCAATTTCTCATGGGTCTTCACAATCAACGAAAACATTTGAAGTTTCTAACGAAATAATGCGTCAAATCCAATTCGAAAATCTCATTTCAAAACGGGTGATATTGCGATTTTAATGACTCAATAAGGTGAAATTGACTCAATTTGATCATGGGTCTTAATAATCAATAAGAATCGTTGATATTAATCATGTAATAATGAAGAATTTTAGCGTGATACAAGATTGAAATGATTGTTAATTAACACACTAGGTAACACTTTCTGCAACGAATATAACACATGTCATGTAATTTATAATAAATGTTTCCAGAACAATAACACGTAATTCAGAAAAAATAACAATTCTTTTACGTTCAATAACGTATTCTGTACACAAACAAAAGGCCGCGAGGAATAGATCGCAAAACCGCGGATGACACCCAAAAATCACTGAAAACGGCTGAAATCACGACTTTAATGACCGAATATGGTTAAATCGACCTCAATTTCTCATGGGTCTTAAAAATCATCGAAAGTTATTGAAGTTTATAATAGAATAACATGTTAAATCCAATTAAAAAATCTCATTATAAAACGGGTGAAATCTCGACTTTAATGGTCGAATAAGGTAAAATCGACTCAATTTGATCATGTGTCTTAATAATCAACGGGAAATATTGATGTTAATCATGAAATAATGAAGAATTTCGACGCGACACAAGATTGCAATATTTGTGGATCAACACGCTAGATGAGTAACACTTTATGCAACAAATATAACACATGTTATGTAACTTATAATAAATGTTGACAGAGCAATATCACATAATTTAATAAATGCAACACAATACCAAATAAAAGACAATTGATACCACATTATAAGATTATTATACCACATGCTCGACTCAAAATACCTTTTAGTAATTATGTGATGACAAATGCTTCAAAATTCATACCACATTATAGAACAGTAGTATATCCTTGGCGATTTGAATTTTTAGGTCTTTTAACTTTGAACGACGAATGATGGAGGAACACATGATAGAAGAAAAATACATGTTAAGGTTTATGTAGCAACGTTTCGTACTATATTTATACCAATTCATATACCCCACGTACTACAAATACTACATGACATTTGTTACAATTGTTGTATAAAGCGTTATTTTCTTTTTATGATGTGTTATTGTCATAACTACATGTGTCATGCGTCATATAGGAATACCTCTTGTGTGTTTCTATATGACAAATACCTTAAAATTCATACCATATTATTTTGAATCTAATTACGTAGCAAAAATATACCCTAAATTTTGAAGTCGCTTGTATCTTTAAGCCATCTAACATTGACCAACGGTTGGTGGAGCAAGGAGGAGGGCGTGGCAAAACGTCCAGAGTATGTGTACCTCGAATTTTAACACGGCATAAGATTGAATTGTTTTGTGAATTAATATGCTTGTAGGGTAACACTTTCTGCTGAAAATATGACGCATGTCTTATAAAATATAACAAATCAACATAAAAGAGTAACGATTCATTTCTTATCGATACCACATCCTGCACACAAGCAAGAGATGACAGATATTTTATGGAAAACCGCGAATGACAACAAAAAATACTGAAAAACGTTCAAATCTCGACGTTAGTAGCAACTGGTAAACGTCCAAACCATGGGTGCCTCAAATTTATACCGATTAGCTGCAATTTATGTCGAAATCTAACTTTGATTTACCATTATATTCTCCAATTTGCACCCTAATTAGGCAAGCAAATCCTACATCGTGCGTCGTCAATATCATAATAAATCCAACATGACACGTCGAAATCGGTTGGTTGATGGGGCAGTCGAATTTTTTATGCTCGATTCAGTGTAAAAAAAAAGAGTTCGATCATAAAAAAAAGATTTTCTGTTGATAACATTTTATAATATCGAAGTAACACAATATCATTGAAAAATAACGTGTCTGTTTTATAAAGTAACAATATAATATAAGTGAGTAACAGAAAACTGAAGTAAAAATACCTCTTCATATAAGACCCATAAATAACACGTTTTCTATCTCTGTATATAGACTTTCGCTGGAAAAAGAAAAAAAAAAGCATTTAAGTAAGGGTATTTTCGTCAAATCATATTTTTGGGTCCTTTACACTAACTTTTATAGAAACTAGGTCCTTTAAACTAATATCTTTTCTTACAGGGCCTGAACAATAACTAAAAACTTTAGAAGGGCCGGACAGAAAATTGTCCCTATTAATTATTGCAAGTACGTGAAATTTTTTTATTTATTTTATTTTATTTTTCTGCAGTGAATTGTATGATGTTATTTACTCGGGGTATAATAATGTTATGTTACGTACATACACCCACCTATTACAACTAAGACTTCCTATGCTAAAGCTGCTGCAATTACAAGGACATTTCATTTTTCGTATAAGATAAACCTAAAATAGTCTCGGTGTTTACCATATGTACCAATTTAGTCATTGATGTTCCGTCTGAACCAATTTAGTCCTCGATGTTGTCGATTTTGAACCAATTTGATCATTTCGTCATGATTAACGTCAATTTAGCGGGAATTTAGCATGTGCCCCACACTAAATTATGTATGGATCGAATTTTTGAATATTTGCAAGATTTGAGGGGGGGGAGGGGGATGAGAGTTTGTACTGTTTTCTTCTACTGTCAACGAATCTCGGCGAAGCAGACGATCTAGAGTTCATGTTCGAATTTTGGAGGAGAAAATTTTAGTTTCGTTCCCTAATTTCAGTAACCATTTCAATTTTATCGATTTAGACATGATTTAGTGTGGGTCGTGTGCGAAATTCCCGCTAAAATTGACATTTATCGTGATGGAAGGAACAAATTGATACAAAATCGACAACATCGAGAACTAAATTGGTTCATGCGAAACATCGGGGACTAAATTAATCAATATGGTAAAAATCGGGGACTATTTTGAATTTTATCCCTTTTTCGTACTTACGGCCTTCACTTTTTCTGTTTCACAATATCACCTTGGATATACATGAAAAGTACATATTGTTGAATTTTACTTTTTGTTTACTTATTTATTTATTTATTTATATACTGAGTATAAATGAAAAAGACGGGACAAGTGGCATGACACATGACTTTCTAGGCGAGGATGTTATGAGTTCGATTCAACTTTGATTCCTTGAAATTATTGTCCATGTGGACTTGGGTTTAAGTTTGTCTAATTCCAGCAGGAACCTTAATCTCAATATTGAAACCAACCATTTATCACTTGGGACGGGATATATATACCAAAAGGATTAGTCTTGTCGGAAGTCAGGGATCATCCAAAGCTGCCAATGAGACTCAAATTCGATTTGAGTTGAACTTACTCTGAGTGTGAAATTACGGTGGCATTTGTTGGGTTTCATAACTAACAATGATGTTCAGATTCTATTATAACTGAACTTAATCGGAATGTGAGAACCTTTGTATTGGATAACTTTTGTCAAAAAATAATATGACGAATAAATCTCATTAAGTGTGTGTGTGTGTGTTTTTTTTTTCTTTCATTTTTTAAGAATTATTTTTATATTTAAATTGGTATAATGCATGCTTTTTAACAATATTCAAAAAGCAAGAGTTATTGGGGGTGAGGGCCATTAAAGCTCATTGGGCTTAGAAAGACATAACTAGCTGGGTCATAAAGGATATGACTAACTAATAACCATGATTGCTAATGAGGCCTTGGCCTATTGGTCAAGGAAAGCCTTAAGAATTTGTGGGTTAAGTCGTGGGATCGAATCTCCCCTCCTACAATTTCTTGAGTAGTCCTCATGTGATTTATTTCTCATAACTATCGTTGTTAGGTGGGTCTAGGACGTATTCATCTTACCCCGGGAATTAGTCCCACCACTGGAGTGTGTGACGCAATTAAGCCTCCGCTAGGTCTGTGTGGCGCAAAGCTCACGCCGATATTTAGGGGCTAGTCCATAGCCAAATTGAGCGGGATACTTCGGGACCGCAAAAAAAAAAAAAAAAACTAATAACCATGATTATTATATAATGATAGACCAACTGAACTGATGGAGAAAAAAACAACTTACATATTACACTCAAAAGTATTAAAACGGAAAACCGAATTATTATTATTATTATTATTATTAAATCTTTCTACTGAAATGGGTTTTTAAATTAGAGTATTCTACCGACCATAATAGAGCTAATCCTAATCCACAAGAATTTTTATAGGATAAATTATGATATACCCCACGTGGATATACCGAAATACGCATTACTAGAATATGTCTTTTTTATTACGTAAAACTCCTATGTGCTATCTAAAACTTGGCACCATACACCCATGGTGTCTAAAATATAGCATTGTATATTATGTGGTCAAAATGACAAGAGCATATGATTAAATAAACCACGAGGGTGTTTTACGCTATTTACAAATGATAGGAGTCTTGGTATTTATTTTTTAAACAATAGGTGATTTATATGCAATTAAGCCATTTCTATATTTAATCATTTAGAAAAAGAAAAGGTTTTTGGGAGATATTTAGAGTATCAAGCAACGGAAGCCAAATAGTACAAAGGGGCCAAAGTTACAATCATATCTCCACCACAAAATTATGTGCTTTTTGGCTTTTGTTTGTGTCAATAAATGAAAATAAATAATAAAAAGTGACACTAAGAAATTGAAAAAAAAAATAAAATACTCCACCCCAATCCCAATCAACAAGTCCCCATTACATTGAAGGTTTCCACTAATTGTGTCCGAGCTCAAAAATTAAATAGTAGCTCGAGTTCGAAAACAACTAATTAGGCTCAAACTCAGACTCGTGTCACTCGACAAGCCGAGTTTGAGCTCAAGCTTAAAGCGCGAAAATTCAAAAGAAAAATTTAGAACAGTTACAATGGAGCTCGATCTCAACAGTTATTAGTTCGAGCTTGTTCTCGATAATTATGAGCTCGCACCAAACTCAGTCGAATTAACTCATCGAGTTTGTGAGACGATTTGACTCATATTTCACCCATACGCTAAATCGACTAGAAAGTTAGAAAAAAAAAAAAGAAATAATTCATATAGTCGTTCTTAAACAAATAACCAAACGTCCCCAAATATTGGAGCAAGTTGTAGGATGGTAATATCTCCATAGTCACATGTTCGATTCCGTTTGTTTGCCTTTACTATCGATGTTTGTTGTGGAGTTGGGATCGTCTCATACCCGATTCAATATTGCTATAAGCTGAATTTAATCGGACTGTGAATACATCGTGTAAGTTATTACCATGTTTACATGTTTGGTAATGCAAAGAATAATGCCCCACGTATTATGCCCACATTTATACTTATTAATAAGGTTTAATATTTTATTATTAAATACTTAATTCCTATTGGTCAAAGAGATAACTTCTACATTGATGGAATGCACACTATATATAGATGAACTGGTCCTCTCTCTAACACACTCACGTAAATCATTTTCATCCATCAGAAAAGAATTAAAGGTGTTGAAGGGAGGGAAACACAGTTTCATATCGTCTTCGAACTGTCGTGATGAATCAATGTAAGTGCTTTCTATCTATGTAATTATGTATATCATGAGAATCATGTTGTTTCAAGATCATGGGATTTATATGTATGAATCTAAGTAGTTTGCTTACACATCGAACTAAAAAACAACCAAACTTTGAGTTGCTGACATGGCAATTTCCCGCAATGTGAGGAATATTAAAGAAAATAGAAATGGAGAGAGAGAGAGAGAGAAATTCGAGAGAAAAAAAAAAAGGAACTCTAATTTATCTGCAGAAGTCATGCACGTTTGTGAAGGTTCTCAACCTGAAGATTCAACCCTTCAATAATTCCTAGAAATCCTCAAACGAAAAACCCTTTTTGATTCAACACCCATTGCCATTTTGTTCTTTATTTTCTTCCCTTATTAGCTTTTTAAGCTTCATCACAGCAGAATAAAGATTAATATTTTCCCGGAAATCACCCATTCACGTCATCTTTTGGCTTATTAAAAGGGGAAAAAAAAAGAAGAGAATCAAAATCATATATAAGCGCACTGCGGCGGTGGCTATTCGAGGTTTTAGTTTCCTTCATTTGATTGTAGTGCATGCAAATCAAGAAAACACAGCCCACCTGGATTTAAAAACCAAAAATTGGGTTCCGAGGAATTTTTTGCAGCTATGCGGGAGCTGAAAATTAGATTCGTTGAGGATCCTAGAATTCTTTGAAGTAGGCGTTCTTAGGCTAGGATGGGTTAGAGAAATTATGTTGTGAATCTTGGGAGTTTTGATTTATTATTATTTTTTTCTTTGCTTTTTGTTACATGGAGATGTGTAGAAGTGGAAACACATTGTTCTTGGATTAATCAAATGGGTTTTGGTTTGATTTCTCCTTTGTTGCAACGTGAATGGCTGATTCGTATAGGCCTACTCTTGTGGAAAGAGATATTGACCAGGTAAAACGTCTTTTTTTTTACATGTATTTAAGAGTGCAAATCGAATGTGATATGCTTTTCTGGCAATTCTGTGTGCTTAAGGACATCTTTGCTATGTAAATTTGTACATTTATTCATTTGTATCTATTCGATGTTCCTTTCTTACGAAAGAAACTCCATGTTTAGGCTATCATTGCCCTTAAGAAAGGGGCACATTTGCTGAAGTATGGAAGGAGAGGAAAACCTAAGTTTTCCCCATTTCGCCTTTCCAATGTGAGTTCTCTCTTACAAGAGTTTGGCCTGAATGAATATCTTAGTGTTCGATGTTTTTTGTTTCCCTTGTTTTTGAGGGGCTTTGTCTCTGTCACTGAATAGCACTAATGGGTTGTGATTAAAGGATGAAACAACTTTGATTTGGTATTATGGCAAAGATGAGAAACGACTCGAGCTAAGTCATGTTACAAAGATAATTCCAGGACAGCGAACCGTAAGTATCCATATCGATTCGAATTTATAGTTTTTCTGCCTTGTGAAATGTTTATATCGTTTTTTTCGCCCATTAAATTTGAGTTTTGATCCCCCTGTCTCAGCCAATATTTCAGCGGTATCCTCGCCCTGAGAAGGAATACCAATCATTTTCCCTGATCTATGGTGACAGGTCCCTAGATTTGGTTAGTTAATAGCATCACAGTTTCAGTATGTTACAGAACATTACATGTTTGTGATTCCTCTGAAGTCTCAAAATTTTCATAGATATGCAAAGACAAGGACGAAGCCGAGGTTTGGTTTGCTGGTCTGAAAGCTTTAATTGCGCGCAACAGCTACAAGAGATTACGAAATGGGGCCCGTCGGGATTCCACGTCATCAGAAAGTCCACGTAGTCACAGTGTTGCTCCATCAAGTTCACTTGTGAGATGCAATATCACCACGCCTAATGATATTTTCGTCTACTTTTTTCACAGATTCTTTTCCTTTTCTAACGCCTTTGTGTTTTTTATCCTGCCACGTAGTTTCTCCTTCCAGACCAAGGCGATAACCAAAGGCCAGATATTACACCCCAGAGCAGATTGGGAAAAGCATTTGCAGACATTGTGTCATACACTGCATCAGCCAACAAGAACTCTCAGTCCCCGGTTGAATCTATTACATATATCCCCTCTTCTCTTCAAGCCTCAACAGTCGAAAATTCAAATGCTCGACTCTCCGGGGCTGAGACTATTAGAGTGAGCCTTTCAAGTGCTGTGAGTTCATCAAGCCAAGGTTCATGCAATGAAGATTTCAACAGCTTAGGAGATGTTTTCATATGGGGTGAAAGCGCAGGCAGCGGAGTTCTGGGAGGTAGTCTTGTTAAGATTGATAGGTCGTCATCGTCGTCAATTGTGAAAAACGATGCTCTCTTGCCAAAGGCATTAGAATCCACCATGGTTCTTGATGTGCACAGCGTTGCGTGTGGGCAAAGGCACGCCGTTTTAATCGCCAAACAAGGTGAAATCTTTAGCTGGGGTGAAGAAGCTGGTGGAAGACTTGGACATGGCTCAGACGTTGATGCTCCACATCCTAAGCTCATCGAGACTCTTACGGGGAAAAGCATTGAAATGGTTGCTTGTGGTGACTTTCACACCTGCGCTGTGACCCTCGCCGGCGACTTTTACACTTGGGGTGATGGCTCTATGAACTGTGGTTTTCTGGGACATGGAAGTGAAGCAAGCCACTGGATACCCAAAAAGGTCGGTGGGCCCGTCGAAGGCCTGAGAGTGACATCTGTCGCTTGTGGCCCATGGCATACCGCCCTGGTAACTTCTTCTGGTCGATTGTTTACTTTTGGCGACGGTACTTTCGGAGCTTTAGGGCATGGAGATCGTTCTGACACTAATATTCCCCGTGAGATAGAATCTCTGAAAGGATATCGAACTGTGAATGTTGCATGTGGTGTCTGGCACACTGCAGCCATTGTAGAAGAAATCCCTGAATCTTCTTCGAACACCGAACTATATGATCAGAAGACATTAGGCGGAAAGCTTTTCACTTGGGGTGATGGAGACAGAGGAAGACTCGGGCATGGTGACAAGGAATTGAGATTATTACCACAGTGCGTTACCTCATTGAACGACACGAAGTTTCTCAGAGTCAGGTGTGGAGACAACTTCACTGTGTCTCTTACAACTTCAGGACGGGTGTACTTCATGGGAACATGCTGCTCCAATGACAGCAAAAATCCCACCTGTGTAAAAGGAGACATAGCTGATAGATTTGTGACAGATATAACTTGTGGTTCGAATCACATCGCTGCATTGACTTCGAAAGCAGAAGTCTATACGTGGGGTAAGGGTTCGAACGGTCAACTCGGCCTCGGCGATACCGAAGACAGAAACACGCCAATACTTGTAACTTTCTTCAAAGATAATCTAGTGAAAAGCATAGCTTGTGGATCGAATTTCACCGCAGTGATATGCGTTCACAAATGGATGTCCGGCGCAGATAACTCCGTTTGCTCGGGCTGTAAGAACCCATTCAACTTCAGACGAAAACGTCACAACTGTTACAACTGTGGGCTTGTCTTCTGCAAAGCATGTAGCACTAGGAAGTCCCTTAAAGCCTCTCTAGCTCGTAGCAACAGTAAGCCTTATCGGGTGTGTGACGATTGCTTCAACAAGCTACAGAAGGCGACAGATTCGATCTCTCGACTGCACAACGTTAAGAGCACGGGCTCCTTGGCCAGGCCCGGCGAGCTGACTGAGAAGGAAACCGGCGGGAGTAGTAGTGCTCCACGCTTGATCTCGAGGCTCTCATCCGTTGGATCGTTCAAATCAGATAGAGGTTCGGGGTTCAATCTCAAGAATTACGAGGCTAATGATAACCGTATGTTTTCGATCCAAAGAACGAGTACATCTTCGAAGTCTCCCAGGAGCCCATATGCAGGAGGTTGTTCTTCGCAGAACTTAGTTTCTTTCTCTGCTCCCGATTCAAGAGTTGTGTCCAGATCACCATCGCCAGTGCTCAGCAAGTCGAGCCCCGAGAGGTCTGCGAGCCCTTATCCGTCTCTCATGTGTAGAACATCTGAAGCTTCTCCGGACGGAATTAACAGTGGCAACTATAGGCTGATCATGGAGGTGAAGAGCTTAAGAGCCCAGGTGAGCCATAGGTGCTGTTAATATCTAAAAATTTAAAAAGAAAAACTCTACTTAGGTATGAATATATCTGTTTTGAAGGTACAAAATCTTGCGAGCAAGTCCCAACGTCTCGAGGCCGAACTAGAAAGAAAGTCGAAACAGCTGAACGATGCATTGGCTAAGGCAGCAGAAGAAACCGAAAAAAGCAATGCAGCGAAGGAGGTGATCAAGTTTTTGAATTCTCAGGTTCGCTTTTTGTGCAAATGTTTGGATTGCTTTCGGTCTTAACCCTACAACGTGTGCTAGAATCAAATGTATGTAACGGGTCTCTCTATTTTCTCGTCTGCTCAAATTCGACAGTTGAAGGACAGGTCTGAGAGTATTACAACACAAGCACAAGCTTCTTCCAACCACTTCGACACTAACGAGGACTTTAACAGCTCCGAAAATCATCGACCATCCAATGGAAGCAGCGTGATGAGCACAGTGTCACCCAAGAGTGACACAAACGAATGCTCGGCTGTTCAGACACTGTCTAACGGTATTAAAGCTCAAGCACAGAAAGTAGAACAGACTATACAAGATGAGCCCGGTGTATATATAACTATGGTGGCTTTACCCGACGGTTCTAATGAACTGAGAAGAGTTCGATTCAGGTAATGTTTTATCGTACATATCGTATCCCAGGAAAGGAACACATTGTAGCATTGCAGTTGATTTTCCATGCTTTTCTTACAGCCGAAAATGCTTTACGGAAGAACAAGCTGAGATGTGGTGGGCAGAGAATGGGACAAGAGTGTGCGACAAACACAACATAAGAATTGTTACTTAGCTTGGAATCCACTTAGCAGTTTTGTCGCCCTAAAGTTGAAAGTAAGTGCTAGCCATATTTTTCTTCCTCGTCCAGGTTATATTCAAAGATTAATTTTTGAGTCTAATCCTCTGAGCTAAAATTTTCAGCATTATAGTTTTTTTCCATCCCTTTTTGTTAAGAGTGAAGACAATTTGTATGTGAATAAGAAATTTATTAGCATCTGAAGAAGTATTCAACAGCACCAAGAAATTCCCAAGTGTGATAATCAGAATCCTTCACCACAATTATGGGGAGTGCCTTTTCTCTTAGGAGTTTCTCCTTTTTATTCTAATGAAAATCCATAACTAGCAGATATTATTCTCCCCCAATTTCAGCATTGCACTGATCAGCCTTGATATTAGCTCTCATGATATTAATTCTTCCCCACTTTTATCCAAGCATAAATCTTTCATTGGCCCATTAACTATTTCAGCCTCTTTGACAATAGTTCGCGGCCTGAGATTTGCGAGCTTGGCCCGACGTTCGTAGACTCGCCATCGGTACATCATCCGTTTGGGTCGTTTGAGCGTTATTCGTAACAGTTTTTTTAATACACTAAGAAGTGAAGACATGTGCAACCATAGCTCGGGCATTAGATGTATTGGAAAAACGTGTTCCGATATAAAGAAAAACAACAACGCAAACAGTAATAAATTAATGTAAGGATGTGATGATAATTGTTTTAGCACACGAACATGCATATTCATAAACACACACGTACATATATATATATATATAAAAACAGTCATGACGAATTTGAATCTTATTTTCTTTCAATTTTTTTTCGTGCTTTATTGTGTATGTTTCTCTTGATGAGTGCTTCTTTTCTCTAAATGATCAATTTTACTAGAGAAACTTTCGAGGCTATATTCATTTTCGTTAGTGAAACTTTTGTTTCGAAAGAAAAAAATCTTTGAAATTGTTGAAAAATATCGTTCACGCCTTACGCAAAATTTTAAAACATTAGTGCACCTTATCTCAACAAAAAAGATGACCACGCTCGTCTATTAAGATACGATTTTATGTAGATACGAAATTAATTAATGTAGGCATATACGATAATTAAACAAATTAACTAAATCATGTATTCCCATAATCTTTTCTTTCTCAAAAACCTCTCTACACAAAAAAACCCTAATTTGGTCACAGATCTACTGCCACCATGGTTGCTGATGTATCGGATTTGAGCACCCGTCATCTATTTCATTCTCTTTCACAATTTCTTTACTATATATTATATATTTAGTTTATTCTCTCGTATGAGAGTTTGTTTCTCTCGTATGATAGTTTCTTTCTCTCGTATGAGAGTATTTATATTTGAATAAGAGTGTGCAATGATCTTACAAAATAGATTTAAGAAATGGACACCGTGCTGACATATGTGATTCAAACAATAAAGTTATCGATCTTGATTGGATAATATCAAAAATGTTTGAAGAAGGTATTAAAATTGATGATATTATTTGAAAAATAAATTGATTTACTAGTTTATCTATCTTTTTCTAATATGTCTCCTTGTACGATTATTAAGTAGAAGTTGATAATATAGAATCAAACAAATATTATATTAAAAAATAATATAAAAGATAAAGCTCGAGATCATTGAATTGTGTGGTTCAAGAAAATCTGCGGCTTTTTATCTTCAAGATTCGGATATCAATCAATTGGCGTACAAACAAATGAGAATTATCGAGACCTCAACAAAAATAAATAAAATAAAATAAAAATTAAAATAAAAAACGAACTAAACCTAAAACAAGTGGATAAGTAACCGACAAAATATTACATGAAGACTTTAATTATAGTGTTGGGTGGGAAGGGATACTTGCTCACCTAACCCTGAAATATTAGTCACTGTGGTGGAAACTCATCGCCAGTTGATTGGGGATACCTTTGGATCGTAAAAAAATAATAACAATAAGGACGACATTGTTGAAGCATTATGGGCGAATGTCATAATAAAAGTTTCCAACCGAAAGAAAAAAAGATATAGTATCATCTATAAATTAATACTCATGAGATCATAAAAATTTATAACTAGAAGAGTGATGTGTTTTTTGAAGTTCCTAGGCTAACTCCTTTTGTGTGTGTCTCCCCTTCTTTCGCCTTACTAGGATTTTACTAGAGAACTTTAGCTTAAAAAGTGCTTTGTACAACCTATCTAGCTAGATCCTTCTAACTAGATTTCTAGTATCTTACACAACTGTTTCACTAAGTCAGTTGTTTCAACAGTTTTTTACAGTCCGTTGAAAGTCAACAACGTGAATTAGTTGGTTGCACGTTGGACTTCTACAATGAACAGTTCTGCACAATGAACTTCTAAACTCTCTAGCTTTACGACTTCTCACTTCTTAGTTGACCTTCTAATGATTGAGAAAAGTGGGCCGTCGTGTTATTTCTCATGTAATTATACTTGAGGATAAAAAGATGACTGTTTCTAGGATGAAGACGAATAGTATTCAAGATCGGCACATGAGCGTGCATTAAATATGGTTACTTGAACAGTCATGTTGACTTCCTTGCGTCTGTACTTTGGTCTGTGTTATGACAAGATAAACTCCAAGCTGAATGGCTTAACCTGCAGTTTTAATTATGATAATCTTCAACTTCTGCATATTATCTTTGTCTTGATTCAGATTCAAATTCTAATTGTCTGACTAGGTTCCAAGTCCTTGAATCGAATCACTTCGATTGAACTGTATGTTCGGTACTGTTGACTTTACATACCAATATTCTCCTTGTATTAGTTTCTGATATTTTTCGGTTTCAGTCTCCAATGTCTTCTGTTTCGGTCTTTAGTCAGTGTTCAATCTTGATCAATCTTCTCTCTCCGTCCAGTCCCTATTCGGGTTTCAGTTTAAAGCTAGTTTCAGTTTTGTTTATTCAATCATCAAAACTATTATTAATTAGAATTAATTATTGTAATTCATTATATTTAACAAATTATTTGCTGGCCACCAGTTACTTTTGATACGAAATGAATTGATTTTTCTTATAGGTTATAAGACAAAAATTAAATTACTAGGTACTGCCATAAATATGCGATAAACGTAACGTGGTACATTCTATCATAGCTAGACTTCGATAAGGCCGAGATGATAGTGATATTTGTGGACAGAACAACCAAATGAACAATTATTTAGTTGTGTCCAACAAGTTGTGTGAGGATATCTCTACTATTATATAAAGTATAAGAAATATTATGAATTTAGCTTTGACGATATAATTTTATTTTAATATTATCATGAAAACAATATGCCAATTTGCTTCGAAAAAGTCGACATGATACCCATCTTTACCAGCAGACTCTCCGTTGGTTTGTTACACGTAAATATTTGTTTCTCTATTTGCAATAATTCATGAACTTTGAAAACCTTTTCTGTTTTGTGTTTATGTTATTTTCTTATGTATTTCTCTCTATAAATAAAATTTAGTTTCATATGTGATACCGTCGACAGTTTTGAGCTTTATTATAGACAAAAGCTAATTTTCAGTATTTAGAGGGGGTAGTGAATAAATACTTCTCCTACACGCCTTTTCGGTTTCTCTTGTCAACTTAGTTTGATTTGAACTTTGTTGACTGCTATCAATCGTCAGTGAGGCAGTATATGTGTGTGTGTGTGATTTGAACTTTGTTGACTGCTATCAATCGATTTGCGTGTGTGTGTGTTGGTTTGGCTCATGAACACAAGACTTGTTTTGAAAGTTTGGAGATAACTAGCCTACGTCTTCCCTTCTTCCTCGCAAGGAAGGCACTCACTAGAAGACTATAATTTACAACACCGTTATATAACTCACTCCACTTTCACGACTTACCCCATTTCCGGAAGCAGAACTCCTAGTGACTCACACTCTATTGTAGGGCAGCACCCTCACAAGATGCATAATCTTTAACGTCTCTTATCTAAGACTACATGCATTTTGTTAACATCTATTTGCTCATACTAAATACACTTAATTAACGTAGACTCTCACTCAACTAAACTATACTGCTTATCTATCTATTTTGTGAGTGAGAAGTGTGTGAATTTATCTCTATTACTCATTGCATCATTTGTATCCCTCTCACACACTCAAACATGACTTTTGCCTTCGTTCTACCTTGAGTCCGTCTTCTGATGTCTTCGTTGGTTGGAATGAGTCGTCAAGGTTATGTCTCTCTCTTTCTGTCCAGCGTATATTTTTTCTTTTCTTTTTTTCATAACCCTTGAATTTATTTATATTGGAGAGATCTTGAACTAGTTGTTTTGGAGTGTTAACAAAGACTTGTCAATCTTTGTTCTTCGAGACCGACTTTCGTGTTGTGCATTAAATGCACTTTTCCGAAATGGGTTTGCTGAGTGTGGAGCCTAGCTCAATTCTCGGTTTAGATTTATCCGGATAACTACAACTTGAACAACTTTCTTGCAACTTTGACGACTATGCTTATCTTCAATTTGTCCGTTGTTTTGTCTTTACTTGGATTCAAAGTTTGATCTTCCATCCCCAAGTCTTGGATTTGAAATTCGATGACTGAACTGGCTGGCCATCCCGTAGTCCACATTCCAGTACTTCAACATTAGTCTAGCGTCGTCTTGATCCATCAGGGTTCTTTTATAGCTCTAACTGAACAAGTTATGGTTTATTTATTTCAATCACTGAAACCATTATTAACCAGAATTAATCTAATTCTTGATCTTTAATGAGGTGATAAACTACTAACTTGGTGAATACATACGAAATATTACACAATCACAAATTAAATTTTAGTTAATCAATTACTTAATCATTATGTGGTGCTAGCATTAACAGTCTATCTAGTGTTGTGAATGATAAAGTTATAAATTGTAAAATACATTAATATAGTTATAAATCATTAAACATTAAACTTACAACTACCAAATATGTGGGCATTACTCCATTACCTCAGCAATTATCATATTTTCTACTATAATCTTAATATAATTATATCTATAGCAAATGTCGTTTGTCCGAAGGCAGAAGCGATTTTATTAAGATTACAATTAGCAAAAGCGAAAAAATAGGAAAAGAAACAAGTAAAGATAAGATAAGAGGTTCTTGCTTTGTATAGGAGGATTCGTTAATCGTTAGACACTGACATTAATAATCATCGACAACAATTTTATGAAGTATATTATAAACAGATTATGATTAAATATTATTATAAGATTAATTATGATATTATTATACTTATTAAGAATATTATTACGATAATAAGCTAATAACTATAGAGAGAAATTTGGTGTGTTCTACAATACAACTCTAATCACTTATTTATAGACAAATTTTTCAAATTACATCCACAAAATCAAATCTTGCATCTAATTGTTCAACCTTCATTCGTATGTTAAACATCGTTCTTATCTTAATCATCATTCTAAATTATATAAATCCACATTATTTTTAATATGACATAATGAAGTATATATATATATATATATGTGTGTGTCTGTATGATTAGTATATGTCTTTTGACCTTTAAAATCGGCATCATTTTTATTTTATGAAGAAATGGCTAAAACCTAATTAATTCTCGATTTTAGTTGTATATCCAAAAACTTGTACTGCATCACATCAAGGAGCATTAAAATTTTAATAAGAAAAAGAAATCAAATATGAAGCTGACTTTATATATTCATATCTTTTTTTTTTCTAAAGGAGAAAAAATAAAGCTTGGATTATGTGTATTTTTCTTCTTTATCTTCCGTCCTTGGTTTTTAAATAATAGTGATGATGATAATAATAATATTCCACATCACCAAAATTAAATTGCACAACTAAACTACAATTTTCATAGGAGAATAGATGAGGGACCAAGATGAAAATCATAAAAATGCCTTAGTTGTTTCTTTCAACCCTTATACTATCTACGAATTATATATCAGACCCAAACAAAAAGGCATATATCAGAACTAAGAACTACATAAAAAGTTGAGACTGCAACACAGTGTAGGAATTAGCCGCTTCATCGTCAATCTCCCAAAACCCTTTATCACCACTAAAACCAAAAGGCACCATTTCTTCACTACACTGATCCTTATTATCTCTATACGTACTAATATAATTATTTTCGTCACCATTATTATTAATATAGTTAGGTATCCCAAGCTCATCATCCGAGGCTTCAAGCAGATCCCTCATCAAAGACCTCACCTTTTCGTCATCCTCATCCGCTGACGTGGCAACCGATGAGCCATCGTATTTTTCCGTCCCAAGATCTATGTAATATAACTGTGAGAGGTCGTCATCGTCGTCAGAGATTCCTATGTTAGAACTAAGACTTGGTGGATGGTTATGATCATCTGGCGATGGACAGGCGGCCATTAGTTCTCGTTGTAAGGTTGTGAACATGGCGGATAAATCTTGATCGCTCGGTTCATACTCGCCATCATCATCGTCGTCGTCATCGAGTAGGCTGAGTATGGTGCTATAGGGTTTGTGGCGCTTCACCGAGTCCTCATGGTGTGGGCCATCTTCAAGAAAGTTATCACTAGGGTTTGGTGACGAGCCTAATTCGCAGTCTTGCCTAGGCCGTTTATGTTGCGTTGCGATTTCTGCTATTTCCATCAGCAGAGTTTTTTAAAATAAACACTTAATTTTAATATATGGTGTGAGAGAGAGAGAGAGGTGAGGAGAGAGAAGGGTTAGAAAGGTTTATATAGAGGAAAGATGGGGTGTGGTGGGAGCTGTTTGGTCAATGGGAGTAAAGATAGAAAAAGTGGGAATAGTTTAATTATTGTTTAGTATGTCTAATGCGTGTTTTAATATAATTTTCTTTTTCTTGGTCGAAATCGAGAGAGAGAGAGAGAGAGAGAGAGAGCAAGCAAAGTGGATAGATATTGCTTTCTTTTCTTGGTATGTTTTCCATGTAAAATGCAAGGAAATTAGGTATGCGCGGGCCACATGGAAATAAATGTAGTGTCGTTTGTGGGAAGCATACATAAGGTTCCGTGAATGTTTAATGTAATTGCTTGATGTGATTTTAAGTAATTGATATTCTTGTTTTAATGTTTTATTTAGTGGACTTTTATTAAATTTGAACGAAACTTGCACATAATTTAAGAGGAAGGGACCAAGCAAAGGCATCCACCCACTAGTAAGTTCACGCATTTGAGCTATGCCAATTTTCATTACAATGATATTATATATATATATATATATATATATATATTACGTAAAACACATTTAGAAAAGGACCTAAGGTTATTGGGTTAGAGCATTAAGTAATAGTAAAAGATTTGATTTGGAGTACGTTCTAGAGTTATGTGGTTCCCAATATGGGTGGTGCCAATTGGATATGCGCTCAATTAAATCCAAGATAATGTTTCTTATTGGTAATTATTGTACTCGAGATGCATATATTTGTTGGCATCCTCATAAATAATTTAAAAGCGTTGATAATATAAACTAATCCGTGCACACTCCATGCGTGGGCAACGAAACTTAAAATATAACTACAAATAGAATTAAGAAATAAAATTAATTTCAAAATAAAATTAATCTCTTTAACTAATAAAACAAAATCGATATACTATTTCATTGTATCTAATAACAAAAAAGAATTACAAAAACTAACTATACTTTGAAAAATATAACTTAGTTTGATCGCATGTCTGGCCGAGAAACACCTCTATTCAACATGTTTGTGGTTCTCTTTAGCAACCTCCTCTTGTGGTGAATGATGTATGTTCTTATTACTCTACAATATGGATGGTCGGAGATAGAGATGAGTCTTTCGGCTTGGAGAAGGAGTCCCACCCACCAGCTATAGAAGCTCGACGAGAAGTAATTCGATTTAGTAATAGAATAGTACGGATTCACCATCATCATATTCATCTCCCCAAGCCTTCTCAGCGATGCGATGTCTGATAAATCGCAGTAATGATCAGATCATAAACAGTTTGCAACTCCTCCAACTTCTCTTCGTAATCCTCTTTCTCAGCAGTTTGATTGTCATCCAACCACTCCAAAGCCTCCTTAGTTGTTGTCTCGATCTTTTCCTTCTCGCTGGTTGTAATTGTCGTTGATTCTTGTAAGTAAAAAAAAAATCAATAAATAAATTAAAATTAAAAAACGATGGTTCGTTGACTTCACTCGTCATTAACACACTGCGTTACGTAATTCAGTTCCGACCGAAAGGAGGCAAAGAGACGATGACGAAGGAGAATGATTTGCCATTGAAGGAGAAAGAGATATTATTAACAGTTATGGAAGAAGAATGGTTAAGTTATTTATGGATCGTGGGTGGTTTTCATACAATATTCATTGTGTTTATGGAAGAATGATGAAGTTACTAATGGATCGTGGCTGGTTTTCATACCCTATTTATTGTATTTATTTATTTTATTTATTTTAATAGACGGTTGAAATTGACATACCAAAATGTGTTTGAAATTGACAGACCAAAATGTCGACGGTTTTTATGAGGCCCTCGCACATAATAAAATAGAATAGATAATTTCAAGCAAAACTTGTCGTTAGGGTGGGATCATACGGATTAAAGCTGAAAGTTGGGTCGGGCTGGCTCAATCGGTCCGAAAAGAGCAGGCTGCCCAAAAAATACGGGCCGAATCGGGATGCTTTTGCGTGACAGAGAAGTCTAGACCATAGCCCATGGAAAGATGGGACGGGCTGCCCAGCCCGAGCCCATCGGGCCTTATTGTTTTAATTTTTTAAAATTTAATTTTTAAAAATTACTGTATTATTCATTATCTAATTAATTTATATCTAAGTATTTTACACAATAATATAAATACATAAATTTTGAAAAAAAAAATTATATTCATATGACATAAAATATATTTTTTAATTATAAAATTGAATTTATAAAATATTTATATATAAATAAAATTAAAAATATTAAAAAAGCGGGTATAATTTGGCCCGCCAACCCGCCAAACCTGTTGGGCCGGGCTAAAAGGCCCGCTCATGTTTCGAACTGAAATTTTTAGGCCCAATCCCACTATTTTCGGGTTGGGAGGACCGATCCATAGATTTAGGTCTAAACTTTCAGCTTTAATAGATATGCATTTTCATTAGTTTTAAAACCCACGTGGGGTTAATTATTATTATTATTATACTTTATTTTAACAAACACTAACATTACTAAGTATATTCATGGAGGATTACCACTTAGGTTGCCGACTAAAAGCAAGTCCAATGGATACTGTAATTTTGTGTTTTTACAAAAAGACAGTGAATTTTAATTCTAATCCAAATGTATATTGAGCATCATTTTCTGGTTGATGAACATTATTTTTAATGTTACATTGTTATCAACCTGAAAATGGCATAAGAATTTTTATTTTTAATTTTAAAAAATATTTATTTAATTTTTTAAACTTTATAATAAAACTAAACTTATACCATACGTTGATTTGTTATTATTTATTTATATTTTCATTTTTAATTTATTAAAATATAGTAATATACTGATTATAATTTAAGTGTTCTTGAATAGAGTTATTGGTGGGACCTTAAGTCCACGCAAATAATTTTAAATATTAATTAATCTTGAATATTAATAATTTTTGGCATATTTTAAATTTAATTTATGTTGTTCTTGTTTTTATAAATTAATTATAATGATAATAATTAATTAGTATGAAATATTCTTTTTAGTATAGAATATAGATATAAATGGGTTGGAGTAAAATATTGTAACAACTATATTTTTGCGTAAAATTAATATATTATGTTGTGGATTGGAGATGGTGAATAGTTGCTATTTCGTAATTGTATCTGAACACTTTAATTGTTTGTGGGAAAAAAAAGAGTAAAGTGGATATGTTAAATCAAAATTAAATGGATACCTCTATCTAAATCACTTTCTTCTTAAAATAAAAAAACGAATTTAAAGAAATTGAGCAAGGCTGCTAGTTGATAGAAGTTGGGGTCTTTATAGAGTAAAAAATGGAAATGATGAATCTACATATTTGATTCATACCTTAATAAGTGATGCACAAATAATTTTAAAAATTCGGCTTTATCGTCCACACTGCACCGCACCACATCGATTACTCAATTTACCACTTAAATTGCGGTTTAGTTTTATTTTTAAATTGTACCATAAAAATGGTTCGCTGTGGAATTTGTGCCAAACCGCACCGTACTTGATTTTTTTTTAATTTTTTTTACTAATTTTATATTATGTTAAATCAAATATAAATTATATATTAATTTTAGTTTTTAAATCAATAAATTAAATTTATATAAGAATGAAAGTCCAAATATTAGTGAATAACTAACTAAAGTTGAAATTTCGGGGAAAAAAAAACTAGCTAACGTTGAAATATATATGATTCAAAATTTAATAACAAATTTGACTCACTATTTAAAATTTATGTTTTTAAATTGATCCGCATTGGAACTTGAAATATTTACAATTTGAGTGCATCATATTTTGTTCTAATGTAGTATCAAGACTGTTAATTATTTATTTGAGCCAATACTCTTTAAGTAATATTAGAATCATTCCATGAAATGTGAGAAAGCAAAAGAGGTTTGATGATTGATTGAGATGAGATATACGCTCTCTGCATACAGTTTGACACAATGTCATTAATTTCTAGCATTTGATGATATTTTTATTCGTACATTTAAAAAAAAAAGAAAAAGAAAAACAAGAATCATAGTATAGTTTGGCGGGAAATATTGATATGAAGAAATAGAATAGAGGGCCGTACTGTACTGCATCTCAATGTTAGCTCACCTGTGATCTTCCCATTTATTATTAGTCAAAATTACAACTAACTCCCTCGTAGTTTAAAAATAAATAGCAAAATCCTTATGCTTTGTAAATAGCGTAAAACACACTCTTGGTTTATTTAATCATGCACTCCTTATTATTTTCACCCCTAATTGAGAGTACAGTGATAAGTTTTAGACAACACATAAGAATTTCACGCAATAAAAAAACCATATGTAATAATGCTCATTTCATTATATTCACATGAATTAAATCATAATTTACCCTTATTATTACAACAATCAACTAACATAATCTAAATAAAAAACAAGACGCACACATTTGACATGTATATATATATATATAATATATATATAGAGGAATTTTATGGTGCTCACCTTACGTGAGCACCTTACGTGGGCACTTGTTGATGTGGCACTGATTCGTGACATATCAACATGCCACGTCAACATCAGATGTGATGTGACATTAGTTGACACATTTTAGGTGTCATTGTTCAACATTTCCGATGGTGATGTGGCACGTTGACGCCTTATGTGGCACCCGGTGTGTGACATTGATACATACCACGTTAACATGCCACGTCAGCATCGGAAATATTGATCAATGGCACCTAAAATGTGTCAACTAATGTCACATCACATCTGATGTTGACGTGGCATGTTGATATGACATGAATCAGTGCCACATCAACAGGTGCCCACGTAAGGTGCTCACGTAAGGTGATCACCATAAAATTCCTCTATATATATATAAACAGCTAAACTATTCCCTTACGTCTACGTGTCAATTCAGTTTAGTTTTAATTCTTTTTTTCTAATAATTTAATCACCATCGTGTTTTATAAATTTGAGCAGTTTTTTTTTTCTTTTATCTATCTATTTATCTATCTATCTTCTATAATCTATTATATTAGTGGTAAGGACATCATAATAACTGCTAGGGGTGGGCGTCGGATCGGTTTTTTGGATTTCGGATATTTCGGATTCGGGTAGTTCGGATTTCGGTTACATATTTTACTACCCGAACCCGACCTGAAAAATGTCGGGTACCCGCAAATCGGGTACTTATCGGATTCGGGTATCCGACCTCGGATAGTTCGGATACCCGACGTCAAGCGCTTTCGTTTTGTTTTTGGGTAAGAAATAAACACTCTTTTAACAACATTGATCGATATGTAGAGATAGATTCTTCTACTGTACTTGTAAATTTCTCATGCGAAATTAAAACTATCGAATTTGAGAAAAAAAAAAAAGATCAATAAGTAAATATAGATTCTGCACAGATATGGTAGTCACCATCGTAAATATCTTCACTTAAAAGCTAACAAGTTATAATACATTAATACTTACACATTGCAAAAGAATATCCAAAAGATATGCCAACATCAAACTTTTATATCCAAAATATCATATTTGACTGCATAGACCCCAAAACATAAAAATTCCAAAAAATGATACATCTTGTACTTCAATCCCAAATTATTTACTGAGAATTCAATAAGTCATCTTGATTCAAATGTCAATGATCGTCGAACTCGAATCAACTCCCAGATTTGTCAACTCTACAAGGAAAAATATGGAAAAATCAAATATTCTTATACTTTACAGATAAACATATAATGCTTGATAGGAAATAAATTAAAATACCTCTCTCAAGAAATTCGATTTCACTTGGATCTTCCTCTACAGTTATTGGTTGGGAATCATGATGCAACCAATCTTGAGAACAAATAAGCGCTTGTACGATTTTAGGAGATAAAGAACTTCTAAATGCGTCAAGAACTCGACCACCGGTACTAAATGCGGATTCTGAAGCAACGGTAGATACCGGAACCGCTAAAATATCTCGAGTCATTAGAGAAAGTATCGGAAATCTTTGAGAATTTGCTTTCCACCATTTTAAAATGTCAAATCTTTCCTTATCTTCTTCACTATCTTCACTTAAATACTTTTCCAACTCCGATTTCTTCGCCTCTGACCTCTGTCTTATACATCTTAAATTGCTGTTTCAAAGAAACTCTTCGAACCACCTCATGATTATCTATAGAAGGGGAAGATGCAGAAGAAATCTGACTTGAAGATGTACCAGAACTTTCTAAAGTGCCTTGCGATGTTCGACCATATCTCAATTTGTAATCATAAAACAAATCACGAAGGCCATGCCTTAACTTGCTCTTTCATTTTCTCGCTGTTACCAGTCTCACCATACATTTCATCAAGAGAATATTCCAAAAATTCTAATTTATGACGAGGATCAAGAACAACCGCATATAACATAATCATATTCATTTTTTCGATCGATCCCCAGTACTTGTCGAATTTTTCCTTCATCTTCTTTGCCATCAATTTCAATTCAAAGTCATCACTATCCAACCACTCCTTCAAAAGCAAGTTAACCTCGCATATTTCGTGAAACACAACATTAGAGGTCACGTATAAAGAACCCGAGATTCGCAAAGTCATTCTATAAAAGTGTCCCAAAAAACCTAACATGAGTTTTGATCTTACCTAATCACTCTCCTCGGGTATCCCAGCAAATGGACTCTTGCAAAGATCAATTTTGTAGTGAGGATCTCTGCATCTTCATATGCGTCAAATGCTCTCCTAAGATGTAGAGCAGATTCCAACATCATGTAAGTAGAATTCCACCTAGTTGGGACATCAAGAGATAACAACTTCTTCGTTTCTACTTTTTCAATCTCGGCACACTCTTGAAATCTCTTGTATCTCGCTGGAGAATTCCTAATATATCGGATAGCGCCTCTAATTCGAGAGATAGCAGCATGCTCTTCTTTCCCCTTCAAACCATCTTGAACTACAAGATTAATTATATGAGCAACACACCTCATATGTATGTACTTTCCACCTAAAATATTATGGCCCCTGTTTTCAAACTTCCTTTTCAAGTAAAGTACAGCACCATCATTGGAAGATGCATTGTCAACCGTGACGGAAAAAATCTTTTCAATTCCCCAATCAAGCAAACACTTCTCCACACCTTTTCCCACCTCTTCACCTTTATGGCCTGAAATTGGACAAAAATTCAAAATGCTTTTGTGCAACTCCCAATGATCATCTATAAAGTGAGCTGTAAGACACATATAATTCACTCTTTGAAGTGACGTCCATGTATCGGTGGTGATGCATATCCGTTGAGCATTATTCTTAATAAACACTTTCAACCTTGCTCTTTCTTTCACATAGATGTTGAAAACATCGCTTGTAATTGTCTTCCGTGATGGAATTGTAAACATCGGACAAACCACAGACATAAAACGCCTAAAACCGTGATGCTCAACCGTCTTAAATGGTAGTTCATCCCTGATCAACATTTCACATAAAGCCTCTCTTGCTTTTTCTTGATCAAATCTCCAATTACCAAGAAAAACCTCTTTATCGCCCGCACGAACCGGTTGGAAAGCTAACCTATTTTGATTTGTTGCAACTTCCTTAGGTTTTTTCTTGCAAACTCCATAATGATTTTTCAAAGGTCTAGTTCCATGCGCTTTCGAATCAACCCTAATCTCTCTGTCGCAATATTTGCATCTAGCCTTCTGTACTTTATCCTTTTCACAATAAAATTTATCAAAATGATCCCACATCGGCTGTCGCAATATTTGCATCTAGCCTTCTGTACTTTATCCTTTTCACAATAAAATTTATCAAAATGATCCCACATCGGCGATCTTGATGCAATAACCACCTTCTTTCTTTTTTTAGAACCTGACAAAGTATCTCCATCTTTCCATCATCAATTTGCACGCTCGCAACATTACTCATTTCGGCATCTTGACCTTCGTTTGGTGTAGTTACATTTGGTGAAATCTGTGATAGAGATTGTTCAGCAGATGCATGGTACCCGCCCTCGTTTTCAGTTCCAGACATCTGAAAATTTATATAATATCACTTATAAACATCCCTTATTTGAAAACATCACCGAATAATAAACATTCAAATCAACTACAGAAAAGATAACAACAAAAACGAGTCTTCTCCGACCATACTACTAAAAAGAGTATTCTCTGATCATTCTTCACTTTTTTGGCAAAAAACCTAACAAGTAACTACAACTCACTCAAAATAATATACTACCAGAAAACCTAGAAATTGAGAAGATGGGAATGTGATTGAGAAATTACCTTAGATAGGTTAAAACTTGAATATGAACTATTTTGTGAAGATAATCGGCGGTGCTTTTGGAGTTGAGTTCTTCGATTAAGGGGGAATTGTTTTACTGAATATTCTTACTTTTACCATCTACGAGGGAGTAGAGTAAGTGAATTTTATTAATTATATAGGATTAATGGGCTTTTAAGTTTGGGCAATACATATGTGGGTTAAAATACTCAGTGAAGTATGTGGGTTAATTGGGCCATGCTAATAAATTTATAGGTGAAAATTGCTGGGTACCCGAACCCGATCGGATACTAAATATACTAACCGACACCCGACCCGAAAAAATAAGTCGGGTATCGGGTTAACCGAAACCCGACAAACTATCTGAAATACCCGATCCGAATAATCCGAACCCGATCGGATCGGATCGGGACCCGAAAACCCGAATCCGATTGCACAGCCCTAATAACTGCCCACAAATTGGTATGTCAATTTAATTACGTATAATTACAATTTCATCATTTAGTTTTTTAATATATAGTAATCACCATTTTTTTAATTTATATATTTTAAAACAATCAATAATTAAAATGAATCATAGTATCATATATATTAAATATTTTAAATTAAAACTCTTAAAATATAAAATAAAGATTTATATATATATATATTTATACATTATAGGCGAACAACCCCACATGATATTGATTTTAATTATGAAATTTGATTAAATTGTTATATAGATCGATCGATCTATAATAGGTAAACATTTCGATACATATATGTTAATTCAAATTTTATTCGGTCACTTTGCATCATTCATAATAAATGGTTTGATTCTCTGAGTACTTACTTTACATGCATTCAATCACTGTCTGCTCTCTTTGGAAAAAAAGATATTTTGAAATTAATTTCGTTTTTGAACATACAAATAATTGTAACAAAACTATATCTGGAATTTAATCAGCCATTAACATAACATCAGCTGACCAATTAAATATTTGACATTTATAGCCAAAATCTTAATTATAGAAATTTAACGAAACGTATGAACTAGGTAATAAATAAATCCCATCCTCCAAAAGTCAATATCTTTAAATACATTAATTCAAATTAATATAAGACATTGATGAATGGTCAGAAAACAGGCTGGCCTTGGACCAAAACTTGGGATATATGTATCTTAGCAATACATCAACTTCGTATGATCACATGGGCTGTAGCTTTTTACGCTCGATGATTCATAGCAGTAAATAGAAATTGACATCTCAATATGTATTTAACTAGTTTCTTGTCGGTGCAATGCACGGGTCACTATGTATAATTAATGTAATTAACATTAATAAAATAAATTAATTTATAAGATTAAATGTAGGATACGAAGCGCATGGTAAAATTATGAAACTCTAAATATCATGAGGGCCGGTGATTGTATGGTTATGAAGAAATTGATTAATTAATATCAATTAATATATATTTTAAAATTAAATTAAAATATTTTTTTAACTTTTTGTACATAATGAACCTTTTTATCTTTTACATTTCAGTAGTTTTTTTTTGTTTTGTTTTGTTTTGTTTTTTTTTTTATTTCTTTTTTTACGAAGACATTAGATGTGAAGTTTTGTGAGGCGAGTTTACTTTCTAAGCTTCTTGACGTGAGGATCAATGGAAGGCAATAACTAAACCTAGACACATGAAAGAAAAAGAAATCTATGTTATGTTAAGGAATCTGAGATCTACGCGTATAAACTTGTTGCTAGTTGCTACAATTGTTTTAGATCTCATATTTATGTCACACTGATATTACAGTAGTGACGATAGAAACTTTTTGGTTATTTCTTACAATAATATTTATAGTTTTATTCACAAGTCAGAATATACGGTTACCAATCAAGAGTTATCAAATTCAAAAATAAAAATAGAAAAGATGTACGTACTGCACTTATCTAACGATACCACCATATATATTAAGGTTGTTACAGTACATATATATTCTCGAACATTTGTTGACTAACATATGATGATACAAAATGATGGATATATAGAATACATGAGAACGTCCATTATCGGTACGTACTCCTGCTGCTTGAGCAGCCTTCTTCCCTACACACTCCTTCCAGCTGCGAGATGTCAAGTAACAGACTACTTCACTGACATCCTCCGAAGGAATTATGTAGATTTAGATCGAGCGAAGGTGACACTAATGATTATCAAATTCAATCGGATAGAGATATTGCAAATTTCCACCTTTATGTGATTTCTAATGAGCAGATCTACATCTAACCTAAGATTATTAGATCCTAAACGGGCTTCTGAAGATACAAATCAAGACAATCACATCACAATTCCCTGTACCGAAATTATCACTTGGAAAATTGAGGTTTTGGCATTAATAAAAATAAAAAGTTGAAATACCTCTCAGTCGACCCATTCCATGGATTTGCCACCGTTGCGGCCCTGAGCCCTTTTCCTATCATGATCTCTTTGATTCCCGCATTCGATTTTCAGTAAAGGAAAAGCATAAAGCATGATAAAAACAAAATAATAAATAAAAAAACGGTTATTAAGAAAATTAGAGAAGCAAAACATGTATTTATTTTTTTCTCAAGATGCATCCCAACAAAACCAATAATGAAATATGACATGCCAGACTATAGATAACACTTAACACATTACATAGACTTCACTATGGAAGAAAAAAGAAGTGTGTATAAGTTTTGGAAATAATAAAAAAGGATACTATTATCACATAGTTGGCGGCACGATTACAAAAAGATACCTGCAGATCAGAGACTGTTAAAATGCAATAACTTGTGTGTGCGTGTCATCCATGCCTCAATGAACCAGTTTAAGTACCTTTGGCTTGAGGTCGTCACTCTCCCCAGTTCCTCATATGCTGACTTGTGGGTTTCTGTTTATGAATCATAAATTGATATCAAATGAAACAACAAACAATAAAGATAATAATACTGAAATCGAGGAAAGGAACGTGCATAGCATAACTATAGCAACTAACACACCCATACACAAACACCAGGTCAATGTATTGATGATTTGAAGCTGTAGCATCCCTCTTCGAAGCCTCAATTGTTGCTTGTATCATTTCTTCTTAGATGTTATTGTTGTAATCAGTCACATATGTATTGTGTCACATGGATCAGTGTAGATTCAAAATCATCATCGAAGACATGAGCACCGTCAAATGGCGACACTGATAATGCTGGCTGGTTCGATAGTATTGGCATTGGATAATCAATGTCCATGGCATCAACATCTAAAATATTGGTAGATGGATACCTTCTGATTTCTGAGGAAAAAAAAATTAAAAAAATATTGCAAATTTTAATTATTTACAACTCTAGTGATCGCGCAACAACCAAAGTAGACGGAAATGACAAATCATATAACTCGCTTGTTTCTATCATTATAACTGAAATAAGCGCTAATGCCACCATTCAGGTTTAAGCGAAACTCATGCTCAACATCAAAAGCAATGGAAGTAAAGTTTGAAGACAATACAGAAGGTGCAAAAACAGCCTTTATAGGATACTTTATCCAACTTATACATTTCAGAACCATCATCAATATTAAAGCAACAGTAATTATAGTCACCAACTACAACCCAGAAAGACGAAAAAAATGCTTCGTTCGCTGCTTAAAAAAAGTAAGGAAAAAAAAAAGATACAGCCTTTCACAAAATGAAACACTTGCACAATCAAGCATCAATTCAAAATCACAACTTCAACTTAAAGGGTCTGAAACTAAATAAATAAAGATCACAGCAGCAATTAAATTCAGCGTTTTAAAAAAATAAGGGTCTGAAACTACAAATTAGGGGAAAAAATACCTACAAATTCTGAACACCAGTGGCTTCAGACGCGCCAATGATGCTGATAAAATTGCCAATTGCATCTTCATTGTGTGTCGACATTGTTTGCGAATAGTAAAAATAATTCAGCTAACGAATAGAGAATTGATAATTCTCTTTTGTTTTTTGTGATTATTGTTATAAATGAGTAAATTGCTGTGTGGATAACATGAAGAATAAAATTAGAGGAGATTAGGTTATCTTAAAAGTATATAAAAAGAAAAAAAAAAAACAATGAAACACACCATGTCAGCTTCACAAGCAGTATTTTTTGGATCTATAATTTCAGGTATCTTGTGCTTCATTCATTCATTCTCTGTTGAGCTTGGCTTTCTCATGCTTGATCATTTCATTTGCAGCAGAAGCCGCATCATACTCTGCAAGGTCATAAAAATCGATTCAATATGCTAAGACATCCGAACCAAATCGCTATCTAACTTATTTAGTAAAATAAAGTAACTGGAATTATCTCTGACGCTCAATTTAGAATTACGGGTTAGAAAAAAAGCACTCAAGTAATGACTGATAGATAATATCAGCAAAGGCTAACCATCAAAGGCTTAAAACGTGTCTTCCACGAACCCCTAATTTTTCATCATAATCTAACAATAGGAAACAACCTCAAAACCTCATCATCATCTTCTTCTACGACATCGTTCTCTTCGTAACTCCCGTCCACTTCGTCCGAACTGTCAGATGTTCTCGACAATGCTTCAAGCTCTTCTTCATCCTCGTTAACCTGGTCGTTAACTGCCTCTTCCTATGCTGATGAATCGTACCTCGAGACATCCTGCGGCGAGCCCTTTGCTCGCAAGAGTTTTCCCATTTGAACTGGTTAAAGATTGGGATGATGATTGATGAGGTTACGATGAAATGAGAGTGGGAAGTTTTTTCTTTTTTTTTAGATAATGGATGGTTTTATTTTTATTATAATAATTTTTTATTTATTTTAAAAATGTTGTTTGATAGTGGGTGGTGAACGTGTATTAAATATTTTTTAGAATTTTTTATTAATAATATCAGTGGACACGTGGCATCATTAGAAGGAAACTACATTTGCATAGTTATATTTAATTAATTAAATAGAATGTACTTAATAAAAAGTCACAAAATTCAACTATATTCCAAAATAATGTGATGGAATCCCTGTCTGTGTGGACTTGTTCCGTTAAAAGTTGGGATTGTCCCGTCAAGGATATGGTTCAGACGCTTTAGATATATCTTTATTAGAAATTGAGGATTTCATCCTAAAATCAATTTGGCAATATAAAAAGTTGTCTCTTGTTATATTATTAATTGAGTTTGACAACTTTAATTTTTCAATATGGAACAACACCAACTTTATAAACTTACTAATTTTAGTTAGAGTGTGGAGATTATAATTACTACCTTGTGTTGGTATATATCCTACCAAACATAAAAAAAAAAAAGGAAACAAAAAAAAAAAAACTGTAATGTCAATGAAAACTGAATTATTTCATTAGCCCATTGAATTTATAATCAATTAATGCAGTCATGGAAAATATAACGAATGCTTTAAGTTACTGTAATATCTCAGATATATTCATAATATATAACGATTCTCATCATACTCCAATTCAAGAAAAAAAGAAAAGAAAAGAAAATGAAAACATCGAAACCCAAATTCGCTGAGCTGTAATAGACGAGCAACCATCATACAGTACTTGGAGTCACGAACAATACAATAGTGCTTTTACAATACAAAAGTCGCAACGACGCAGAGACGAAGCAGCTCTTAGTGAGTGGGCGTGGGGTTTTTGTCTATGGGACCTTTTTCATTTATTGCAATCTCATGAATTTCAGCGTAATTTTATTTTATTTTTTTTCCTCAATTTTTATTGTATTTTTTGTGTTTCAAACTTCCATTCATACCCGCTCGAAAGATCAAGAATCCGTTTTATTATATTTGAATTCCTCATTCTGCGACATCACAGTCACACCCCACATCGCAGTTTTTCAACAAGGCTCGCCGCCTATGAGAAAAAAAAAATCCCATTTGAGTGAAAATGAATAAATAGTTATTGCCCATTGTTTTTTTAAATCTCGAGGAAGGTAATGATGTTCGATGTTCAGCTTATTAAGCTCTTCTTTGGTTGTACTATATAGCAGACATCAATGTGAAAATGGGTTCATTATGTTCAAGATTTTGCTAGTTGGTCAAAATCTTGAAAGGGAATCCTAAATTAAAGTTTGATGTTTGTTGTTTTTGAATTGATTCTTATGGTAAAGCCTACTGATTGTTTTGTTTCAGGGAATCAAAATAGAATCCAAAGCTAAAGTGTATTTGGTTGAAGAGTGTTGAAAAAGCCGAAAAAGTTTCGATTTTTTTAGGTGAGAACTGTGTCCGTTCTGTGCGACGATCCATTTGAGTGAAGGATAAAAAAAAAAAGACGTCAACTTTTTTAAGGGTTCTTATTGATTTGAGAAAAGAGACTTTTTGCCATTTGACTATGCAAGAAAGGAGACGATAATACTAGGTTGTCGATAATATGAAGATGATGATGGTCAACAATAACAGTGAGCCAAACAACGGCGGAGTCCTGAATAAGAAGGAAAGGCATATTGTTTCTTGGTCTCGAGAGGTGAGTTTCTTCTCAAAAAGTTTTAAGTTTTCTTTCGGAAAATGATGTTCTTCTTTTCTGTTTATTTGGTTTTTGATATGGTTTCTTTAACAATTTTCAGGAAGATGATATCCTTAGGGAAGAAATCAGATTACATGGCACAGAGAAGTAAATTTTGATTCTTTACTATTTTTTTTGGTGCTTAATGGTATGATAGATTGAGTATGATTTCCTATATTCAAATCTGTTCTTGTGATAGTTGGACTGTTATTGCATCGAAATTCAAGGATAAGTCGGCAAGGCAATGTCGAAGAAGATGGTTCACTTACTTGAACTCAGACTTCAAGAACGGAGGTTGGTCGCCCGAAGAAGACATGCTTTTATGCGAGGTTTTCCTATTTTTCATTTCAATTTTACGTCTGCTGCCTGAAAATATATATATCATCTAAGCCCTCTTTCATGGTGCTACATTAGCTTTGCTATCATGGTCAAATCAAACTTTTCTTGCAGGCACAAAGGTTATTTGGAAATAGATGGACTGAAATAGCAAAGGTTGTCCCGGGCAGGTAATGAGATAAAATCAATCTTCTCTTAATGTTTTTTTAAATTAGATTAAAGAAAAAACAAATCTTCGCGATAACCTTTAAATTCTGCAGAACTGATAATGCGGTGAAGAACCGTTTCACAACGCTGTGTAAGAAGAGGGCAAAGGAAGAAGCACTTGCTAAAGAAAACATCAATGCTGCTTCTTACATCAATTTGTACAATAAAAGAGTTATCCCTTCAAACTGTTTCGAAGATGGCCCTCCTCTTAAAAAGAAACGGTATTATGTCGAACGGTTAACTATCAGTTCTGCAAAAGATAATCACTGGGATGTAGATCTTCTTATAGTTTTCTTTTTTCGTATTTTGCAATGCAGAACTACAGTTGAATTATCTGATCAAAATGGAGTAGCTGATAATCTTCGGAGACATCCATTTACAGTTCTTACTCCTAACAATATCCCGAGTTCCGATGGTAACTTTCCCGATCAGTTTCTTGTCTGCAAGGAGACATCAATCCATAGATGTAAGATAGAGATACAACAGAAGTTTCTGACATGATTTTTTGGATTAGTATTCATGATCTGTAAACTGTGTTTTAAGCTCAGACAGTGAAGGTATGAAAGTGCAAGGGACATTTCTAAAGAGAGACGATCCAAAGGTGCTTGCACTGATGCAGCAAGCAGATTTGCTCACCTCACTCGCGTCGAAGGTCAAGTTGGAGAAGACAGATCGAAGCCTCGAAAGTGCTTGGATGGTAAGTAGGAGCAGTTTTATTTAAATGTATCCATATATCACGATTTGCATTAATCACATGAAAACTACTTTCCCAGGCCATTCAAGACCATCTGAAGCAAAACAAAGAAAGTGGTCTGATGGAGGATTTAAGAAGCTGTAATGAAGGAAGTTTACCTTCGTCGAGGTAATGTAATTTCGATCGCGAAAAAAAAAAAAAGAAGTGTTACTTACAACTCATAAGCACCAACGCGCTTTCGTATTGAACTGATAATCTTTTTACAGGGAATCTTATATGTATGAGTCGTCTCCTCCCAGCTCGGAGTACAGTTCTGATTCAACTGCCGTGCTTTGTAATAAACCACAAAATTCTCGGCCTCAAATCGGTGTAATAAAGAAGAATAGCAATGGAGAGGCTCAGCAGTATCTTGCCCACGAAACTGAATGCACAAATGAAGGTAACAAACATAGCAGATGCAGTAGCTCAACATGAGAGGGCTATCCATATCCTTCAGATATATGTAATACATTCGCCTTTTTTCTCTTTGATTCAGGGAAACACATGCTGATATGCGATGACTCAAAAGAAAACAATGGGGCGGTAGGAGCTCATTCTATTACCGAGTTCAGTTCACCTCTGCATGTGACTCCAATGTTCAGGGCATTGGCAGCTTCTATTCCAAGCCCAAAATTCTCAGAAAGTGTAAGATTCTAACCAATCTCATTTTGCCGTCAGAGATTTATCATAATCAACCGTATTCAAACGAGCGTGTCAATTATGCAGGAAAAACACTTCTTAATGAAAACACTCGGTATGGAGTCGTCACCTTCCTCGGCTCCACGAGCAGATCCCGCACGGCCACCGCCATGCAAAAGGTCTCTCCTCCATTGCCTTTGACCATACGCAGAACTCTTCTATTGGGGCACTTACAGAAGGTAAAAGACTTCACTTTTCATAGGTTTCTTCTTAATTACAGTGGTGTGATTTCTTGATTGTGTGACATAATGGGAACTTGGATATATTGGTGTCCATTGTTTCTCCTACTACAAGGCTACATAAGCCTAACTGTATAGACAGAAGCAAAACTAAACGTCACTTATTCCTAGTCGTTCGATTTCGATATAAAGTCGGCATATCGCCACCACTTCTTTAGCCCGTTTTAGTGAGCAGAGGAGTACTAAGTAATAAGATCAGGTCGAAACTCGAATCGGTTTATTATCTACATGAATGTGATGTATGCAGCTGCTACTGGATTTGTGGGGGTACTTTTCTTGCAAGAACATCAAATCCTAAGTAAATAATATAAACATGCATGGAAATGGAGAAGTTAATATGTAATCTTCAAAAGCATTCATTCATTTTCAGTTTGACTAGTGTTTTCATCCTTACATTACTTAAAAATAATAATAATAATAATAATAATAATAATAATAATAATAATAATAATAATAATAATATTCAATATTAATTCATAGAACCATTTCACTCTTAAGTTATACGCGAGCTGTAGCATTATTTCACTAAATACATAGGTCCATTTACTACGACACGTGAGTATATATCGTCTGAAATTTTCGGTATGTCATTATTGTAAAAACAAAGTCAACGATGGAAGAAAAACGCCATCTCGCCTGCTATGAAAAATTTGGACGACCCGTTATAGTATAGAAGAATCATCGAATATATATTTATTATGTTATTATATTATTTCTTTTTTTTTTTATTGCTAAGAAAAAATAATCATCACTACTATTTCTCTTTCCAATTTAACAAAACTGGTTTGTATGTTTATGCTGCGGATGTCATGATTTTTTTTATTCTGTCGGAAAGTATCCACACAATGTTCCATAATGTTAATGCTTCGATTAAGTTTAGTTTGAATCGAATCTAAATCTCAATGTCCCAAATTCATATAGATATTGAAAATCAAAGAGTTAAAGTAAAGTCGAACGCATGAATTCCACGTGAAAATATAATGTGTTCGGCCACTTGATCCATTCACTTGGGACCGAATGTCATGATTAACTATTATAAATTCTTTTTTTTTCCAAAAATATAATAATTGGAATAATACACTACTTATCATATATAGCCCCATCCCATCCTAATTAATTGCGCCTTCCACCTCTCAAAGTCTACCGCAATGTTGGGACCAAACCGAATTTTTAACCGATCCGAGGTTTAAAGGTCCAAACCAATCTTTTCGATTCGATCTTCGAAATCCTGACCCACACATATGTATATAGATGCTTAATACCAGCAAACAAATGAAAAATCTTTTAGGGGGTGTTTGTTTTGGGGTGATCCTCCAAAATATCACCGTAATCCTCGCTACTGCTCTCTATCACTGCGTTTGTTTGATCTAAGTAATGAGTCAACATCGTAATGAAAGATCACCTAGGTGATGAAAATGGGGTGATATTTCGCATTACGGATCACCCCGAAAAACCTCAGTGATTCTTCATCACCGTGATGGGGTGATATTTCTGATTTTTTTCCGGACAAAATTATCCCTTATAATTAACTTTATTTCCTTTAATTACCCCTAAATCAAATCAATAATATTGAACAATTAAATTCTTCGATAACCCAAATAATATCCCATCGTTCATGCTCCTGCGTATCTCCAAAAAAAAAAAATATCCTCATCTTATTTTTGCTGCATAAGACATGCATTTATTTATAAAGTTGTATATTAGAGACTTATAAAAATAAAAGTTGATATTTAAATATTAATCTTTATAACTTCTCAAAAATCACCCTGAAACAAACACGTTAATCCACATCAACACGGTGATATACAGAGGGTTAAATACGACATTTCAAACACAATATTTTAATATCACCATGATATGCAAAACGAAAGATCACCCCAAAACAAACACAGTGATGACATATCACGTTGATCCACATCACGGTGATACTAACATCACGGTAATGTGTATATCACCGTAATATCGGATCACTTGAAACAAACACCCCCTTAAAGATATCCAATTGCTAGCAAGATGGTCTTTTACATGTTTTTTGTCCACTTACCTCCTTCCAAACTAAGTGTTTGGACAAGGAAAAAAAAAACTAAAAATGAGCTTTCAAAGAGCAATTGATGATTTTTGACATAAGGTAATCAGACAAAGTAAGTATATATGCATACATAAAATAAATATGAGATTTGCTATGGTGTCCTACTATGGTGAGCAATTGCCGTGAGCATCATAACAAATCTTATATTTATTGTGCTTTTTCTCCCTCTTCGGTGCCTCCATCACCTCCGCCACCCCTCTCTCCGGCGCATTGATTTTTCAGGAATCCATTTTTGTTTTTGATTTTCTCGTAGAGAGTCGAGATGATAATGATGAATTTCTGCTAAATTAACGTGCCGGAGAAGGGGCAACGTAGGTGACGACGGAGCCGAGAGACACGGCGGAGGTGATGGCGGCACCGAAGAGGGAGGGAAAGCACAATCAATGAAAGATTGTTATGATGATCACGGTAATTGATCACATAGTAGGGCACTATAGCAAATCACCTATACATATATAAAAAGTACATGCATTCCTAAAAAAAAATGTTTCCCTATATGTATATCTCAAAATCTCTGCGGCGTGATGGTGATGTATTTATGTGTATCTATCAATGTATGAAACATAAATTTGAAACTTAAACAATTATATTACCTAATGATCCCACTATAATGTGGCATTTGATGAGAAACACTGCACAATTATTGCATTGCATTATCAAATGAGCCCATGAGTTCCCCCAAACACTTCACAAGGTTCATCAAGTTTGATAAGAAAGAACCACGTGAAGTGCTTTAAGGGAACTCTAGGGCACACATCTGATTATTATTATTGTTATTGAGGAGGTTGCTTCTTCTCATTATATAGAAAAATACTTATATATTGAATTAGAGTTTTCTGCTACATTGTTCCCATCCATCTTTGATGGCTATTTATAGGGTTTCTTCCATAACATATATATATTCTTATATGATCTGAATGTATTTTAGTCCAAGTTTTTAAAGTCTCATCCTATACAACTCTGTAAAGATGAACCTAGACGATATATTTGGCAAGATGAAAGCTGATAGAATATTCATATCATGCTCCAAAGCATTTTTGTGGCCCTATCAAGGTTCTTCACACTGTATATAAAGTTCTTTTACATGATCTTCATGCTCATTACATATCACAAATATTCGCTCACGAATTGACATTAGGATATGGAAAGACAAAAATATGTGATTGTCGTAAGTACTAATTCACTTGTAAGGATTTTCTTCCAAACATACTATGACAAATCAATTGGAAAGAACCATTCATGTAATAAGCATTGACAAGAGTACGCTATCAAAAAATGAAACGAAGGAAAAATAGCAATCACTGCACTGCATGCACCTGGACCTAAATTGTGGGATGAGTTGCAGAAGAATCTTGAATAATGGTGAATATATATATATATATATATAAACGCATATAGGCACATATTTATGTGTGCATTGTGTGTTCCTCATGTTATTCCTTATCAGAATCTTTCTGTGCACTTTGGAATTTGTTATTGATCGCCATTGTAATTAATTATAACTGCTGTGAGTTTTAAAATTGTTGCTCCGTCAGATTATTTCGTTTCCTTTGAAGATGGAGAAAACGTACAAGCATTTGTTGAGAATTGGAGAATATATTTATATATATATATATATATATATATACATAATGTTAACATTATACACCTTACACAACAAGCTGGTTATATTATAAAACAAAACAAACTTCATAAAAACACGCAGAAGCATCACACATATTTGATTTGTCTAAAAAATTAAATAAATTATTCTTATCCATCTTATGCGTGTTTTTATGAAGTTTGATTCGTTTTAAAACATCATCAGCTTGTTGTGTAATGTGGATAAGGGTAATATTAGGTTAAATTTTTTGTTTTGGATCGAAAACAAACAGATTATACGTGCGGTGCTCACGAATGGTGCTCACGGTAGGTATGCACCATAGCAATTCTCATATATATATATATATATATATATATATATATTAAATATGTGGATGCATATTAATTTAAAATTGTGGTTATATAAAATATTGGTAGTTAGGTGGAGGTTGAAAACGTTACGTGTAAATATATATAAGATTAGTAGTTGTAAGTTTTTTTTTTAATCTGAAAATACGTATTTTTTTGTTGATTAATTTAAAATATATTAATAATTTTTACTAGTGAGGTGAGTTGTGGCCAATGAGGCTGTGGTCTAGTGGTCAATGAGGAGGCCTAAAGGATTTGTGGGTTACGTCGTGGGATCGAATCCCCCTTCTACAATTCCTTGAGTAGTCCCCATGAAATTTATTTCTCATGACTATCGTTGTCAGGTGGGTTTGAGACGTATTCATCTGGCCCCGGAAATTAGTCACACCACTGGAGTGTGTGGCGCAATTAAGCCTCCGTCAGGTCAGTGTGGCGCAAAGCCCACGTCGATATTTAGGGACTAGCCCATAGCAAAATCGAGTGGGATACTTCGGTAAAAAAAAAAAAGGCGAGTTGTGAAGGAGAGAGGGTGGAGGGGATTTACTGCAAAAAGGCTTTAATATCATTGACGCACGACTTAGTGACATAACATACGTTTAGGCTAGGGCGAGGATTCCATGTTTTTCTTTCTCCGTGGGATGATGATAGGGAAAGTGCACACGGCCAAGATATTATTCTTGATGAGGTATTACATGAAAAACACACAATGCACACACAGACATATGTACATATGCGTGTAAGATTCTTATACATGCAATCGACTCCCACAATTTGTGTCCAGGTGCATGCAGTAATTACTATCTTTCCTATTTTTTATTTATTTTTATTGATAACTTAATCTCGTCAATGTTTAATATGAAAGGCTCTATGATTTGTTTTTTCATATAATGTTGGAAAGATATCAGTATAAATAAATAGATCAATACGTACAAAATCGCATATTTTTGCCTTTCTCTATCCCAACACTCAATGAGGAAGTCGATTCATGATCGAATATTTAAGATGTGTAATGAGCAAGAAGATCATGCAAAAGTATATAATGCGAAGAACCTCCATAGGGCCACAAAATAATGTTGTGGGGAATGATACGAATATTCTATCAGCTTTCATCTTCCCAAATATATCGTCTCGTCTAGGTTCATCTTTTATAGACTAGTATGCGATGAGACTTTTAAGAACTTGGCCTAATAGAATACATTCATATCAGATAAGAATATATATGCTATGGAAGATGGCAGAGAAACCCTATAAATAGCCATAAAAAATGGAGAGGAACATTGTATTAGCAGCAAATTCTCATTTAACACATATATGATATATAGAATGAGAAGAAGCAACCTCAATAATAATCAGATGTGTGCCCTAGAGTTCCCTTAATGCACTTCACGTGGTTCTTTCTTTACTGACTTGATGGATCTTGTGAAGTGTTTGGGGGAACCCATGGGCTCATTTGATATGCAACGCAATAATTGTAAATGTTTCTCACCAATAGTCACATTATAGTGGGATCATTAGATAAGATAATATATTGTTTAAGTGTGAAAATATGTGCTTACTGATAGACATACATTCAAGTAAATGCATCACGCCGCAGAGATTTGTGGCATGCACATAGAAGGGTAACATTTAAATTTATTTTTTTTCAGGAATGTATATACATAACTTGTGTAATCACTTAGACAAGTATAATCGTGGTGATTGATGTTCGCCGGAAAAACCCCGAGCAGAGGATCCGGCCGAGACGAAAGTTCAAGGGCTCATGAGATGGTCGGGCTTTAATCTGCTTGAATCTGCGAGAAAAAGGGTTAGAAAGGGACCAGCGAGTTGTTCGCGAACCCTCTCCGATGCTTAAGTCAGCGAGGATTCTGAAAAGGTGCCGAGAGAGAGTGTCTTTCGGGAATATCGAGCAGAGAGTATGTATAGTAATACCAGAGGAATGTCTGATGATTCTGTCTTGGAGCGAAGCTCTATATATAGGTGATACTTCGTAACCGCTCGGATAAATGTCCCTTATTTCAGTCCTTTATGACTATTAATATAGCGTAACGCCTATTGTCATAATGCTCGAATAAGGGCCATTATTCAACGAGTAACGGCGTCTTCCTATCGCTTCGTATTCTGCTCGAGCAGTCCGCTTCGTATTCTACCCGAACAGTCCGCTTACCCAGAGCGCGATACTCTTGATGTTCGGGAGGTTCTTACTGCAGGAGTTACCGAGGATAACAGTGATAAGCATCGTAACTTGGAAAAATCAAACGTCGTAACTTCCCCATTTGATGCTTTCCGAAAGTTTTTTGGAATTCTTTCTTTGTATACCAAAGAAGTCCAACGGCTTGAAGAGATGGAATGCAGGCAAACGATATAATATAGTAGGAGGAGTATTCAAGAAAAAAAAGTCAATTATTTTTTATCGAGGAGTTGATGAGGTCATGTGGGCCCCATGCCCAAAGTTATGACTTGTTTTTCCTCGTTACCTAAAAGATCGCACTCCTAAACCAAAGAGTCGTTATAGCATCGCAAAGTTAGCATAAATACACGGAAATACTATTTTCTTTCCTAAATTAATCCAAGAAAGACGTTGTCTTATATAGCCGTTGGATTCAAATATGGTAAGAGAAATAATTATACAAGAAAATAAATAGGAAGACAGAAGAGAATCTTCTAAACATTCTTCATCAGCCGCCAAACTCCAATTGGAAATTGAGTCTCCCACCGCCAAAATCTCTCTTATATATATGATATATCCCTCAAAACTCGTCATTGGCCGTTCTTTCAAAAGTCTGAGGTTTTAGAAAGATTAAAAGTAACGCAATGGATCCACGCTCCAATTCTCCTAGGCGGCCGCCACACTACAACTCATCATATGGATATCTTTACAATCCCTACCATTATGTTCAAACTGGCGGCTACTGCTACCACCCTTTATTCGAGCCAGTGATCCTCGAGCGGCGTGAAACTGCTCCTTCAGCGCCAGAAACAAGTCAGTATTACGAGTTTGAAATCATGGACGAACTACCCTTGATGATCAACCCAGAAAGTACCAGCCCGTACGAGGAATCTGCCCATGGGTTGTCCGAACGAGTCATGTCCGTGGATCTGAAGACTAGGAGGGTTCGTGGGGAAGAAAACGAAGAAGATGGGTCGAAGAAGATCTGCGTCGTTTGCCAGGACGATCTGTGTGCCGCTGTCGACGGAGGAGATGGCAGAATTGGCGTGTTAGAATGCAAGCACGAGTTTCACAAGTCTTGCATATGGGAATGGCTGAGGCGCAGAAACGTATGCCCTCGGTGCAAAGGCGTCGGCGTTCGTATCAGAGGAGGCTAATGGAACGTCGTCGATGGACTGATTTTCTAAAGCTTTCGATAGTTTGTTTGTGTAGTTCTTGTTTGGACGATCGATACATTCTTCAAATAAAATGTAAGCTTTTTAGTACAGACAGAAGAAATAAAAGGAGACTCTTCTATTGAAACATTACACTGCATGTGTGTGTCGTATCAGTTGTCACTATCATTGCTCCCAATCAACCTTTTGTACTTTTGTTTACGATATTTTGACGAAGCGAAGACTTTTCTTCACAAACCCTCAAAAGGAGAAGGATGATAATAAAGAAGTTTACGACCGTCGTCGATCTTATCCACGTGTCAAGATCTCAGAGAGATAGTCGTTTGGATCCGCGTGTAAACGTTCTATATTTCTATAAGTAGGGTTTGTTGTCTCTCTTCTTCTTAATTATGTTTGAGCTTTCTTCCCTCGCCTCAACATAACAGATCTTAATCCCATCCCTCTGCGTAATAGTACTGTTTTTGTACTCTATTATTATTGATTTATTACGTGCAGATCTGTTGTGCGGTTGTTGTTTTTTTTTCCATTTTCCTATGAGGTTACTTAGGACGATATTGTTTGCTCGCTCCATTGATTGTTTCATCATCTGGGGTTTCGATGTGCTTTTGAAATGTTGTAGCTTCGATAATTCAAAATCGTTACTAGAATAGATGCTGACCATTGCAAAGTCCTTGTTGTCAACTTGGACGATGAGACCATCTTTCATCTGAACCTGTCGGGCCGTTTTGTGGTCGGGTGGGCCCCACGGAGATTCCCGACAAGGATATGTATGATCGCAATTGCGATCAACCTTGACTTGATGAAGAGAGGAGGCAACCAAACCAACCTCGTCTATCAGAAGACTGCTGCTTATCTCATGATGCATCAATTCTGTGATGCCTTGTGGCAATTGAGCCATCTGAAATAGAAAGATCATATATATATATATATATATATATATAAAGGCCACGGAATTAATCAAGATAATATGACTCATTTATATTGTACCCATTCCATCAATGACTCGATAAAACGACCACCAAAAAAACAATCATCAGCACATGCTTTGAAGAATTCATAAACGGATAATTATAGTCGACATAATTTAAACATGCTCTAGGACTAAAATGATCCCACTATAATGTGGCTATTTATGCGAAACACTGCACAATTATTGCATTGCATATCAAATGAGCCCATGAGTTCCCCCAAACACTTCACAATGATCCATCAAATTTGATAAGAAAGAACCACATGAAGTGCTTCAAGGGAACTCTAGGGCGCACATCTGATTATTATTATTGTTATTGAGGTTGCTTCTTCTCATTATATAATGGATTAGAATTTTGCTGCTACAATGTTCCTCTCCATCTTTGATGGCTATTTATAGGGTTTCTCTTCCATCTTCCATAACATATATATATATATATATATATATATATATATATATTCTTCTCTGATTTGTAGTAGGTATTTTATGTCATGTTCTTATTAAAGGTCTCATCGCATACTACTACACGATTACTATGGAAGATGAACCTAGACGATATAGCTAGGCAGATGAAAGCTGCATGCTGATAGAGTATTTCGTATCACCCTCCACAGCATTTTAGTGGTCCTATCTATCGAGGTTCTTCACATTATATATCTTCATGATATCTTCATGCTCATTCAATCTCTTAAATAGTATTTGATCACGAATTGACTACGAATAATTCCTCATTGACATATTGGGATATGAAAAGGCAAATCTATGATTTCTTATGAACATATGAACAAATCAAATCGAAAGAAACCTTTCACATAATAAGCACTGACCAGCGACGAGGGTACACTTTCAAAAAACGAAACGGCGGAAAAATATTAAGTAATGCATGCACCTGGACGCGAATTGTGGGATAGGTTGCATGCATATATATAATAAGAATCTTGCACGTCTATATGTACATGTCTCTGTGTGTGAGTGCATTGTGTGTTTTTCATGTAATGTACCTTATCAGGAATATCTTATCCGTGTGCACTTTAGAATTTGTTATTGATTTTATTAAACTCAGATATTTAATAATTTTAAGTTTTTGTTTATTAAACTCATTGAAACTTATGGAATAATAATGAAGCAACAGAAACGATTGCCTCATTCATGCATAGATATTTCAAATATATACAATTTACTTCTTTTTCTTTCTTAAGTGGGGATTTCGAGAATACATATTTCTTTCCAGCATGTTGCTCTCACTGTTGAGCTTGAGGCGAAGTTTTTTTTTTTTCCTTTTCTCTTTCTTTAGCTGATGAAGAAGTGTATCATTTCATACTTGATTCCAATAATACATTTGTTTTGTTATTGACCAACACCTACGATTTGGTCGGAAGATCCAAATTCCTTATTATTTGGAGATGATTAACGACAAGTATGATTTATAATGACTGTATGCGACAAATACCATTACAAAAAGATCAATTAAGAGCTCGGAAAATACTCCCATCGAATATACTAATTAAAAGAGCTAACAAACAAAAATGATAAGAGATAAGATTGAATTGTGGTATGTTTTTGAGCTTGTCTTTCGCGACTATTTATAGCCGGCACTTAATCAATGCGATAAGGTGGGAACAAACACAAATCTTCAAAGTTATCTCAAGTCTTCTCAAAACCTCTGAATTAATATATAAATAAAGCCAGTAAGTTATATTGTCGAAAAATTGATCGAAGATTTTACTTTTAACAACGTTATTTCGACTATTTAGTGTGATGTACCATGGAGATTATCAATCTGATTATATTTCCTACTGTTAAGACTCTAATAATAAACGATGGTTCTATCCAACAGGACCACTACCTATCCGAGAACAGAATGGGCAGGCTGAATCTGGTCAGATATATAGGCTAAATAATTAAATTGGAATAATTTCCATATATATATATATATGAATAAATAAGATACTACAGCATTTTCTTTGCCGATCCCTTTCACGGATCTCTCTTTGCTGTTATAACTAATAAATTTTGAATGCGTTTAGACACAACGTACTTCTTTTACTATCTTCATCTGCATGACTCTCATTTAGAATGTAATAATAGTCATAAGGTGCATGCTAATTATTATTCGATCAATTATTCCTTGCTTTTTATCCAACTGTTCTTTGCACATTGCTGATGCTATAAATACTAGTAAAACCGAGCATCGGGCAGTCATCGAATGCTTGGAATGGCTCATCATCGGGTTTCAACTTGAGTTTCCTCAATCGCTTCATTGGGCATTTTAATCCGAAAACTTTAACTGTGCCCGCTGAAGTGTTTGGGGGAACTCAAGTGGTGATCTGATGCAAGGAAGGATAATAAGACAGATTGTCGAAAAAGACAATGTTTTCTTGATGTTTGCTTCAGACATGATGATGATGATGATGACAATGATGATGAAAACAAGAGAAAACATCATGTGCATCTCATAATATCCCCAAAGTATCAACAATTCGCTGTTTCCTATTTTGCAGATTCAATCACAAATATTCAAGAAAACGGTTCATTTCTAGCTAGCTAACCGCTAGAGAGAAAGAGTCGGGAAAACAAAGAGACAAAAGAAGCGGGGAGACATTATAGTACTTGGCCTGAATTCAAGATCTCTGAAACCATGTGAGTTGACTTCGATGAATTTTCACCTTTTCCAGTCTACTTGCATCATCTTATCTGACAACGGAAGATATCGCAATTGTTTAAATATGTCAATAACATAAATATATGTCTAGTCAAAATTGGGGGAAAAAAATGCATGCTTTTTACCTGCAGCATCCCTTGATGATGACAGCGACCGATCGATCTTGATCCCTTCTTTTCGGTTACCTTGAACCATCTTCTGAACCCTTGGTGACGAACTCATCTTAACATTAACCAAAGATGGCAATGAGAGACGCCTGTCCAAGCTATTATTCCTATCCAGGCCAAGCCTAGGAGAGGCCTGTGCTTTCACTTTTGCCTTGGAAGAAGCAGTTGTAGCCATGTAACTCGGTACTTTTGTAGTAGTAATCTCAGGCGTCATCTGACCATCAGGTTTTGCAGGTAAAGAAGCTCTACGGCTCGCTTTGCGACTGATGATGCTGGTCTGATCGCCTTTGAATTCCTTACGGTTAGCAATGAAATTATCAATGGCGCTGTTGTCATCGACGAGATTGACAAGATGCACTTCAGAAGAAAGGTTAGAGACGGCGGTTTTGCCTAATATATCTTGGACTCGTCCTGGTTTCTCATCGTCGTCATTCTCAGGCGCAGCTCTCAGTGTATCCACCTCCATTGGTTTGTTATCCATTACAAGATTGGAATTCTGCTCGGGGGACTTAGATGTTGTTGAAGATTCAGATACCTTGCTGAGAAGTTTTAAGGGATTCTCAACATCAAGTTCAGCCTCAGTTGATACTTCATTTGCGGGTTTCAAGAGTTCCTGGCCATGCTCAACCTTTTCGTTCTCAGGCAGTCCATTCTCCTCGGGGGATTCTGATGATTGAATCGAGTGGTTCTCTATGCTCACGGTAAGATTTTGCTTCTCATGGTCGTTTGTAATAGTTTTGCAGCTCTCTATTTCAGCAGGTTTGTGCCTTGACTCGTGTTTGATTTGCTTTGGAGTCAATTGCTGAAACTTGTAACTTCGACCATCGAATCATCCAGTTCCAAGCAGAGTTGGGCTCTCCTTGATCGTCGTACTCAAGGTGTAATGGCTTCACAGATCGTGATGAGCCACATAACTGAACTAACGATTATAGCGAAAATGGTTAGTTTATTGTATGTTACCGAAAAGGGACGATCAATCAACTGAAGCAGTGAAGGAGAGAAGTTACAAGGAACATGAAACGGTCACACCTAACTTACCTTATATATGAAAGCATTCTTCAGTAATCTGCTAGCTTGATCATCCATGGTGATCTCACTACTATCTGGGCATTTGGCATCCTAATAGAAAACAATACACTAATATAAGCATTTACTTACCTTGCGTCATATGGTAATAACATTGAATTACTTGAACAATTACCTTTGTAACACAACTTATTCCTCTGAACTGCGCAGTTCCATTGCTATGCTTCCTAACCATGTAACCACGTCCAAGCGCTTGAAATTTGACAATACCTTGCACAGAATGAAATGTTGCAACAGCCTGCCTTCGAACCAAATGGCCGCGTATAAAAGATTGTAGACTGAGAACAGCTTGATCGAGCTTATTTTCGTCCAAACATGGATCACGGACTTCCAATACATCTCCATCTCGAACAACCTTTTCATCCTTCATCACCTTTAGAGTCTCATTACACTCTTTAGTGATAGCATCAGGGACAGGATCAGAAGTTAGTGGTTGGCCAAGTGACAAAGTGGTTATGGGTTCCTCTGAGGAACTTCGTCCTATTCTTTCGCTTGCAGATTTCTTTGTTTTGATAATGCAATAAATCATCCGAATTGTAAGAGTAATACAAACAACATCCTAACGCTTAGAACAATTGACCAAAACAAGAATATACTCTTAATATGTAGGTAAAAGAAGGGTCGAGAAGAAAACTTACAGAGAGCGCCCGTCCTTTGGCAATATCAGACTGGGATGCCTTTTTGCGAAAAAGGCCCTTGATCCATTTTCCTGGAGACTTTCCCATCTAGAGAAGGATGATGATATTTTTTTCTTCAAAAATATTGATTGTCCCGAAACCTGCAATGTTTCATGATAATATAAGACAAGGACATCTCGACAATATCCAATAATTGCATTGGCATTTCAGAACAGCACAAGATGAGCGCAGTAGATAAATTTGGACAAACATACTAAAATGGAAAACCTGAAAGCAAGTTCTCTAACAATCTACATTTTTAATGAATCGATTAGGTGAATCGAAAAAGCTCAAATGTCTAATAAAAGATCATCCAACGCAATTAGTTACAGTTACACAAAATCGAGGATGAATAAGAATAAAGGAAGACAAAACCAATAAACGACAAGCACCGACCATCACCCCACCCAGTTATGACCGTTGTAATTATCGTTTCTGTTGATAATTACTTCATGAAAGATGCCAAATCATACATAATAACTTCCAGTATTCGGAGATTCGCTTAGAAGTGGCATTGTTTGCTCATAGAATGTGAGAATCAATAGCCAGATATTTCCGTTCTTGATCAGACAGACATATCCAACTCCCCCTCTCTATGAGAGCAATCAAGTTTCAACACATTCTTTCCTCCAAAACCAAATACATTTTAAAAAATTTAACGAACAAAGCTAATCACAACAATAAAAAATCTACAATTCCATTAATGATTTGTGACTAGGTCGTCAACGTTAGCGTAAACATACATACCAATCAAAGAGAAAGCAAAAAAGGCCAAACTTTGAGAAAATAAAGATGCCGAGACCCATATATAACCAGCGAAGAACACTAAAGTAAGGGAATCAAAGAAAATAGAAACAGCAAATCAGATCTTCAGGCTTCATTCAGCTCACCTCAAGTTCAATCGTGCTTGAATCAAAACCCTTGAATCGCGCGAACCTTCGAATAGAAAACAAAACAAGCGTAAGAAATTAAAATAAAAGCAGTAATAAGAATGGTATCTTTCAACGCCCTTCAGCTGGTTTGGACATCATTCGATGAAGAACCCGCGGAGATGTGGGCTTTTCAACAATTGCATGTCAGAATGTGGATGGGGAAGGAAGCAGTTTGCAGCAGCTTCACGAAGAAAATTCCTTTAATTTAAAAAAAAAAAATGCCATAAATTTTTGGTGTACCTACCATGTTACTTCAACCTCTGCAGTTCAAACGTTGACAGAGCAGCACACACTCACACTGTTTAGTGTGTCTTTCTCATCACGAATCTATTATTTTTTATTTTATTTTACTTTAAATTTTCTCTCTCTTTTTACACTCTCTCGAAATCTTTGTTTAATATCGCCATTCCTAGCAGCGACATTTACATTTTTTTTCTTGAATAAAAAGCTCAAACACAAAACCATCTAATTGTACAAGATAGATCTCCTGGAGGGCCCAAAATAAGTTCCCATCTAAATGCATTGGTCAGGCCCAACTGGAAGGCCCAAATGAAGTTGTACATTTCTTTCTTCTTCTTCATTTAACTGTTGATGATGATTCAAATTATTATACCTAATTTATATTTTTATAATATAAATAATATTTAAAATATAATTTAAATAATATATTTAATTTACATATTATAATATAAATAGTAATTTTTTTTAAAAAAATAATTCGCGGGATGGGGATCCCCACCGGAACGATTTCGTCCCCATTTAATTGACGGGAACGGGGATTCCCCGTAGACGCGGGGCCGGGGATGGGGATTAGATATTGTCCCCGCCACCTCGCCTCGTTGACATTCCTACTACAGTTTAAGGACTCAGATAAGCTTGAGAAACTTACAGTTCAAGAACTCGGACTCGGATGTTCATAAAAAAACAGAGAGAAAGCCCCAATAGGGGAAAAGAGCCCCATAGAAGGGGAAGGATGCCCCAAAGGGAGAGAAACAAAAATTAGTGCATGGCAAAAATGGCAAAAGCAGCCAGTTAAAAATATTATAGATTAGTAATCTCTCTACTAATGAAAAAAAAAAAAAAAAAACTCATATAATAACAAATCCTCTTTAGTAATGATGAGTTCAACACATTCTTTCTTCATTTGATAACTAAAGAAAAACTCTCTCTACCAAACCCTCTAGAATCTCTCTAAACAAACAAAAAAAACAAAACAATTGGACCCTAAACCATCCCCCTTCCTCCATAATGGAGGTTGAAGGAGGTGCTCCTTTTCTACATGTTTTGTTACTATCTTCTTTTTTTTTTTCTTTTTGCAAGTCATTCGCGCTGGGAGTTTGTATCTCCTCATTGTAAGATTTATTTTTTTCACCTTGTAGAAGTGCCCATGCAAAAAAAAAAGGTTTTTGAAGTAGAAGATGGAAGAAAGTGAAGAGTGTTGCAGATCTAGGAGATCAATGTTTATGGGTGTTAAGCTAATCTGTATGTATGTTCTTTAGTTCTTTCCTACTTTTAATCTTGTTTCTTTTGCCATTTTTTTCTTCATTTTTTTTTTGCTTTTCTCGAGTGTGTTGGTTGTTTCTCTTTTGATTATAGTTCTATTCACTCTGGATGGTCGATCATACCAGGAGAATCTCTTGGACTCTTTAACTTCTTATAAATTCATTTTGAGTAATGAAAAAATCGTTTCCGAAAAAAAAATGACGAGTTCAATTCAACCCATATATAATTGTGTTTTTTAGAATAAGGCTATGTGCGTTCGAACAACTTGGGACAACGCTGGGCCGGCTCTGCAAAAACAGCCCGTAAATTGGTTTACTCACGCTAAATAAAACAAAGACGGTTTCAAACAATGTAGAAGATACATAACATAAATTGCTCTTCGACTTGATCTTTTAGTTCATCGGCCATATCCTCGATGTTAGTATCGAACATTATTGTAAAAATCGGCGCGCTAGTCGGGCGTCCACCATAGCGAAAATTCGGATAGGTGGTTGATTAATCGGTTAGACCGATTGATCGGCGATTAATCGGATTAATCTTTTTTAAAAAAAATCAATAAATACAAAATATATAGATGAATGTTTGTAAATGCATTGTTGGGATTAATATTATTTAATTTAGAATGTTTGGATAAAATTTGATGCATCTAATGTTAGCATATTTGATATATGAAAAAAACAATTAACGAAAACAAATATATCGTCTAATTTCCAATCTAGAAACTGCCTAGGCCATCTAGGCGTTCAGGCTCCCTTAGACCATCTCCAACCGAAAAACCCATTTTTAAACTCAAACTCATTCTCAAAGTCAAAATGCAGTAATTCTTCTCCAACCATTAAACTCATTTTCAAACTCAAAAAAATATCAACTTGTATAAGTTTTCAATACTACCCACATATTTTACAACTTTACAAATTTAATGACGATATTATTTTAAATTCGATGAGAAAATATTAAATAAAATATAATAAAAAATTTATTGGTACCAATTTAATAATAAAATTTTTATTTTAATAATAAAATTAGATTTTGTGAGAAGATATTTAATAAAATTCTAGTATCATGGTCAAATAAATTTAACTATGTAATAAGTGGAACCAAAATATAAAAAAATTAAGTAATAAGATATAAAAATTATTTCTTAAAATAAAGACATTATTTATTTTGACAATTTTATAATTATAATTATTAATAAATAAGTCTGCATTTTCCTCTTTTTTATATTTTTATTTATTTTTTATTTTTGTATAGGGGTGATTTAGTAATTAAATTAATAATAGGACCTTAATAGTAATTTTCAAATCTCAAACTCATAATATGCGTTCAAACGCAAAATTGAGTCTGATTTAGGCCATCTCCAACAGAAGTACCCATTCTCAATCCCAAAATGCAGTAAATGTCACATCAAACAGTAATTCTTCTCCAACCTTTAATCTCATTCTCAAACTCAAAAGAATATTCTCGGAATATTCCTTTTCACACCAACTTTTACAACTTTTCAACATTAGCCACATATTTAACAACTTTTCAAATTAGACAACATTTCCCCAAAACAATACTATTTTAAATTTTTTATTGCAAAAATATTCAATAAAATTATTTATTAAATGTTTATTAGTACAAGTCAAGATACATAGTTTTTCAAAAGAAGATTTAGTAAGTATTTATATTTTTTTTTCTACTTTTTTCTTGAGAGCAAATTTTCGCCTCTTGCTATCGCCATACCCGAATGGTTAATTATTTTAAACTTTGTAGATGCGAAGAGCAAAAGTGTTGTTCGCACAAGATCTTAAATTCAAGTCGGGATGGAACTATGATCATGTTTGGGACATCGTCAAAAATTTTGAAAAATTTAAAGACGGTGCTACGAGGAGGAAAAAAAATCAATCCGCTCATTATCCCTCTTCTGAGTCAGAAAATCCAACTTCAGAATCCGTCGGGCAAGCATCCCCTGATATTTCTTCATTTTCTCTAAACTTAGATGACTCAGATAAATTTATTGATGAGTCTCCATCAGAAAGACCTATTGGTGTGAAGAAAGCCAAGCAAAAAAGAAAAATAAATGACGATACATCATCGATCATTAATACCGTGCAGGAAGCAAACAATAAACTCCTTGATGAGTTGAAAAAAACAAATGAACAGTTAAAACACCAATTAGAAATGCAAAACAAATCGCACACCCTAAAACAAATGAGGGAAGAAAATCGAATTTTATTTCAAGATGTCAGCACGATAAACGATCCAAGGGTTCAAGCATATGTTGAAGCTGAAAAGGCACGCATTTTACAAAAAAGAGCTCAACAAGCCCAACAAGATTCATTTCAAACCGATGCATTTGGCCATTTTTTCAATAACCTTGGAGGAAACGATGCAGGTCTGCCAAATTACTGAATATTGCTATTGTTGCTTTATGATGTATTAGTATTTTCATACGCTTGTATGTTTCATGGTTTCTAGATCGGTTTTTCTTAAATATTCGCTATGTTAAAAAACCATACTGCATTATTCCCATATGTGGTTTATGATGTATTAAATATTCGCTTGCATGCTATTGTTCGTTTATGATGTATTAAAATATTTAAAATATTTGCTACGTTAAAATATTTATGATGTATTAAATATTTGCCAAGTTAAAATCAATGAACCATGAGAGAAACCCTAATATGCTATTAAAGTGAGAGAACATATTATGGCCCAATAGAGATAATTATTAGTTTTATGAGGGCCCCTTTCTAAGAGTTGAAAAAATATGCGATCGGTGAACAGTAGTACTGGATATTTGCTATCCAAGGTGAGAGAAAATCAATTCAATCCTATTTTGGGTATAGGTATGAGTGTCCATTGGGCTATATTTTGGAGTTTTGCTGAAAAATAGGTGTTTGTTGGAGAAGGTCTTAGGAGAGAGAAGGTAATAAACTCATTTTGAGTTTGAGTTTGGGGTACCATTGGAGTATTTCTTACCCCATTTTTTGAGTTTTGCAGTTTGGTTGGAGTTGCTCTTAGAAACTAACGCTTAGCAAAATTTACAACATTGGGTCGAATGCCTGCGAAAACTCCTCGATAGACTCTTGGGCAGATATTCGTCGTGGTTTTCTATGTTTCCTTGCAAGGATCGATTTATTGATAACTTTTTCAATGAGACATACGGCAGGGGCGATCACACATATACAAAGGTGCTATTGATATATGTTATCTTAATTATTATCTCTTTCTCAAAAGTATAAAGTATACCTCTAGCATTTTGTTAAGTACATAACCCTAATTCTTGCTCAAACAAAGCCACGTCCTCCTTCAACAAATGAACCCAAGCTTCAATGCCATTACCTTCTTTGTTGCCCATCAGCACCACTACATTGCTTGCCGGCAAAGTGGCAATGCTTGCCCAAATAGGCTTTCCCCATCCAAAATCAGCTTCGTAGTAATCAAACTTACTCCAATCCGACAAAGAGAAAAGCACAGTCGTCTCCTCCTCATCGCTGCTGCCACTCATCATTGCTTGTATGATTTCCATTGAAGAACCGTAAAGCTTGTCAAGCCCTTCTTCACCATACACGCCTGCACAGTCAGCAATGGTCTTATCAATGGCCTCACGCAGCAAACAGACCAAATCTTCAAATCCCACATCGTCCGTAGGGCGAAGCTTAAGCGCCGACATGGCGGTCAAATTCCCGCAAGAATGCTTTCGAAAAGGAGGGACGGTTCGGTTCCTCACATTCACCACCTGGCCGATGAGGAACCTCCTCCATGCACCGTGCTTTAGCCTATCCACGCGGATCATAGCCTTCGATATAAGGGCGCAAACCACGCCCACCTTCGATACCCGCCTCGACCCGTCTCTTACTCTTGCTTTTAGGGTTGAAATCGTCCCCTCGTCGAAAAGAAATCTCTTGGAGATTATGCTGGGATTTAGGGTTCTTGGAAGTTTAGGGTTTTCCATGCCGGGAAGCACGTTCTTGAAGGGGAGCAACGTGGGGGAGTCGAAACTAGGGTTTACTGCTCCCATGCGTCTAGGATGATCAGAAGTATTGCTGGCCTCTTCGGCCCAAGCAAGTATGAAGGTGGAGACCGACTCAGTATCAAAAATCCTATGCGAAACGCTTATTCCGATGGCTAGACCGCCGCAGGCGAACTTCGTAGCTTGAATGGCTACTATGGGATCGGCGGCTTCATCTACTTCACAAGAGAGTCTTGGGACAAGGAGGTCGTTGAGTTTCTCGTGGGTCCCGCTTTCGACGTACTCTAAGATACTCTTGAAGTTTTCCGGGCAGGCGCGTGCCTCGACGAACTCGACGCCCTCGTCGTTGCAGTGGACTAGGTGGTCCTTCCTTACGTATCTCCCGGCCAAGGGGTAGAATCGCGGTAAGATGTTGGACAGAGATTGTTCCAAGCGGTCGAGAAGGTCGATGGTCGGAGATGAGTAGAAGAGAATGATCGGTACGTTCATCGGAGGCATGAACTGGTCTGAGAATGAGATTTCGTAGTTTCTGAGGTTTGGTGGAGTTGGGGTGCTTGGTTTTATCATCTTCTTGCTCACTATGTTCATCATGGTTAATAGCTTTTGCACTCACTTGCTCACAAAAGCTTATGATGGTGGGCTGTTTTTGAATTGGACAAGTATAGATTCCATTACATTTAAGAAAAGAAAAATTAAAATTATATAGCTCAATGTCCAAATTATAGAAAATGATAGATCCCTCAGTGTAATTAATAATCTGGTCGTTCAATCTAAGAAACGAGGTGGAGAACTTAATTACAAACTTGTAGTCAGTGGAGAATAGTTGGATATTGATAAAGGTCAAATGAGGTTGGCGACATACGACTTGGTAAACGAATAATAAAAATATTAACGTTTGGTTTGAATGAAATATCATAACATTATATCGTAACATCAAAGGAAAACGAATCAATTAAATATTTCAATAAAAGACACCGTCGAACATAAAACTGGTCAAGTTGGGAGTCTGCCGCAATTTTGGTACTACTAGAAATATCAATAGAATCGAATAAATGTAGAAAAGTAATACAAACAAATTACATTAATATATATAATATATAGCTTATTGTATATTCCATCGATCAATATCTATAAATGTACGAATGTCTCAGTTTCGCGGTAACGATTTACTTTTGTTTTTGTTTGAAGAAGATAACTATTCTGTACAAGATAATTTACATTGCGTATGTTTCAGCGGTCTACATGCACGCTAGTTATTTATAAAAATACATACATATATATATATATATAATCGGTGAGGAAGGTATCATACAAAGTCCACATAGTCTTACAACTAGGTTCAGTTTGAAACGAATCGAACCGTCAATTATGAGACGACAATGCTTTCCAACGAAACTAATCATTCTTGGTTCACGTGGCATGCCTCAAACACAGTAAAACCACTTCTGATGGGGTTTGAACCTGCTACCAATATGATTTATAACTGCGGTCAACCACTAGGCCGTAGACCTATTTATCTATATTTAACTAACCGTTTAAATAATATTGTATGATTGTAGATTGCAAGGAAGGTCACGATGACAAGGAATGGTCAATTGTTGCTTCACTCATGAAATTAAATGTCTTCATTGACAAAGTCCATTATTATATGTATATATACTGATTCTTAAATCAAGTATGTAGATTGGTTTTAGTTTATTGAGTTGCTATTTATATATACGTCCATGGTTTTAATATCAAGTAATCATAGTGTAGTTTAACAAGAACTTTAGCCTTCCATTAAGGCTAACAAATAAACAAAGATATAAAATAAAAGTATAAACTTACTGGAGAACGTGTAGAAGAAAGCTTCAGTACTTTTATTAATCACTTGAAGAACATGTAGAAAAAAGCTTCAATACTTTTTTTTTACAAGATACAAAAGACTAAAGAGAAGTAAAGGAAGAGAGAGAGAGAGAGCAATCCCAAACAAAGCACATCTTTCACAAACAAACTACACCCATATTTAAAGATAAAAAAGTAGAATATAATACAATAATTATGAGAGCAAAGAATTTCTTAGTCAGTTGTCTTTGCTTTATTAGCTGGCTCCATCCTTATTAAAGTCTTGTCGACCACCTCCTTTATTAAAGCTGCATAGTATTCTCCACGACTTTTTCTTGAATTTTTTTTCAAGTTTTTTTAAAATATCATCTTTGATATGATCAATATCATCTTCGATTAAAATATCATCCGTATCTTCCGGATCTTGTCCTTTACCTGCTTGACAAAAATCTTTATCTTTTGACGAATTCTCCATTGAGAAGTCTGTCAAGACTTCAACTCCTAAATTTTTTTGCAATATCTTTCTTCATTTCTTCGAAATAGGCTTTAACAATTTCTTATGTCTTCATTTTTCCTTTCTGAATACTAAGTCTTCGAGAAAGTATTTCAAACAGACTAGGAGATTCACTTTGTCGACGATTCTCAGTCTGTTCTGTAAACTGAAAAATTTTCTCTTCAATTTTATCAATTGTCAGTTGGCTCACATATTCGCCATTCTCAGTTTTTCTAATCATCTTTTTCCAAAATTTTGTATAAAAATTTCTTCTAAGACAGGAATTGTTTGTTGGGTATAACCCACTTCTGGATTCCATCTCCAAATCCAAGGAATACTGAATTCAATATAGAAATGTAAAGAAGCAATACCTTCAATACACTCATTATTGTGTTCTGCCTCTATAAGACTCGGAGAGACTTTGACCCAATCGGCATATAAACCTAAAAAGGGTTCTTTAAGAATTTTAATCGGGGTTCCGTGTGATAACCACCATTGGTAAAGTCAAGTAGGAATTTCCTGCTTATAAACATCTGAAAAGATCTTAATCCACCAAGAATATTTTTTATTTTCATTCCGGTACAAAAATATTCTATAGAAACCATCAATATAATCCAAATAATTAAACTTTACCAAAGTCTTCGACTCTGGATGGAGATATTCTCGATCCTTCATAGGGTGCATTGCACGCTTAATAATAATCTTGCTAAAGGTATAACCTTTTCTAATTCCTGATGCAGAGTTATTAGAAGTAAAATGATCATTTTCACAAGTTTCCGTAGACTTGAGAATTTATTCATAGTTATCTCGGTTTTTATAATAACATGCAGCATATGATGCTTTTTCAAGATACCTTGACATTAAAGTCCAAGGCTGATCTTTCCATTTCAAATCGATCTTACTATTAACGTAGTCTAATTCTTAAATCAAGAACATAAATTGGTTTTAGTTTATTGAGTTGCTATGTATAAATATATATATATATATATATATATATATATTTCTTATTTGTTGCGACTTGCGAGATAGTTAAGTAGTTACTTCGGTTGGTTTTAAGCTATTGGATCCAAAAGTAGGTTAAAGCTAAAACAGTATCAAGATTTGTGATGTAGAAAGGTAAAAAATGAATCTGTATTTCATGCCTTGAAATATTACATTATACACCTATATATAGAGAAGTACTGACTTAAACAAATAAAACGCTACTTAGACAGAAACGCTTGCTATCTATCTAATAACTGTCAACTTTATAACTCATAGCTATTCAATCTTCCTTTGAGTATAATTATCCAATAGCCCCCGGCAAGATGGACCGTAGATATTTGTAAGGGACATCTTGGACATAAGATTGTTGAGAACAGCAGCAGGTAAAGGCTTTGTAAACATGTCAGCAATTTGTACGCTGGTTCGAACTGGTAGAAGCTTCATCGAGCCATTGATCAAGTGATGTCGAATGAAATGGCATTCTATCTCGATATGCTTGCTGATGGAATTTAGGGTTCAACGCAAGCTGAATAGCAGATTGGTTGTCACAATAAATAACTGGTACATGATCCTGGAAAATACCAATTTCTGGCAGAAGTTGCTGCAACCATAATATTTCACTCGTTAAGGCACCAAGAGCACGATACTCTGCTTCTGTGGAAGACTTGGAGATTGTATTCTGCTTCTTTGATCTCCATGTTATTAATGAATCTCCTAAGAATGTGCAGAACCCCGTTACAGATTTCCTCGTATCATTACATGAACCCCAATCTGAATCCGAAAATGCTTTAATTTGCATGCTTGAAGAGGCTGAAAAGAGCAAGCCTTGTCCTGGTGAACCTTTGATATATCTAAGGAGATGATATGCTGCCATCAAATGTGGCTGACGAGGTTGAGACACATATTGACTCAACTTATGCACTGCAAAAGTAATGTCAGGTCTGGTGAAGGTAAGGTATAATAAACGACCAATCATTCTCCTATACTGTGAAGGATCTGCAAGTAGATTCCCTTCTGATTTGTTGAGCTTGATCTTTGGATCCATAGGAGTAGAGACTGGTTTAGACGCCAAATATCCCGTGTCTTCAAGCAACTTGAGAGCATATTGACGTTGAGAGACAGAAATACCTGCAGAACTTCGAGCTATTTCAAGACCAAGAAAGTACTTAAGCATTCCTAAATCTTTAATCGTAAACTTATTCTGCAAGTATGTCATAGTGATATTGATATGATGAATGGAAGGACCAGTGATGATAATATCATCAACGTATACAATTAAAGCAACAAGATTAGATCCTTTTCCTTTAACAAACAAAGAATGATCAGATTCTACTTGTTTAAAACCAAAACATGCCAAGGCTTGACAGAACTTCGAGTTCCACTGTCTCGAAGCCTGCTTTAGGCCATAAATAGACTTGTTTAACTTACATACAAGCCTTGATCCATTCACAGTTGTGTTCATGCATGGCTTATATCCTAGAGGTAGATTCATATATACTTCCTCAAGCAAGTCACCATTGAGAAAAGCATTATTAACATCCATTTGAAAAAGATGTCATTTTTTTGAAGCTGCTAAAGAAATAATAACCTTAACAGTGGATGATTTCACAACAGGCGAAAATGTGTCCATGAAATCAATACCTTCTCGTTGATTGTAACTCTTTGCTACTAATCTAGCTTTGTACCTTTCAACTGAGCCATTTGCATTATGCTTCACTTTGTAAACCCATCGACAACCTATTGCTTCCTTTCCTTCAGGCAATGGCATTATAGTCAAAGTCTGATTCTGTTCCATAGCCATTAGCTCATCCTTCATTGCCTCTCTCCAATGTTTATCTGATACTGCTTCATGATAGAACTGAGGTTGTTCTGGATATGCTTAATACATATTCTCTATATTGAGGTGATAATCTGTCATAAGACAAAACACTCGACAATGGATATAATGATGAATTATTTCCAGATAAATTGCAATGAAAGTCATTCAGGTAAGGAGGAGCCTTGGTTTGTCTAGTGGTCCTTCTAACCCTTGGCTCTGTTGGGACAGCAACATCACCAGGGTCTGTTGGTTCACTTATAACAGTATCATGATCTTGCCCCATTCCATGAATCTCTCCTTGCTCTATTGGTTCTTCTATGGTAGTAACTTCAGCTTGTTCCATTCCATTTGTTTCAGTATCTTGAAATCTAGGAAAAATATTGTCTATACTCACTGGTTTAGGCAATACAAAATCTTGAAAGCTGCTAGATGAAGAATCACCACTCGACCATGTGCTTAATTTGTAAAAGGGAAAAATATTTTCATGAAACTTTACATCCCTAGAAATAAAGACTTCCCTTGTATGTATATCTAGGACTTTGTATCCCTTTATACCATTAGGATAGCCCAAGAATACACATGCTCGAGCTCTAGGTTCAAATTTAGTTCTATGTGATGACAATGTAGCTGCATAACACATAAGCATCCAAATACCTTTAAGGCAGCATAATCCACTGGCTTCTGATATAAGATCTCATAAGGTGACTTATTGTCATTGTCAAGTATATGGGATGGAGTTCGATTTATTAAAAAGGCAGCAGTTAATATGCAATCACTCCAAAAATCTATTGAAACATGAGACTGAAAATATAAAGCTCTAGCCACATTTAACAAGTGTTGATGCTTCCTCTCAACTACAGAATTTTGTTGAGGTGTTTGGACACAAGAAAACTGATGCAACGTGCCATGTTTCTGTAAAAATTCTGTAAGAACTAGTTCCTTTGCATTATCAGATCTTAAAGTCTTGATCTTGCAATTGAACTAAGTTTCAACGAAACTAAAGAATGATTCAATGACAGAAGATGCATCTGACTTTTGTTTTAACAGAAAAATCCACGTATATCTCGAATGATCATCAACTATTGTCAAGAAATATCTATGTCCGGTGTGTGAAGTGACATGAAAAGGACCCCATGTATCACAGTGAATGAGATAAAAAATAGAACAAGCAACATTATTATGTGACTCAAAAGAAAGTCTCATTTGCTTAGCTAACGGACATATTTTGCAAAATGAATCTCTGCTTACAATGTTCTTACAACGCAAAGTCTGTCTTAGACTCTCTAACTTCTTGTAAGAAGGATGGCCTAGCCTATTGTGCCAAGTTTCTAATGAAATCTTATCTATACAACCATAAGAAAAAACCTTTATATCATTCTGCAAACCAAGACAATCAAGAATGTATAATCCTTCTGACTAATCTCCTTTACCAATCATCACCTGACTTGTTGAATCCTGGATGATAAATTGGTTAGACATAAAAGACACAGATAGGTTACTGCTAGCAGTCAATGCACTAACAGATATGAGATTAAATTTGAATTGAGGAACATACAGAACATTTCTAAGTACTAAGTTTTTCTTTAAAATAACACTGCCAGCCATTTTAACTTGTATGGAAGAATTATTTGGCAATGTGACATATGAAGATCTAATAATATGCAAATCTTGAAAAAGCTCTGGCCTACAGCATATATGTTTCGAGGCTCCTGAATCTACCACCCAAGAATTCATAGCGAATGGACCAGAAATATTAAAAGACAAGCATGTACCTTCATACTTATTTGTAACATTTGGAGATGGATGTTCTGCTAGATCAATAATACTTCGGAATTGTTGCAGTTGTTGTGGACTTAGTTGCTGGATAAAAGCTTCAACAACTGAGGTTTGATATGAAGTTCTTACCATATGATCAGACTTCATTAGCCGACTGGTTTGCTCTGTAATGTGGTCTGAAGCTTGATTCACCTTTGCAAACTTTGATTTGTTATGTTGCTTATACCCTGGAGGGTAGCCGTGAATCTTGTAGCATGTCTCCACTGTATGACCAGATCGGTTGCAATGAGTGCAATATGGCTTATTACCCTCCTTTTTCAAATTTGGATTGTAACTCCTTGCTTCTGTATTGGCTGGATTGTAAGAATTCTTAGTATTGAGAGCCATATGTTGCAGAGGAGCCATGTACTGCAAAGAATCATCTGTCTTCGGATTGGATATTGATCTTTGTCTTTCTACTTGAGATATCAGCGAGAAGACCTTGTTGATGGGTGGACTTGGTTCCATCAGCAAGATTTGACCTCTTACATGAGAAAAATTATCATTTAATCCCATCAAGAATGTGATCACATAGTCTCTTTCAAAGTATGCCTTCAGTTCTTGAACTCCTCCACAAGTGCACTTCCCACAAGAACATGAAGGTTTGAAGTTGCTTAGTTCATCCCAAAGTGCTTTCAGCTTTGTAAAATACATACCAACAGATGACTGATGCTGGAATAAACCAAGGTCCATTGCTTTCTCAATTGATAAAACCTCGGTCCATTGCTTTCTTGAAATCGCTCTTGGAGGTCTACTCATACATCTCTCGCAGATTCAGTATATATAATGCTCGCCGATATCTCTTTGGAGACTGAATTTAAGATCCAAGAAATGACAATGTCATTATTCCTTTTCCAGGCCAGTAATAGTTTCCTCTCGGTATCTGTTGGCTTTGTGATTGTTCCATCTACGAAGCCCTTCTTGTTCTTGACCGATGGAGCTATGGACACAGATCTGCACCAAGAAGCATAGTTGTCGCCATTTAATGGCTGATGTACAAGAACCAAGCTGGGATTGTCAGTATGATGAAGAAAGTATGGATTCAATGGATCATCAAGCATTGAAGATGTCGACTGATTGGGACTGACTGTTGACTGATTGGGATCGGCCATTTGCAGACTGGGAATATTGAAATATTGGAATAGTATTATGAAATAATTAAATGTGGATGTTTTAAATAATAATATTAGTTAAATTATTGATGATTTGGAAGTATTATATTAAATAATGATAATGTGATAAGATGATAATGTGAGGTGTTTAATTGAAGAGTTTGTATTTTAGTGTGGGGTGTATAATTGTAATTAATGTGATTAGTTGTAATAGTGAATTATTAGTAGTATAAATAGGTGATTAGAGTTCATTGTAAAACACACAAAGTATTGAAATTCTTAATCTCTCAAATCTCTCTCTCTTTATTATTATAAGCTATATTATCATTATAATTCAATATAAGTATCATTATAATAAAATAATCTTAATATAATATTAATCACAATTAATATTTTTATAACACGTTATCAGCACGACCGCTCTCCGTCGTCAAGATCAACCTCCGTCGAAGATCTCGTACGAGTTTAGTCGAGGTACGGTAATTTAATATTTAATTTATACTAATCATATATTAATTGTGATTAATTTAAAAATATATATTATAAAAGTATATTTTAAAAGTTTTATAACTAAACGCCAATACCCGAGTGGTTTCGCGGAATATCGTTCACTATAAGTGACGAGAGGTCCAGATTTCCATACCCCGTGGTGGTGTGTGAATTTTTATTTACGATTTTTTTTTTATATATTCACGTACACAACACCAAAAGCCCACGAGGTCTTGTGGTTATCCCCACCTCAGTAGCGGCATATTATTGATTTTTTGATTGAACAATCTTGAAGTAATTATTGGACCGAATAGTTTTGGACACTGGACAAATTTTATTACCGCAACCTTATCGGGCTTGGACAATAATTATGAAATAATAAAGAACGAGTTTCATAAAACAATTCATATATTTTATCATTGATTTATATGTTATCTGATTATTATGTTCTTTTTCATGTTATAGAATCATGTCATTTTATACAAAGATGGATCTTCTGTTGCTTACTTTATTTACGGTGATCCTTACGGCTATGTGGATAATGTTTTTACCAATGTTTTTAAAATATAATTATTAATTATAATTTTTCTTTAATATTATAATTACTGAAATATATTTTATTTTGAAGGATGACGCTTTGTCCGATGTTTGATCTATTACTTATGATTATTATTACGGCGACAGTTATTTGGATGTGGATATCGTTTTTCATTAGAACTTTTACAAAAGAAGATATAAAAGAAGATTAATTATAATTTTTCCTTTTAATATTTTAATGATGATTTTATTTTTATGATATCAATATATTGAATTTGGCAAACTTTGATTTATCACTCTCGATTTTATACTTGCTAGTGATTTACGCAATTACTTCGGTATATTATAAAGCATTCACCACGTTCAGTCCATCGGATATAATACGAATAAATATCGTGAGAAAATGATCAGAAAATATTATGATGGATGAATGAAAAACATAAGTCCGACTAAATGATTATGTTGCATTCCCTGAAGTGAATGTATGCGCAAATAATAAAAGTGGTCGTGAACATTATATTTACCGTGGTTATTATTAATATTTCCCCCGAAGTGGACAACTAGTATATGATTGAGAAAGATGTATTGAGCAATATAAAGATTATTATATTTATCGTTGGTTATTATTCGCACCCAAAGATCCCGTTGATCTTTATAAAGAGCAATTAAAAGTGAAGTGTCGATGAAATTAAATTTTGCTCAAGATTACGATATTTCAGAAAATTGGTGCTAGATCCTATGCTCATTTGAATATTTTGGTTTTTGTTAAAGATCCAAATAAAGAAAACTGAAGTGTCGTTATAAATTTTATTTAAGCATTATTTATTTATTATTTTATCTTTATATATATAATTTTATTTTGACGCTTATTATTTAATAATTCTAGTTATTATATATTTATCAATACAATGGATACAAGCATGTGCAATGGGGAGTTATGTCTTGCAGATTGTGCAACGACTAATACGATTCTAAGAAATAAGAAATATTTTCCCATCTTGAAATGAAAGAAACAAGTGTTATCACTATATCGGGTAGCACAAATATAATTGAGGGCTCCGGAAGAGCAATGTTATACTGCCCAGAGGGACAAGGCTAATAATTGATAATGCCTTATATTCTCCTAAGTCTCAAAGAAATTTATTGAGCTTTAAAGCTATTCGACATAATGGATATCACATTGAGACTGCAGAAAAGAGAAATATTGAATATTTGCACATTACAAAAGTGGTTTCGAATGATAAACGAGTTGTTGAAATATTACATTCATTTGACTCTGGATTGTATTATACGTATGTTAAAACAATTGAATCGCATGCTATCGTAAACCAGAAGTTTACTAATGATAATACATTTGTTGTTTGGCATGACCGGTTGGGCCATCCCGGTTCAATTATGATGCGGAGAATAATTCAAAATTCACGTGGACATTTAATGAAGAACCAGAAGATTCTTCAATCTAATGAATTATCATGTGCTGCTTGCTCTAAAGGGAAGTTGATTATTCGTCCATCACAGTAAAAATAAAGAATGAATCCATAAGATTTTTGGAGCGTATACAAGGTGATATTTGTGGACCGATACATCCATCGTGTGGACCATTTAGATATTTCATGGTATTGATTGATGCATCAACTAGATGGTCTCATGTGTGTTTGTTATCAACACGGAATGTAGCTTTTGCGAGATTGCTTGCTCAGTTGATTCGATTAAGAGCACATTTTCCGGACTTTCCAATAAAGAAAATACGCCTTGATAATGCTGGTGAATTTACTTCCAAGGCATTTAATGAATATTGCATGTCTATTGGAATTGATGTTGAGCACCCCGTGCCACATGTACATACGCAAAACGGTCTTGCAGAATCGTTGATTAAAAGGCTGCAATTAATTGCAAGACCATTATTAATGAAGTCGAAACTTCATTCATCTTGTTGGGGACATGCTATATTACATGCAGCGGCACTAATCCGCATCAGGCCAACAAGTTATAACGATATCTCCCCGATACAAATGGTTTATGGTCAGGAACCAAATATTTCCCATCTGAGAATTTTTGGATGTGCGGTATATGTTCCAATTGCTCCACCACAACGCACTAAGATGGGACCTCAAAGGAGGTTGGGAATATATGTCGGATTTGAATCTCCATCGATAATAAAATATTTAGAACCTCTAACTGGAGATTTATTTACGGCTAGATTTGCCGATTGTCATTTCGATGAATCGAATTTTCCGACATTAGGGGGAGAAAAGAAACAGCTGGAAATGAGTATTAGTTGGAATGAATTATCGCTAAATCATTATGATCCTCGAACGAAAGAATGTGAACTAGAAGTTCAAAAGATAATTCATTTACAAGGATTAGCTAATCAACTGCCAGATAGCTTTACTGACCTTAAAAGAGTGACTAAGTCACATATACCAGCTGTTAATGCTCCTGCAAAAGTTAATGTTCCTGGAGAACATATAATGATCGAGCCTAAGCCACAACTAAAACGTGGTAGGCCCTCGGGTTCCAAAGATAAAAATCCTCGAAAAAGAAAAGGAGCAATAATAAGAATGGTCCAGTCGAGGATTTATCGACTCTAGAAGAGTCAATGGGCATTAATGATTATGATAATGGAAATCAGGTACCTGAAATTTTTAGAATAATGATAATGAAGAGATCTCAATAAATTATGCCCAAAATGGAATTAGATGGAACCGAGAAAAAGTCAACGTTGACAATAAATTCTCATTTAACGTAGCGCTACATGAAATGAATGAGATAAATGAGAATGAGGATCATGAACCAGGGTCTGTAAAAGAATGCAGACAAAGAAATGATTGGCCAAAATGGAAAGATGCAATCGAGGCAGAATTAAAATCACTTGAGAAACGAAAAGTTTTCGGACCTGTAGTCCGCATACCAGAAAATGTAAAGCCGGTTGGATATAAATGGGTTTTCATTAGAAAGAGAAATGAAAACGGTGAAATTGTGAGATACAAAGCACGGCTTGTTGCACAAGGCTTTTCACAACGACCTGGTATTGATTATGAGGAGACGTATTCTCCTGTGGTGGATGCAACTACTTTTCGTTATTTAATTAGTCTGGCAGTACGTGAAGGACTCGATATGCGTCTAATGGATGTTGTCACCGCTTATTTATATGGATCACTTGATAGTGATATATATATGAAACTTCCCGAGGGATTTCAGTTACCTGAAAATTCAGGGCCCCGAAATGAGTACTCAATCAAGCTAAATAAATCGCTTTATGGATTAAAGCAATCTGGGCGTATGTGGTATAATCGCCTAAGTGAATATTTATCGAAAGAGGGGTATAAAATGATCAAACTTGCCCGTGCATATTTATGAAAAGATCTGGAAATGAATTTGTCATCATTTCAGTTTATGTTGATGATATTAACATAATTGGAACTCCTGAAGAGTTATCAAAAGCCGTTAATTGTTTGAAAAAAGAGTTTGAAATGAAAGATCTCGGTAAAACGAAATTTTGTCTTGGACTGCAAATTGAATATTTAAAGAATGGGATATTCGTACATCAAGAGACTTATACGAAAAAGGTATTGAAAAGATTTTATATGGATAAAGCTCATCCATTGGATACTCCAATGATTGTTCGATCTTTAGATGTGAATAAAGATCCGTTTAGACCTTGCGAAAACGATGAAGAACTACTTGGTCCTGAAGTACCATATCTCAGTGCTATTGGAGCCCTAATGTATTTAACGAGTCATACGCGACCTGATATAGCGTTCGCTGTGAATCTATTGGCGAGATATAGTTCGTCACCGACTCGTAGACATTGGAATGGAATTAAGCGGATTTTTCGATACCTTCAAGGAACAACTGATATGGGATTGTTCTATTCTAATGAATCAAAAACAGATTTGATTGGGTATGCAGATGCTGGTTTTCTATCTGACCCACATAATGCTCGATCGCAAACGGGCTATTTATTTACACATGGCGGAACCGCTATTTCATGGCGGTCAGTTAAACAAAGTTTAACGGCTACTTCATCTAATCATGCGGAAATTCTAGCTATTCATGAAGCTAGCCGAGAATGTGTTTGGTTGCGATCGATAATTGAGCATATACAACAAACTAGTGAGCTATTATCGAAAAAATTACTTCCTACGATTTTATATGAAGATAATGCTGCATGCATTGCCCAATTAAAGGAAGGATATATTAAGGGAGATAGAACAAAGCATATTTCACCAAAAATTTCTTTACACATGATTTAGAGAAAAATGGTGATATTGATGTACAACAAGTGCGATCAAGTGAAAATCTTGCAGATTTATTCACGAAAGCACTTCCCCCAATAATTTTCAAAAGATTGGTATATTCAATTGGAGTTCGAAAACTTCGAGATCTTAAATGATGTCATCATCAGGGGGAGTAAATACGCGTTGCACTCTTTTTCCCTTCACTGAGGTTTTTCCCATGTGGTTTTCCCAGTAAGGTTTTTAATGAGGCAACAATCGAAAGCGTATCTAAAAGAATCATGTACTCTTTTTCCTTCATTAGGTTTTTATCCCATTGGGTTTTTCCTAATAAGGTTTTAACGAGGCATATTCTTTGAAAACATCCAAGGGGGAGTATTATGAAATAATTAAATGATGTTTTAAATAATAATATTAGTTAAATTATTGATGATTTGGAAGTATTATATTAAATGATGATAATGTGATAAGATGATAAGATGAGGTGTTTAATTGAAGAGTTTGTATTTTAGTGTGAGGTGTATAATTGTAATTAATGTGATTAGTTGTAATAGTGAATTATTAGTAGTATAAATAGGTGATTAGAGTTCATTGTAAAACACACCAAGTATTGAAATACTTAATCTCTCTCTAATCTCTCTCTCTTTATTATTATAAGCTATATTATCATTATAATTCAATATAAGTATCATTATAATAAAATAATCTTAATATAATATTAATCACAATTAATATTTTTATAACAAATAGAAAAATCAGATGTGCAGCAAATTGGCGAGACTCGATACCATATCAAGATTTGTGATGTAGAAAGGTAAAAAAATGAATCTATATTTCATGCCTTGAAAAATTACATTATACACCTATATATAGAGAAGTGCTGACTTAAACAAATAAAACGCTACTTAGACAGAAACGCTTGCTATCTATCTAATAACTGTCAACTTTATAACTCATAGCTATTCAATCTTCCTTTGAGTATAATTATCCAATAAACAATTCATTTTTTATTAAATCAAGATGTGATCGTTCGTCGAAACAATATTGGGATTAGAGTTCTTATGTTTCAATTTAAGTGTGATTTGGTAATTTTCTATTTCATAGGATGGGTTGGTTCTAAAGATTCCGATTGGATTAATAATGATCGAAGCCTTATAATATTATTATATCGAGCCTATTTTTAATCTCGGCCGTGAAAAACTAGAAACTAATTGCATGGTATAAGGTGGAAATTTTCCAGACATATTCAGGAAACTTTTCCCATCCTGTGATCAAGGCAAAAGCTTGTTAAACGTTTAAAATAAGTGATGAGTTAAGTTGGCATAATTATAATTATAGGTCACTAAGTATGCTTGTTTTCGTTTTTAGGTCACTATGTTTGATAATTGCAAAAGTAGGTCACTAACTTAATACGTTAAAACAATTTTGGGTTATGTTTTCAATTTTAGATCACTAAGTATATATTTTTCGTTTTTGGGTCACTAAGTATTAATTTTTGAATTTTGGGTCACTCGTTTGGCTTATTAAAAATTGACCAAAAATTGAAAAATTGATACTTAGTGACCCAAAATCGAAAAATATATACTTAGTGACCTAAAATTAAAAACATAACCCAAAATTGTTTTGACATACAAAGTTAGTGACCTATTTTTACAATTATCAAACATAGTGACCCAAAAACGAAAACATGTATACTTAGTGACTCAATTTCATAATTTTGCCTTCAGGAAACTAAACAGGGCAACAGTATCTTTCCGTTACAACATTCGCTTCTCCAACAATAACATATATTCAAACTTAACTCATCACTTATTTTAAACGGAGTTCAAATTCATAAATAGGGAGGTTCATTGGTTATAAACTCAAACAGAACTATTATTAATTAGTGTAACATCACTTCAAACTCAACTAGAAAATTTCAGACTTACGCTTGAAATCCATGAACATTTATTAATATATAACATCGATATGTTGATGATGATGTCAAAGAACTCTAAAATCACAGCTCTTACGACAAATGGTAATTTTCTCAGTTAGAGTGTATTAATTATTTCTGCATTATTTCTTGCATTCCCAAACACTATACATCATCAAATACATAGTATACAAGCAGCGAAGAGCAGAGGAGAGGCTGCCAGAAAACAATTATGTACTAAAAAAACTTACAGCACTGCTAATGTCCGTCCCATCCTCATGAGGCTTCCCAAACTTTGTAATCTCTGCCTTCCATTGCTACAGACCATTTTTTTGCATCACTTAAAGGCTCATACTCCCCCGGCCCAATCTTCATCGCCAGCTTTTCATCGATTATTGCAGCGTAAACATCTCTCTCTGCCTTAACAATCTTAACCTAAACAATCCAAGAAAGCAAAAAAGAGACCGAAAACGAAATGTATGCTGATAAAAACTCTCTTCAGACCGATGGACCAAAACGAAAAAAGGGACGCAAAGATAACTTACTGTGCTTCTACAATTGATCGTTTGCCTCTTTCTAATCTCGAGCAGTGCTGAGATTTCAGACTTCATTTCGGAGAAAATATGGTCGTAAAATACCGAGGGAGTTCCAGGGTGAGTCAAGATATACGCATAGCCCTGCATTTCTTTTCCCGCCGGGAATCTCCAGTGACCCTTGTAGCCAGATAATTTAAAAATGAATCAATTTTTCCCCCCAAAAAAAATATATCGAAAATAAATCAAAATAAAGACGATTATAGTCGAAGAAAACGAAGATGTGGAACCTGAGTTGAACCAGTATCGTGATTTTCGATGAAAGTAACAGCCCTCGAAGGCCACCATCCCACAACACCGGGCGGTTTTCCTTTCTCATCAGCTAATCTCCAATATTCACATCTCTCAAGTGCCTTCACATCCACAAAAAGAAAAATAATAAAACTGATAGCTCACTGTGATTGAGAAAGTCAAATGTTATATAAAATAAAAACTTAAATTTGGGTTAAATATATGGAAAAAGAGGTTAGTTATATAGCTTACAGCATGAAGAATTCCTTTTGTTGTGACGTCAAATGCACCAGCAGTTCCATTCGTGGCATTGATCCAATCTATTATTCTCTGTCTGTGCGCGTCTTGGTTATGATCCATTTCACCGTAAGTGTAACTAAGGGAATCCCAAAACTCTCCTACAGCAAAATAAGGTTCGCTCGCTTCTAAGTAGTCTTTGACATAGCCTCCCCAGAAACCTCGTACAAAATCAAGTCGCCACCCATCGTAACCAATTTCTTCTCTGTACATGATTTGTACCATCAGTAAGTTTAAATGAAAATATTTATATAAATAAACAGAAATCATGGATGTGGTTTAAGTTACCAACATACCGTAACCAGCACAGCCATTCCTTGATGTCTTTTCGGACAAATTCTTGGGAGTGATCGATGTTTGGAGCTGCATGGAAATTGTCTCCACTACTCTTGTTGCCTCGTCCCTGTAAGAACAAATTCTTCAGCTGAGATGTAACTGAATATTTGGCATATATCTATGACATCATACGGCATTTTCCAAAGAATAAATTATAAAAACAGCATTATATTAGTTGAAAATTATCGAAGTAAAAAAAAAAAAAAAGAAAAATCACCTGGAAATGTGGATCGTCTGCTACAACTGAACGGTCATCCCAGTTTAGTCGTCCACCAAAAATGTTCCAAACCCCATTTTGGTTTTTATATTGAGCACAACGGTGATTCAACACAGCATCTCCAAGAACCTTTATTCCCACTTCATGCAGGCTTTTTACAAGCGTCTTTAGCTGTTCCATATTCCCATACCTAAAAAATATTCATCGTATGGTCACTTTTCCACCACAAAAAGAGAAAAAGAAAATCTTCTCAATAGGTTGAGAACCAAATATTATAGTTTTGGGATTTAGCTACATTACTAACGCGAATCCATGGGATTACTAGATCATACCTTGAGTTCAAGTTATACAAGTCTCTGGGCATATAACCTTCAGGTGACACAGAATCAGTAGGTGGAGGTAACCAAATCACGGTAAAACCAAGAGATGATAGTTCCGAAGCTTTCTCTTGAAGCTCAAGATACCATCTTCCAGATTTGTGAGATTCCCAATTGAATCCCTGACAAAGGATTTCATATCCTGAGCCAGTCCCAGATGATATCTTCACAAGAGGTTGCTGTAAATCATCATCTTCATCATGGTCAGTCTCTGTAAATGCAGGGGTCGAGCTTCTAAAGATACTGTAGGCTTCTGCAGCTAGCTTTTCGATTTCTTGAAGAATGCTCTCCTGGGCTTCTTTAGTTTTTGTGCTCCGTGTCTTTTCAGAGGAGATATCACTCACTAGATTCCTTATCTCGTTAATGATCTCATCAGTGTACACAGAAACAACTGCACTTGAGTCGGGGGAAGTGACTTCGGATGTTTCAGGCGAGTTAAGTTTTTTAGGAAGTTCCTCGTCTTTAGAATCGATGAGGGCAGGTTTTTGATCTGTGATCGTTGAACTTGAAAAAGGAACATAAAAATCATTTCCATTGCAGTTCAACCATGTGTTTTCGTTCAGCCTCAGCACAAATATAAATGATGAAAATCCTTGATCCAGTGTAAACGAACCCCATGAACCATTTCCATCATCTTTTTGCTGCAATTGAAAGACCATCAGTAAAAAGTACCAATAATATCCAAAAAAGAAAAAGGAAAATACAAGTAGCAAGAACTAATCAGTAACCACTCAGCTTCACTTTTAGGCAATTCATTAAGAACAGAGGAAAAGAAGCAGGACCAACATGTTATCACAGGCATAGATACAGTAATCAGGAAAAAAACTGCTCAACTGAAAAATTGACCTGTAATAGAGTCCTCAAAGCTTTGTTCTTGAACACAGTAGTTTCAGGAGGATAAGGTTCGTCTGGGATTTCCCAGATTCTTGCTTCATTTCTGCATAAACCCCAGTGCATAACTACATCTCCAGGTATATCAGTTTCTAAATTCAAGATGATTTTGGCTTTTTCATTGCAGTTCCTCACAGTAACATTCACTGAATTATCAATTATGATTTCTTTGTAAACAGAGTATTCTTCATAAAAGCCCTGAAGAGGTCTCTTTTGCAAGTTAGTAACCTCCAAATCGTCTCCTTTAGAATCTACTGATTCGGGTTTCACAAGCATGCTAGATAGCTGTCCTAAAGCACCTGTCAAGGCATATGAAAGAAACTGAATAAAAAATAGCCTTACATATCAACAGAAAAGCTGTAAAGCTTAATAAGCTACGGAACTGAGAATTTGAATCAACCTGGCCATAAGCCCTTTTTGGCTTCTATGACATTTCCATCATCTTGAAGGTAGTCTATAAGTGGTACTTTAAAATCTCTACCTCTGTGTTGATACCACTGCCCACTTTCCTCATCCTGCATCATTTGGGCAAAGGCACAAATAGGTAATGAAACATCACATCACAATCAAAAGTTAGGATGGCTTTGTTTATACCTTTAACACAAAGTTGATAGCCGCAATAGAACTTTCAACATCAAAATTGATCTTCACTTCACAGTATTCTTTTCCATCTAATGACGTGGCCGAACTTTCAAAAGGTGTCTCTATTGCATAGTCCTGAAAAAATTTTAATACAATCAAAAAAACATGCATAGAAAAAGCTCAAAAAAAATATAAAAGCAATTGAATAATTACCTTAATAGGAATAGATCCTGGAGGTCTCATCTCTAAAGGAGGCTGATCCCACTCACTGCAGCAATGGGAATAAAAAGAATTCAAATGTTTTGACTAGTAGCATCCTACGCACAGAAATATAGCTCGTGTATTTTCAATTGATGAATCGATTTCTTCGTACTGAGAAGGATACCTGCCAACATCATCAATGTAATTAACCCCCCAGTGAAGAATCCACTTCCCAGGTAAGCTACACCCAACAGTGAGTTGCCAACACTCGTCGTCTTGTTTTACGCTGGCCAATCTAATTGTAATCTTTCCTTCTGCCTGTTTCCAAAAACAATTGAAGACCATTCATCTAGAGGTATTTTTAAACATGGGACATCTTTTTTAACCTCTAATGATCGATCAGCAACAGAAACAGATATGAAAACAAGGAATAGAAGTGCTTCCGCTTATTCTTAGTGCTACAGGCCAAAAGATATTTGAATTGACATCTCTGTTTTAAATTCCTACATTCATCTGAGTAGCGATTGGAATTGCAGAGATATTTCCATGAAATGGAATCCCTTTTCAATCTAATTGATGGAACAGCTAAAAAAGATGTATATACTGTTCATCAGCATGCACACACATCCGCAGACGAAACACCGCATTATGACAAATTAAACAAAACCCATCACACACAAACACGCAAATTACTGAAAAATGACATATTACAAACACAAACCACCGACGACCATCGACGATGTGCGCAACTATCAAACCTTTTCAGATCGCTTCACGCGAAACTCTTCCGAAAAAGTGACATCCGAAGCAGTCTCAACTACGAAAGAGTCCGTTGAGGAGCTGAGAGCTTTAACAGTGCTGCTATATTTGCTGGAGCAGATGCTGATGGTGGAATTGGGAGTCTTCTTGTAGTAAAGCGGAAAAGTGGGGTGCTTTCTGCAAATAAACTGGAATTTGGGCATCGGCTTAATACGAGCTATACGGTGATGAAGGGCGAAAAGCGGTTCTGTCGTGAAAGCTGACATTTTTGCTATAGTACCTGAGAAGCAGAGACCGATCAATGAATTTTTTTTTGCAGAAGATATATTATATAGGATGAAATCTTAATGGGTGTTTTGTGTAATAAGGAGAAAGTCGAGGGACGGACGAGCAATTTCCTCAACCGGTTCCGAAAGATGGTGCACTTTTTCTGTCGCTGGCAAAGGTTGGATTTTTAGCATCCACACTTTCTTTCACGTAAATCCTAAGGATGGATTAATTCAAATTTTCGAAAATCACTATTCATATAATTTATTGTTTAATAGAATTAACAGTGGCCAAATCTTAGGCAGTGATTAATTAATTTAATTTAATGGGTTCAGATTAGATCCAAGAAAAGAAATCTTTCTTGCGTAAACTGATGAGCAAATCGTTGGTCTGTGTGCAAAACTAAACTACTTTATTACATGAAAATAATAAGTATGATTTTTTGGACTAAGATTTCCAATAACGTTGTCAGATCCGTAAATGTTGAATTGAAAGCACTAGAATGATGACAGATATGGGACTTTTTTTTTTCTTTTTTTGTTAGATATGACTATGAATTAGCCCCTAATTATTTATATGGCATTGGATCGATGATATCGATGAGATTGATATTCAAATATTTCTTCTTAGAACGTATTGATTTGACCCCGCCAATCCAGCAGCAATAACGGAAGCAACAGAAATCAGATATTTAATTGTATCTCTAATCTTCTTCATTCCTTCCGAAGTCAATAACTAGAATGAAAAAAAGGGGAATGTCAACGCATCCGGGAAAAAACGATTGTTGTGCCTGGGCTGTGAGGGCTCTCAGCCACATGGATAGTTCAATGTGCTCATCGGCGCCTGACCCTGAGATGTATACAGATGGATCTTATATATGGTACAATGAAGTACCACATGGGTGGATATCAACACACTTCAGTGGTGGGACTAGTCCTGGAACCAGATGAATATGTTATAGTCATGAGAAATAAATCACATATGGATTACTCAAGGAATTATGGGAGAAATATTCGATCCCACGACTTAACTCACCAATCCTTAAGACCTCTCTTATCTTTAACCACTAGATCAAAACGGTTAAAAAATATTTATTTTTTTAGTGACTTTAAAAGACATTTTTAAAAAAATAGGAAAGAACACAGGCTTTTTTAAACTTCTTTTAATTCATAAAAAAAATATGGGTGGGGAGTGACACCTTTTTCTTTGAAGTAGTTTTGATCCAAAAGTTGTGTGCTTTCGGCCCATATAAATCTATTGTGTTTATTAAATGCGATGTCGCTACGTAGTGACGATATTGTTTTATGTACGATTACGGCTTTCATTCACGTGGTTTTCATGAATTGATTGTGACGTATCACTTACGTAGTTTGTTGGGCCTGCAATAAAAGCTGGTCGTCATGTTTATTGGGCATGGCGTCATTTTTATTAAACACGACGAAATCCATTATGTACTGAATGCATCTTCTAACCTTTTTTTCGTATCGTAGTTCTAAATCTTGTATCAAAATTTTTAGTGTACTGTCGTAAAATATAGGTTATTGTCTCTTTTGACGGTGAAATTACCCATCATTTAATCAAACGCCATCAATACAGTATTGTTCCCGTCGATTTTCGACGAATTTATCGCGATACTATTTTGCTCGATTTTAAATATGTTGTATGACATGGCTATTGCCTATATCAGGTCATTTTCTTTAATTGTTCGTGTAAAAGAATGATTATATTCAACATTCTCGGCCGTATCAAAAGTTCTTACAAATTCTAATGACGACGATCTCACATTCTTCTTAGATTCCGATTCAGAACTTAACTTTGTCGAAATAAATGAAAACGTCCACAGTGTTTCTACACTTTCGACCATGGGCAATCTAAGCGTGTGCATGAAGCTGAGTACAGCACTAATGTTTAAGTATTTTCAAGGTCGGGCGGGACCTTTATAATTCTATCTTGGATTACTTTCACGGTTCTTTCCTTCCGACTTTTTCCCAATATAAAAGTTTCCATTCTTTCCCGCCGAGTTCATCTGAATATCAACGGCTCGTGTAATAATCCATTCCTATAAGATAGGGTCGCAAAAATCTATTTTTAGCAAAGGAGCGTCTAAATATGGTCGATAATCGATATGCACCAAGCAGCCATCTAATAAATTCGTTATCTCACTCTACACTTTTCTCCTATTCCTCTCTTTATCTTTTCTTGCAAGGAACCAAACGGAGAAGAAAAAATGGTGTATGTGAAGGGTCCAGGACTCTACTCAGATATTGGGAGAAGAGCTAGAGGCATATATTATAAATGGGTTTCTGTTTTTATTTTTAATTTCTGCTTTTTTTTTTTTTCTTTGGGATGTCCTTGTATGTGTGTTTTGTGTTGATTTCTTGGGAATGAAGGATAAAGATCGTATTTTTTGCATGTATTCTTTGTTGTCTTCATCAGATCTTCTGTACAAGGATTACCAAGGGGACCAAAAATTTACTCTCACTACTTACTCCTCGAATGGCGTGGTAAGCTATTTTTTCATTTTTATGTTATCTATTTCCTTAATGTATGTCTATATGATGAACATACACGTTTGAGGCATTTATATGGCAGTGTTGAATTACCTGCCTTCTATTACATACAGTGGTGTGGTTTGAGGGGGGTATATTTGTTTGCTTTATCGTTCATTGATAAAAAAAATTACGTGATGCATCTTGAGTACTTTCGATTTACGGCTCTTCGATACATATTCTAATTCTTCAGGCTATCACTTCATGTGGGACGAGGAAAGGCGATTTATTTTTGGCCGATGTCAACACTCAGCTCAAGAACAAGAACATCACCACGGATGTGAAAGTGGATACTAGCTCCAATGTATTATGCTTACCTTACCTTTAATCTTTACAGATCCCATGTTTTGGATGTCTGAAAATCGTTGTGCTATAGAATCTTGTTATTACAGATTATTAGCTTGAATCCAAATTAACAAACTAGGATGTTAAAACGATATATTATCTCATGTTTTTTGTAGGTTTATACGACCATTGCTGTCGATGAACCTGCCCCTGGAGTTAAGGCCATCTTCAGCTTTGTTGCCCCTGACCAAAGATCTGGCAAGGTTTGTATTATTACTTCTAAAACCAACAATCTTCATCGCTGATGTATTGGTATACCGATGTTCGTTGTTGTAATCTCTTTGACGAATGTTTTTTTTTTTTTTTTATTTCTTTGAAAAGGTTGAACTTCAATACCTGCACGAGTATGCGGGGATAAGCACAAGCCTCGGTCTAACAGCAAAGCCTATCGTCAACTTTTCTGGTGTTGTTGGAAACCTTAAAACTACTTGCGGAACTGATGTGTCGTTCGACACAGCTACTGGGAATTTCACCAAGTGCAATGCTGGGCTTAGCTTTATTACAGCCGACCTTATCGCATCATTGATGCTGTAAGTATCTACGAAGTAAATGATTCGATGAGATATATATCTGCCCATCATCATTGAACAACCCATTCTTTGTTATGATCTTTTTTTCATTTCTGGGCAGCAATGACAAAGGCAAAACTGTAACAGCATCATACTTCCACAGTGTGAGCCCACTAACTAATACTTTCGTAGGAGCAGAGTTAACTCACAGCCTTTCGACCAAGGAAAACACGCTCACTGTTGGCACACAACATTCGCTTGACCCTTTAACCTCGTTCAAGGCCCGAGTGGACAACTATGGTAAAGCAAGTGCTCTCATACAACACGAGTGGCGCCCGAAGTCACTTATTACCATCTCGGGTGACGTAGACACAAGGGCTGTTGAGAGAAGCGCAAAGGTTGGTTTAGCAGTTGCACTTAAACCATAAGGATCATGGGATTGGTGGTGACTAGAATATATTTCATTTCTATTTGAGTGAAGAAAAAGGAAATAGGCTTCTGTTAACTTGTATTAAATAGGATGTTGTAATAAGTTTATTTTGAGGGTATTCTTTCTTGATTATTGTTGCCTCCTGGATTTTTCTTTCAAGGTTCATCATATTAATGTTGTTAGGTTATAACAAGAATGCCGTCTTTTTTACCCATGAACACTTTTTACTAGATAATGATCCATCCATATCAAAATTTACATTGTTTTCTCCTTCTCCAGGTGATATTTCTAGCAATTCTATAAGTCAAATAATAACAGAATGATACCTGGAATTAGAAAATGTTCTAATGGTATAATTATTTCAAGCTTTACCATTCGGTTTAGGCGAACCATGAGCAGATTGATGGGGTGAAGCTTGACGAGCATTAGGCACATGAATGCTCCTCTGATGCTGATGCTGCCCGTTTCTCGAAAACGACCTATGGGTTCGAAACCCATTCTTACCACCTTCAGATTGCAATGTCTGGAAATAGTAAGAAGAGCTGGCCATGTCTTTGAGACTAGGCAAAGGCTTCAAAGCTTCCACAACCTCACTCATCAAAGGCCTCACCCTTGGGTCCCGGCTCAGGCATCGAGCAGCTAGTTGTGCAGCCTTTTGAGCTCCTTTAATGGAGAAATGGCCTTCGAGCCTCGGATCTATCAGACGGTAGAAGCGCTTTCTGTCTCCAAGGTTGGGCCTGGCCCACTCGACAAGGTTCTGCTCTCCGTTTGGCCGGTTCTTGTCCATCGATCTTCGACCTGTTAGCATCTCAAGAAGTACCACGCCGAAGCTGTAGACGTCGTTTTTCGACGTAAGGTGCCCTAGAAAAAATATATATAAATAAATGCATCAGATAATTCTAAATATTATGCTTGCACAAAGATAATATATTTACCTGTCATGACATATTCTGGAGCTGCGTAGCCATAAGTTCCCATAACACGGGTTGAAACATGAGTTTTCCCGTCATTGGGTGCATCTTTAGCGAGTCCAAAATCAGAAAGTTTTGCATTGTATTCCTGGAAATAAAAAGAAAAGGAGAAAATCCAAGTAATTTAACAAACTATTCGTGTAGTAAAATTCAGATATTAGCCCAAACAGAACAAGATTCGCAGTGTGATATAAGCTTACAGCATCTAGCAAGATGTTCGATGTCTTAAAATCGCGATATATCACAGCTCTTTCAGCTTCCTCGTGCAGAAAGGCAAGACCTTTCGCTGCACCCAAAGCTATCTTCATCCTGATAGACCACGGAAGCGGTAGAGATCCTAAAAAGCTTAACTAGTTGATTAGATTAAGATACAGACACATCATACATATCTTGCTTGTAATAAGGCACAAAAGAAGCTGAGCATCTAAAACGATTGCTTACTTCTAAAGAGATGATTTTCGAGGCTCCCTCGAGGCATGAACTCATACACAAGCAGCCTTTGATCATCTTCAATGCAATATCCGATTAACTTAACCAGATTAGGGTGATCAAGATCCCCAAGGAAGTTTACTTCGGCCTGCAAAAATAAACAAGAAATTCAAAAAGAATAATGCATCATCGTGCATAAGCAAGAAACAGTGCTTTATTACAACACGATTTAGTTTGAGAATTGGATCTCAGACCAGCCATTCTTTGTGACCCTGAAGTCCATCGTGGTTGAGGGTTTTGACAGCAACAGTTAAGCCCGTCCCAGGTTTAACTGGCGCCGTACCATTTTCTTCGATCCATCCTTTAAAAACACAGCCAAACCCACCTTCGCCTAGAAGGGACTCAGGCCTGAAGTTTCTCGTGGCTAATTTTAGGTCGTTGAACGTAAATCTTCGTAACAGCGAAGAAACGTTAAGCTCCTCTTCAAGTTTGGAGCTTGAAGGGTAGTAACTACTCTCGGTGTTGTTGCTTGTGGTGGAGGATGAGGCGATAGGTGCTATTGAATGGCCCTTTCTCGTATCGTTTGTGGATTTGCTCTCTGTTTTTATATGCACAATATAACATCAAAACCGATTTAGCTAGCAGCGAAATCGTAAACCTAACCTTATACATCACAGTTTATCACATATTGAAACGAATTTGCAATGGAAATGAGGAGATTACCGCGAGTGCTGATGCCACTGAGAGAGGTATCGACTTTGGATCTTGAAGAGACACAGCAGCCAACAAACCTTAACTTAAACCAACAACCCATTTCCTTACCTTCGATCTTCTTCTTTTCCTTTGATTTTTCGACTTCCCAAGACTTCAAGCTTAAGCTATCATCACCTAGTCCCATCTTTTATTACAATCGTCCAAAAAGTCGTTATATTACAACTATCCAGCTAGTTATACCTCAAACCCTTTTTCATTTCAGATCATAAAAGATATTCGAAACCGTTCATGGAACTCTAAGAGCATCAAACGGCCAACCAAAACTGCTGAAAGAAAGAGGGAAAAAGATACTATCTTTTACCAAAAGAACGAGTTCTTACACATCAAAAAATCGTCCACAAAACTATGAGATCATCACACCCAAAATTACCCTACGGGTCCTATTCTTTCTTACCCAGCAGAAAAAACTTCAAATTAAGCTTTGGGGAAAAAGAAAATCAACTAAGGAAAGAGTACCAAGGTGAAAATAAAGAGCTGGAATTACACCTTGAGGGACGACGGCACAAAGAAAAGTTCAAGCGACAGCAGATAGATCGATGATTGAAGTTGAAAAAAATGCCTTCTTTCTGTTTACCCTTGTCAGCGTGCAACACGCAAAGCTGTTATGTAATCAAATAATAAAAATAGTAAAGGGTAGTTAATTATTTGGAAAAGCTTCATCTCTCTCTCTCTCTCTCTCTCTCTCTCTCTCTCTCTCTCTCTCTCTCTCTCTCTCTCTCTCTCTCTCTCTCTCTGTCACTATATCATATCTCCATCCCACCAGCAGTATGCTAGAACTTCCCATGAGATAAAGATTTACAAATCCCACAAATAATTTGTATTTACCTTGTTCAAGGCTGAATAATGTAATAAAAGCTGGTTAAATTTCTTGGGTTTTTCCTTACCTTGTTTACTCAAGTGTGTTGGGATTTTGGCACGTGTTAAAAAAAAATCTGATTTTGTATGATATTAAATCTACGAATTACGATGATTTAGAATTAACCTAAGATAAATTGGAATATGATTTTGTCATAAATGTAGTACTAGAATTAATAAAAAAGATTCAAAAATTAAAGGGAATTAATACTTTTTTTTTTGGACAATATACTACATCAAATTCTAAATGGAAGTCGTTTAAGGAATATACACACATATTAATAAATAAAGTAAAATTTCTCTTATACCCGTAATTAATTATTTGCCTATAATTAAAAAAGTTACACATATATTTAAGACGATGAGTAAAATTATAAATATACAAGCTATTCATTTTTAAAATAACAAAACTACTTCTATTTAAAAACAAAAACAAAAATCTAAAGTGACTTCGATTTAAAATCAGAGGAAGTAGTAAATCATTAGCGAAATATGATGTAAAATGAAGACAAATTTAAGCAAACTATATATCATTTGCTTTTTTTTTTTTTCCGAAAGGATATAGGTTTAAATTTTACTTTAGATATCCTCTTTTTTTCAAAGGTAAAAACTTTATAACACTAGAAAACTAAAAATCTCTCTAAAAGAATAAATATAAAAGCTCATACAATGAGCAAACATTCAAAGTCAAATTACTATTCAAACTCCCTAATCAAATTACTGAACTTTTATAACTATGAATTTAAAACTTCATAACGTGGGTGGCTATCAAAATCATGTCTATAGTGACACCAAACTTCAACATTGAATATGAACACAAATTCGAGAATAGTCAAATCTTTAGTTTGATAAAAATACCTATCTTGGTAAAAAAAAAAATTGCAGGAAAGGAAAGACAATCCATGAAAAAGAAAGAAACTATAAGGGAAGACACAACTCCCACAAATGAGACAAAACCAAGAAACAAGCAAAGACAGTCCAAGAAAATAAGGGAAAGAAAATTGGAAGAATTCCTTCAACTTCCATTAACGAAGAAGAAAGTTGTGTCTTTTTCAGATACTAGTCGGAATATGAATTTCATGTCAATCATGTATCTGATTCTTTATGATCGTGATGACTACTTGTAACAATCATATAAATAAATTAGGTTTTTAATATAGTTTAAAATCCTAATCCTATATAGGTCAATCAATATGATGATGAATCAATCATTACAAGTTCAGTGGAACGTAATTATATAAGTTGGTCAAGACATCGGTTGTTCATTTACCTAACCAATATTTGGTTGTTTAATGAAACAAGGAAAGCAAATTTGAGGTTAATCTCTCTAAATCCTCAAATATATGTCACAAAAAATATGTGTATAAAATCTCAAGCATGTTCGTACTACTAAGGATAAGTATTCGAATATTTCGGCCATCGATGGAATCGAATTTTCAAACCGATTTTATCTATTCTATTATATTGAAGATGTCGATTTTCAGGATTGTGCTATCAAAGACAAAAAGAAGACTCTTTAACACGATAATCCTCATCGATCGGACGCTATGTCTATGCAATAAAGAGAATTTTAGCATGTAAGCCTTAGTTATGCTTAGTGCTTGAGTTGGAGAGAAATAGTATTTTATAGTATGATTAGAAGTATTTGAATGATGATAAAAGGGTATTTATATAGGTGATGAGGGGTGATATCTCTTCATTGAAAGAGTTTTTTAGGCCTTATTTCGTCCTTCCTTGGCTCACATTCTTTAATAGATGGCTTTTTTTCCAAAGGGTTTGTACCCTTTCAGCTCATGCGTCAGTCCATGGTTGCGGACACAAGGGTCCATGTCCGTGGACCTCGTTTGCCTTCAGCTACGAGCCTTCTGTCTTGATCCACGGATTGGAGCACAATTGTTCACTGCCGTAGACATCTGTTTTTAGCTTCTAATTGTGCTATCCTGATCCACGGTCTGGAGCACAGCTGTCCACGGCCGTGAACCTCTTCTGTTTCCAGCTTCTAGTTGTGTTGTCCTGACCCACGGCCGAGAGTACACACATGTTCACGGTCGTGGATCTCTTCTAAATTAGATCTAGGTGCCTTTTCTAATCTTATTTTCGGTCGAGTTTAATTTTGGCATGGATCTGTAGATGACTAAATAATTTCTCCCACATTATATATAATTGGAGATGACGTAATAAAAACTGTCAAATCAATAACATGTCAATTTTATCATGTGCAATTACAATTTGATTTTTTAATTTTTTGATTTGTTCTAATCAATCCTCATATATCATTTTTTTTTCTTTTCTATACTTTCAAGTAATCCTTAATTAAAACTGAATTATAATATCAGTTACAAAAAATTATATTATCCATAAAATAATATTTTTATTTAGAAAATACGAAGACCCCTTCTCCTTCCTTCGAGAAGATCGAACGGGCGCGCATAGATGACTATAAAAATAAATACCAGTTACTTCCCTTAATCATTTAAAAATTTTGATCAGAAACTAATTAACTAAATAATCGATATTTTGTTGAAATAATAATCGAAATAATAGAACTGATTTTTTTTTTCTCTGGTCGGATCGGTTGGTTAATTTAACTGAATTTTTGCTCACCCCGAGCACAAAATTTTTCACAAACTCCGACGATTACGTCCAGTTTATGGAGGTATACTCACATAACGTCATCATATTCCTCCGACTAAGTCCAGTTTGAGTTGAATATTAGCCTCATTGCCGTCTATGATCTTTGTGTCCTGTTCAAGCCCACATTAATAACGATAGTCAATGACTCCAAGTAGAACCGAAATCTTGACCTTCATTCGAAGATATCAGAAGCACGGCCACTTTCCCTCGAACAAAAACAAAGCTTTATTAACTCTGTCAAGTTTGTTTTTTTCACTTTCCGATGAAGTTAGAAGACATTCAGGACTCGTTTGGTTATAAGCTCAGTACAAAGGCCCAGTATAAGTTTATTATAAAAAGCCGATGATAGATTATCTCACCTATTTATGTCAGTTTATTTACATCGGGGCCTAAGGTTTAATATTGGGCTGCTTTAATAATATCGGGCTGGATATTATGAAAGCAAACACTATATTATTGATTACTATTTATTTATATTATGTGGCCTAATATTGGAAAGGCCCATACATACACATACAACAAGTAGCGACAGAGCTTGTTAGCTAAGTAAGGACTTAATCAGAATACTATTATTTCTGCCGATATTTTCAACCTTAGTTTGGAAAAGAAGGAAGGGCTTGTATTGTATTGTATTGTATCCATATATCCTTCCACAATGGCATTACATGTACTTCTTCGTGTGCAAGAACATAGGAAAGATGCAATGCAATGCAACCATTATTATTACTGATAGCATAGACAGCATGGAGGTATGATTGGAAGGAATTACAACACAAAATGCTTTTAATCCTAATAAAAGCAAACGAGCCACGGCTTTCTATAGTATCTAACATACTATTCCATCACAGCCTTCCGATAAAATTGTTTGCAATCCTCAGTTCAAAGACTCAGACGAGCGCAACGACCTCTTCAAACCGCGAAGAACGCTCCAGATGAAGGTCGATACGAAGAACAGAACCACGCCAGTTATAACGGCGTACTTGAGCCCGAGGTTGACCAGCAAATTCACGAGCAAACCAGCTATCACGACCCCTACAAAGTTTGCAGACATACCAGACCAAAAGGGCATGTCCAAGATCGATGCGATGATGGCTCCAGTCCAAGCCCCAGTCCCCGGGAAAGGAACAGCCACAAACAGCATCAGACCGAGCCATTGGAACTCTTTCACGGGCCCAGCTTTTCGCCTGGCCTTCTCAAACAGGACGTCGAGGATGCGAGAAGCTCCTTGGTTTTCTCTTGCGAGGAAAGTCGCCAGTTTCTTGAGGTATAGTATGATCAAGGGCACGGGCACCATGTTCCTGTATGAGGTTTTTTTTCGCAGCATAGGTTATTGCAGAGTTTCGATGAATCAAAGATATGGTTACTCTTTTCCCCTTAGAACTGGGATTTAAACAAGCTAGATGTTATTACATTACAAGTTATATGTACAGATATAATGTTTTCTGACATTCTATAGCAGAAGCTTATTCATCTAAAACATCAAAGCTCTCACAATTCTCACAAGAGACGTTCAAAAGATCAATCAATTCAACAAGAGAATGTAAGAGATTACTGACCCAAGAACAGAAAGCACAGTCAACGTTAGAGGCTTGAGTTGCAGCCAATAACCAACAGGGATCGCGCCGCGCAGCTCAATCACGGGCAGCGTGGCCAACGCAAAGACGACAGCCTCATCGGGCAAGCCAAAACCCCTAAAAGCTTCAGCCACTTTTACGCCAAACCCAGAAGCCCTAATCGAATCAGATGGAGCAGAAGCAGCAATGGCTTTAGCCTCGCCGGAAAATGCATACAGCCCAATAGACAGGGATGCGCATAGCAACGCCCAAAGCAAGAACTTTATGGGTCTTTCGTCGGACCCAAGTAAAGACTCGCGCTTTTCGACCACTTCAATGAGATTATCAGATGAAGAGCATTTGACAATGGTTTTGGAAAGGCCCAATTGGGGGGTAGTACGAGATGAGGTCAACGACTGCAACTCTATGGCAATTGGGGGATAAAAATGGGTTCTTGGAGATGAGATTGTAAGCCTGCGATGGAATCTCGCGTTAGATGCTGTTAAAAGGGAGGGTGAGTGGCACAATATGGAAGCCATTGGTCGGAGCTCATCCACGAAGCATCTACCTTTTCACCTTCTGAGAGTAGCACCTTACGTTCAAGTACTAAATTATTGGTGGGTGGGTTTTGTGTGAAATGTTAAACAAAAACTCAGTCAGCAAAATCTATTTGAAGTAGTCAGTCAACTCAGCTTTCGAAAGTACACACAAGGGTTTGTATATGAAACAAGAAAGAGGGGATTTACCGAGGGAGTTTGATTTTTTGCGTAGGACGCCGACGCGATATGTACAATGAACTAAGAGACTCCGCCCCCGCCGTATGGCTGAGAGTGAAACAGAGATTAGTTTACTCCATTAGTGTAGCCCACAAACGAAGGATCGATAATTTAATGGAAGTGATATAAATATAGTAGGCATGTTGACTATGGTGAAGTCCTCCTTGGAAATATGTGTTTTGAATCAGTATTATTATGATGCACAAACCATTGTGTTCAAATTTAAATGTAACATCTGAATTATTACAGAAAAACCTCGTCAATACAAAGCTGTTCCAAGCTCGAACAAAGCAATATCGAATGAATAAAGAATAAACCTCCTACTTACAAATCAACATCAACCAAAGCCTAAGAATGAACCAAAAACTACCTCACTCAAGAGCGATGATTCTTCAAAATATCCAATTCCCACCTTACTACTACTCGAAAGGAATCAATAAATTTAAAAAGGCGAGCTAATTCTGTAGCGGAGGCACGACGACGATGTGCATAGGCAGGTTATTGGGTGGGAGTTGTAAGCGTAGGGGGATGAGCTTGCCGTTCAGTGGGCTTTTGGTGCACACTGTAATGCCATTGATTCCTAGTTCTGCTTCTAATCTCTTTGTCAGCTCTTTCACTTCATTGCCTTTGAATGTAATGCTAAGCTCTTCCAAACCCTCTTCTACTTTCCCATTTTCGTCGGCTATGTGGAAGTATATAAACCGTCCGTTGAGTGGCCGCGGCGAGATGATTAATGAATCATTTGACTGCAATAAAGGGGAATACAACACAGCGATTTTATTATGTTGAACAATAGACAAGCATGGAATGTAAAGATCGTCGAGCCATTTTCCACATTATTACAAGACATATTGAAGTAAAGATAGGTTTTTTTTTTTCTGTGTTTTAACATCATGCTTTAGAATGTTCTCATGATTAGATATCATAAGAAATTTGTGTAATAAATCACTTCTATGTTAGATAATAAAGAAAAAGGTGAAATAGAAAGATCATCTACCTCTTGCCTTGAGAAATGGAAAGACCCCTCACTGCTCAGCGATGATCCACCGTCAGTGGATTCCTCCTTCTCGCCACAACTGCTCTCTTCCTCGTACTTCGCCGCCTCGGTATGAACCTCCACCGCCGGAGTATCATACATCTTCTTCTCCACCAGAACCTCCACCACGTCGACCTCCCATATCACCCACTCCTTCGTCGCGGTCCGATGGGGCACGTCGTGGGTCACGCTGTTCCTCCACGGCGGCACGCCGCCGTTACCCCTCAGGAACTGTCCGTACCTCGTCTTCAGCACGACGAAGCCTTTGCCTCGGCCGCGGCTCGCCGACAGGGGCTCCCACTCCAGCGAGCTGTCGAGCCTCTTGGGAAGCGTCTGCAGGACTTTCCTGCCCGTCATGCCCAGTAGGAACGGCTGGTTCGACGCCGTCAGGTACTTCCCGTAGCAGCTCTTGAGGCGGACGAAGCCGCCGTCGACGAACTCGATGGTCCACGCTGCGGCTTTCGACGATCCGTTGCGGTGTTGGGCGACGGACTCCTCGTCCTCTTCGGCGGTGAGGTACTTGTTGTGGGCGCTGCGGAACCGTACGGCCTTTGCTCGGCTGAATATCTCCATCTTTCTTGCGGTTTTGGTCGGAAAAAAATTCAATCGTTTGGTTTAACTGATCTCTTGTTAACCTCGACAACTTTGATGGGCTTTTCTCTGTGTTTAGTGAATTTGGTGTAATATTCTTACAACCACACGCCAAGCTATTATATATACACACACATCCATGGATGAGAGAGGAAGTTTCTTAACAAGCTAGTTGAAGTCCTATGTAAGCTAATAGCCAGCTGTATGTACGTAGTTACGTAGTACGACGTCGTTTGATATCGGAACTCGGTCAACAAGGAAAGAAGGGTTCATAGCTTGACCAAATTTTTGACTGTTTAAAAGTCAAACACAATCAACTTTTATCGTAACTCCCTAATTTAAAAAAACAAAACAATTGAGTGTTTAAATATTTGAAGAAAATAACTATTAAAATTGGTAAATATTTTGAAATTCATCAAACAAGTATGATCCGTTTGGAATATTCTTTCTTTACTTTCTTTTTATAATAATATTTTTTTTCTTTTGGACTTTGTCCAGAATGTTGACTCAGGGGGATCATCATTGTTGACCTTTTAGAATTAGGGGTTGATTACGTACGTGGATTTTCTTTAATCGTCAAATGCTTAAATTATAATTTTCTTAACGTGATTTGTTACATACATCGACAGATGTGATGTGTTACCATCTAATTTAATGAATTAGTGACATCGTTGAATATTACGTTATCGAATAAGTGGGTGATGTTTCTGCGAAATTATTAATCGAAATGTGGAAAAATATGATTTAAATAACGACAACTATTGTATAATTTTCGTATTTTCTTTAGAGAATGTTCTTTCTAATGGATTTAGACTACTGGCTCCTTCGGCCACTTGAAAATTAGAATGGTGATCTACACTTTGAAGAGTTATTTATATACTAATAATTCGCTAAAAAATCAAAATCATGAAAAAATTAATTAATCATGTCCATCCAATAATTAATTATTAATGGATTTGATCATTAGTCCTCATTGAAAAACCAACCTAAAATTTCCTTACTTGTCACGCGGGTTATTAATTTGTTAGTGGATTCATTTGCGCTTTTACGATGCATGTACGCATCATCGTGAGGACCATGAAGAGCTTAAATCTATGCTTTAGTGACGTGGCACATCACCGATATGTCGTCTACTTGGGGTGACGTGGGCAGACCCGAATTTAGGCTTGTGCATCCAGATCTACTGTACAGGACCACCCATTATTTGGGGGCCACATTATTTTCTATCAAATATAATACCTAAAACTGGAATTTTTTTATTTGGGCTTTATTGTATATTGGGCCGATTTTTATTTATGAATGAAAACTAAATATATAATTGGGCTTATTGTAACATATAATTTTGAATTTGACCCAGTTGTCTTTTAATCTTGATTAAATATTCATTAAATAAATAATATACTAATCAATTGAAAACAAGAACACATAAACGATTGAAATCAAGAAACTGCAAGTACAAATAGGCATCAAACCGATATACTGCAAAGATGGCGTCGATGTAATTTTTTTTAAACAATCTAATTATGTCTTAATTAATTTATTTATTATAGTGATAAATTTTTATTTTATTTTATAGGAGCACTTCTATCGAAAAAAATTTTCAGAAGAAATCTAAACAGATTGATTCACCGTCAAACGATGTGAATATGAGCAAAATCCATTGTAAAGGGGTCGAGAAGAAATTGAATTATGCGAAGATGATATTGTTGGTGATCCTACTTTACGTAAACCAATTAACGAATATTCTGTAAATATCGAGGAGAAGTACGAAGATGATATTTAGCGAAAGGTCCTTGTCAATCAAGAGCTAAAAAATTTCTACGAACTAATTATTTTTATTAAGGCCCTTGACCACTAGGCCAATGCTTCATTGGCAAAACTCCGTCCCAATGAACATCGAAAAATGATGCTTATTGATATATGGTGTAAGTACAATGTAATGTAGTCAAACGATGAAAGGTGGCAAAACATTTTTTTTAATCTCATTTTATTTATCGCCCTTTAACCTCTCTCGCAATCCTAACAAAACCTTAGGATCCATTATTACATCCTTCACAGAACTACAATCAGAATACATTCTCTCGGCCCATCGCAGCAAGTGGGGCGCCTTTTCCTCATCAAGAAAGTTAACTCCGATCAATTTTTCGGTAACTTTAAACCACCCCAAGAAGCATCCCAGCGCTATGTCGAGGTACCCCATGACGTCTCCGCCGAAGAAGGCCTTGCCTTTACTACATTCCACAAATGCCGCCTCTAACATCGTAGAAACTTCGACTATCTTCTCAACGATTTCAACCTTTTCATTCTCTCCCTTGGCATCTCTGAGACCTTTTAGTAGTGGCACCACCTGACAGACAACAAAGTATGTCAGTGTTATTATTACATGATGAGACTTCTCCATAGTGGAAATGTGTTTACCTTCTCATCTATGTAAGCAGCCCAAAGGCGAGCCTTGGCGCGATCGTAAGCATCCGAGGGGAGAATCGAAGGCCCGTTAGGCCATTTTTCGTCGACGTAGTGAACAATGACGAGCGACTCGCAGATGGGCTTTTCGCCGTGGATTAAGACAGGGACTTTCTTGGGTATCGGATTGGCTTCAAGAAGAATTTCGTTTTCCTCGTGGGGATTTACGTAGATGTGCTCGTAGTCGATGGATTTGATCTTAAGGGCCATGCAAACACGGTTAACGAAAGGGCTTTGCCATGCTCCTAAGACTTTGACATGATCATTATTACATATAGCCAGATCGATGTTCTTGATTGACAAAACCATGGCAATGGAGACACAAATCCATATATATATATATATATATATATATACACACACGAGTGTGTGGTTATGGAAAAAACTAGGTATCTTCGTAGTTAACAAGAAGGTTCGATGTATTCCTAGTAGAAATGATAGGAAGCCGTTTGTCATTGAAATGTACGGAAATGTGTCCCATTTTTATTGTGGGTGCAAACACCTCGTTGGTGACATTGTTTCTCTTGTCCATTTTTAACTAAGCAAAGCTGATAAAATAGTTCAAATTCAAACATTGATTTACTTATAAACAAAATGCTAATCGAATGGAATGAACACGGAGATAATGATCTTGAAAGTTCCTTCAAAATACATATATAATATGTTGTTGAATTTTGTGGTCAGATTCAATACTAACTCCGACGTAACTCTTGTTTCTCTTTATTGATAACAGTGACATTATACGTATTATATTGATTGAGAGTAGGTACTAATACATTTTTCGGGTGGATAATTGATCTCGAGTCTGGGTTAAACAACAACGTGAATTTGTTTGTAAGGGCTAATATTCTCAATATAGTAAAATTATTGTCTCTTCATGAAAGTAGACAATATTGTTCGAACACTAAATGTGTTAATATTCTCAATATAATAAAATTATTGTCTCTTCATGAAAGTAGGTAGTATTAGTCGAACATTTAGGCTTTATATAATCATCCCTACAAGATTATCGTGGTGTCAAAATAAAAACTAATTGCGTACGATTTTTTCCGAACACTAAATGTGCTAAGTGGCCAAATTCATAGCCACAACCACAAGATTCGTGTGATTCATGCGCACTGAATACATCTATAAATAACTTCGAAGATCTTCGTTCACAAACTCAATTATAACACTTGCAATATCGCAGCCATAAAAAGTTCAATGAAATGTCTACTGTGTTTGCATTTTGGCCTTTTGGCTTAGATAAAGTACAATGCACCACGGAAACATATAGAGGTTGGAGCAACATTTTTTCAATTGTAAATTCATCATCTTTTTTTTTTTTTTGGCAAATGCGCACTGATCATAGTACGACCATAAGTGGGAGAATTAAGATGAGAAGGGTGTAGATTTTTCTAACAGTCCTCAAAGAATGGCTATTAGAATCAAACTGATGTTGAAGAAATATTTAGATTTACACATCAATCTTCTAAAAAGAACACTAAATTAACACTGCCGTCTACAACTTGTAGCACAAATACAATGAATAGCCTTGTCAAGGGTTATGCATGTATTTATTATCAGGCTGTTTCCAAGAATTTGTGAATAGAGGTAGTTTTCAAGCAGGCTAAACGTAAAAATTGCATAGAAGACAAAGGCTTACCATTATTATATGAAATCACCTCCACGTAAACGAATGGATTTAATACAAGAGCTTAAGACTCGCCATCAGAGCATCCGTGTGCTCAGGCTTCCCAACAGAGACGCGGACATAACCGCACAACTCCTTGTTGCTGTAATGACGAATCATTACGCCCATTTTCGCCAGATCTTCCTACATAAGCGTAGCAAGTGTTTGTCACAAGTTTTCTTAGTTTATTGTAGAACGAAAGACGAGAAAAATACGAAAAGTTGAATTAAAATACCTTCAATTTCTTAGCATCCCTCCCTGATGTAACCTCACAAAGAATGAAATTCGAGTAGCTAGGGAAAGGATGGAGAAATGGTACTTCGTTCAGAAGCCCAAAGAGTCTCTCTCGTTCTTGAACCAAAGCTACTTTCACTTCCTGGCACAACATAAGCACCCTTTTTACATGGTTGTACTAGGAAATAGAAAATTCAACAATTTTGGGTGAAATATGAAATAACGAGACATATTGTAATTGCTCAAGCTACCTCTAGATAGGAAGGATTCTGTAAAGCTGCACAAGCTGCAATTTCGGCAGCAACGGACACGTTATAAGGTTGCTTTGCTCTCCAAAGGTACTGAATAATGCTTAATGGAAAAGCTCCATACCCAACTCGAAGTCCAGCTAAAGCTGAAGTCAATAAATAAAACCATAGTGATTGATGTTTTAATTTGTTAAGGGCACATGCCATTATGAAGCAAATTTGAGATTAAAAAGAGATTTATATAATTAATAAGCAGTTGAATACAAGAATTTAAACTGACCAGCTCGTTTGCTAAATGTACGAAGAACAATCAGATTCTCGTGCTTCTTCACCCATTTCATCTTAGACTCAAGCCCCGAGAATTCAATATAGGCTTCGTCTAGTACCACCAATATTGGTAGTTTAAGTATCTCGAGTAGAATTTCGTCATCAATTATGCTGAAGGATTAAAACATGAATATGAGCAATCACATCTATCTTTCCTCAGAGAATATGAAATTCTTTAATATGGGACATGCAAGCCATTAAAAACAGAAACACTGTAATCCCAGAAAATTACCTTCCATCTGGATTATTGGGTGAGGTTAGGAATATACATTTCGGTTTCTCATGTTTAACGACATCACGTATTCCTTCAACATCCAAGCTGAAGTCTGACTTACGAGGCACTGCAAAAATGAAGCAGATTAAACTAAAGATTCTAGTTATCATGCAAGGAAATATAAAGTTAATAAGCAACTAGGTCATGGGAAAACTGAAAATAGTATGGTCTAGACGATACAGTAGGTATGACTGTAACATACAGCTTGAGAAATTTCAATCTTACAGTATGAGTAAGATAAATTTTGAAAATTAATTTGAATCAGACTCATGAGAGAAGAGGATGTGGGAATATAACAACTACCTTTAACAACAAGTGCACCATTCACTGCAGCATCAAACTCATACATCGTAAAGGTGGGTGGGCAGTCAACAATCTTATCCCCAGGTTCTAACACACAACTACAACATCGCATGTAACAAAACTCAAATTTGAAACATAATGATCAAATACTGCAGAAAAAAAAAAAAAAAAAAAAACAGTTTAAGAATAAGAACGCTACAAACCGCATGATCAAATCAATAAGTTCATCTGCACCACATCCAGCTAGGAGATACTCAGCTTCAAGGCCAGAATCTTCAGCAAGAGCTGCTCGCAGCCTACGGCTTTCGGGATCGGGATAGATGTAAGGAAATTTAATGGAACCCAAAGCTTCAAAAACCTACAAAAAAATATTAGCACAGCATCAAAGTTTTGTAAAAAAGCTACAATTTGATTTTATGGATATTGTGCACACCTCAGGTGGTGGGCCATAAGGATTTTCATTTGCGTCTAGCTTGACAATGTCCTCAGGCTTCCTACCAAGACGAGTAGATAATACCTGTAGGACTTAAGAGTGCTGCTTTAAAGTAGGCTAATTATGACGACATCAAATCATCAAGAAGGAATTGCTTGAGAGATTAACTTTTTACAAGAGCTAAGGTATTCTTGAATGCTTTTACATAACGTCTAAACTAAAAGTTCCCTTTAAGACGAATTTTTTTTTTTTTTTTTTTTCGGAATGGAAATGCTTGACTTGGACATTCTAAAGCCTGATTCAATATTTTCTCAAAGCCCATAATAAAATCACCACAAACATTCACCAACAAGAAGCAACTTTAGTACTAATACTGAAAAAAAAATTGTATTAATCGACGAAATTAACCTCAAACGGTAAAATCGGCTGATAAGGCGACAATTTACGGAGATGCGGACGAATGAAGGAGTCGCCGGTTGATGAGCCGCGTTGACTTTCTTGTACGGCGGAGGGTGCTGTGGACATAAATGTAACTTTTCCGCGTCTCAGCTTACAATGAAAGGGAGGAAGTTTGGGTCTTTCCACGGAAAGAGATGAAGTGTTGGAGAATAAATCAATAACGCCCATGTAATAATGTCGATTAGCTTCTCCTCTCCTCAGTCAGCAGCTCCAACGATTTTGGTTACAAATGGAAAATAGAAATTCGAACCCTAAAAACGCAGTGAAGCTTCTTCTTTGGCCACCAATGCACAGTCACCGACCAAGAAAAGAATTAACATTTCGGTTTTGGCAATTTAAAACTAAATGGAAAAGGGGAAAAAAGAAGTCCTATCATTCTAATTTTATTGAGCCTATTGAATCATAAGGATTTGGATATTTTAATTTGAGCCTATATAAGTTGGGCTAAGCACAAAAGATAGCCCAATATGCGTTGCAACTTACCTCGGAATTTTGCCCTGAATCTACTTGACTGTTTGGTGAAGAAATGCAGAAATATTAATTAGGGTTTAAATATAATTAAGGGTAATTTAGCAATTATATATATTGGATCGATGCGGGTAGTATGATCACGTTCTCGCTCCATCCCACCAACGGAGAGAAAATTAAATTTTCTACATTGTCGCCCCGCCCCACAATGAGAGAAAGCAGGGAGGGAATCCCCGCAGCATACTGCCAAGGAAATTTTTTTCCCCACGTCCATAATCCATGGCCGAGAACCGATACAAATATAATAACTTTATTAATAATTAATTTATATTATATATGTATATGATAGAGTCGCCTAGGAAATGGATGCCCGGGCCAAACCAAAGCCTCAATAATTATTATTTTTTAAAATTTGTTAAAAATATTTTAATTAATGGTATTTGATGTAAACGTGTGATTAATTATTATTAATTATTAGGTATTGTAGGCTAGTTAGTTTCATGGTTTTTGGGATGGGACCGGACTGGCCCGTTCCGACCGAAAAACCGCGAACCGGTTGGAATTCTGGTCCGATTCTGGTTCAATTCATGATTTATTTTTTAAAAAAAAAAACAAAAGATAATAAAGAATTTAAAAAACGTAAGTAAATTTGTAAGAACATGGATGTAGCCTAATGGTAACTCTATGGAAGGAAGCATTTTAAATGATTTGGATTCGATGCATTTGTCTCACATATTAAATTAAATTTTAAAATTAAATATTGATCTCAAGTTTTACTTTTATTTAGTTTTGACCCCAATTTATATATTAATTTTTCACAGCCATAATTTATTTTTAACCACCAAAACATTTACTTCTACTTAATTTTGAGCCCTAAATTTTAAATTCTAGTTTGAAAATTGTTCATGTATGGTTCTATACTATTTGATCGATTCATTCATAAAATATATTTTTATTATTTTTAGAGGCGTCAGTTTTACTCTGTTTTTATTCTGATTAAACCATTAAACCACTAAATTTTCCGATCCGATTAAAAAATTCGATTTCGAAATGTTGATTAGTTTAGGTATTAAATGGTCCAATTACTTGTTTAGGCTTAGGTTTTTGAGGATTTAAATGTCTCATTAATTAATATTCTATTAATTACCGGCTTTGTGGTCCATGCTACCCTACCCACTTGGATATGGGTTGAGATTGTGACATGTGTCTCCATCTAAAAGATTGTGCTGAGATTAACACATTAGATGGAGAAGGTGTGACACGTGTCACAATCTCAACACCCAAGGGTGCGTTCAGTTTCTGTGATTAGCCCAGATAAGGAAAAATAATGTAGCTTTGTTCACTTTCTGAACATGCAAAATTCATTAAGTCCGGAATAATATAAAGACCGTTTTAATAATCCACGCAACACAAGATAACTTATCACATGGGGTTGGGCCAAATTATTTATCCAACCATACTATTAATATTGAATTGAGTAAAATACCCCTCGCACCTTGTTCTAAAATTAGGAATCTTGACCCAATTTCAACATCACCTATACTCTCTCCCCCCACTTGTGAGTGACAAAGAACAAGAAGAAGAAGAGTGGTCTATACAAAACCGACGAGGGCGCACAACCCATGGTCAGTGATGAACCCACAGAGACGGCGGCTCAGCAGCTTATGGCTATAGCCGAGGAAAGTGGAGCTACAAGGCCTACGGCGTATTCTCAGAGAAATTCGAGTTTATTGGTGAGATCATCAGAAATTACTGTCGTATTCCCGCGTCCGACGCAGACGGAGCTGCTACTGGTACAAGGGGGACTATCTCCGGCGCCGGGGTATGCTGCCCCCGATTTCTCCTGAGTTCTTTCTGACCTCTATTTAACTTCTGCTTGTGTTGTTTTTAGGTTCCCACATGTGATACCAGTCGAAGCCATCGCAGAATTGGCTCCGCAATTTGCTCCCGACAGCGAGTGGATGCGCATACGACGAAAGGATCAAGCAAGATTGAGTATTAGCCCAAATCAGAACGAAGACGACGAGTTGGTGGATATTAAATTACCGGGTTATTTATGTAATTTGCATAAAAAAAAATAGGTGAATCATACTATTATCTTGAGTTTTGTCAGGGTTTTAATTATCTTGCATTTTTTTATCTGGAGTACTGAACCCAGCCCAACTGGGTATGCTAGAATAAATCTATGACATTAATTATAATGGTAGTAATTGAGTTTGTAATATAGCTAATTAATAACACATTATATTCATATTTTTATTGTTAATTTTTTTTATATAATAGGCAAGCTGGCCCACGGGCTAGCCCGCTGTGCCCGTCCAAACCAGCGACTCGCGCATGATGGCCCGCCTAGGCCGCTCCCTGGCGGGCCTAATAAATCGAAACCCAACCCCCATCTGGCGGGCCGGGCCACAAGCATTTTTAAGATAAAAGATTGATCAAAGAATATTTATATACATATGACAGTACTATATGACCAAAATCACGAGTACTAAATATCTATTTATCTATTTATCTATACTATATATAAAGGGTAAGGGGCTTAGAGTAACTACCTTTCAATTAATTGGTATGGTAAGTATAATTACTCTTTTACAATTTACTCCTTAAATTTATATTATATCAATCTATTTTATTAAGGGTAATATAGTAATTTTCCAATTAATTAGTATGACAAATATAATTACAGTTTTACCCTTTACTTTTTAAGTTTATTATAATAAGTAATTACTTTATATACATATAAATATTTAATTAAAATTAAATTTATGATTTCGTTTATTAAATATTATGAATACTAAATAACAACTAAAAAATAAAATAATTTATATATATATATATATATATATATGTATCATAGCACACGCATCGGGTGTGCGTAAAGTACTAGTATTTTTGTATGTCAGGTACAATTATAATTTTAACCTTAATTTTTGTATTAATTATAATTATATCCTCTAAATTAATTTTTTAATATATTTAAAAATAATACACAATTATAAATAATATTATGATTTTATGTATTAAAAATGGCTCATAATATTAAGTAATATTATTAATTATTCAAGTTATCTATACTATATCTATACTATATATAATGGGTGAATATTGTCTCCCAAATAATTTGGTATGTCATGTCAAATTACAATTTTATCCTTCATTTTATTGTTTGGCCCAAAATATCCTAACAAATCTTATTTTTTTACATACTTAAAAATAACACAAAATTAAAATTAAATTATATTATCATATATTAAATATTATAAATAAAAATAACTTTTAAAATATAAAGTAATATTATATTTATTCATAAATTATTGCACACACATCGAGTGTATGTAAAATTCTAGTTTTTATTATTTGTGGGACTAAGTTGATCGATCTCTTTATCATAATCCCGATAATTTTAATGACCTCTTCCCTAATAAAAATTTTTTTTAACGTGCTCTTTGGATAAAAAAAAAATGAAAAATGAATATAAAAAAGGTACTATTCCCACCCATTTGGGGTGTAAAAAACTTTCTTAGACTGAAACAAAATTAATTTTTCTTACATTGCATTCAACAACCATAAATTTATCACATTTCAGTTACAAGTAATATTAATATATTTTTTTTATCAAGTTATTTATATATTCAATCATTAATATATTTTAAGTTGAATTCTCACTTTTATTCTTAAAAATAATAATATTTTCAAATCTACCAAAATTAATATTTAACTTAATATAATAAAAAATTACACAATATAAAATTTTACTATTAACCTATTATATAGACATAAAATAAATACTGAAATAAGTAACCATTTTCATTTTAGATACTGAAATAGGTAATTATTTTCATTTTAAATACTTTCATATTAACCTAAACAATCTCTTTCGTTATTATGTAGATAGGTAAGGTGTATATTTTATTTAATTTTATTTTATTGGTTGTTAATAAAATTTGATCTATAGTTGGTAGTTTCTTTATTTTCTTTTCTTATTTTAAATCCGTGCATTAATAACTTTATAATGAAAAATGATATAATTTAATTGGTCAAAAAATGTTGGTACAATTATTGGAAAAGGCAGATTATTTTTTAAATTTATAACTCACTACTGGAAACGATTTAGGATTAGATTTAGTAAAAAATGTTCTAAATTAAAATCAGTAATTATTTATGAGATAATTAATAAAGGATGCCTAGAATCCATTGGGGTGTGAATAGAATTACCGATATAAAAAAAAGATGGAAGTAAGAAATCAATAAATAAGACTGATAAACAACAAACGGAAAAGATAGAATAAATGCAACCACCCTCGAGTAGAGATATATTAAATTAAAATGGCTAACTTTATCAAGGATCAAATAAAAAAAATAAATAAATAGATAATCTATATTAAATAATAAAAAACGTTCCACATGTAAAAAAACTTTTATTATATAATGACTTCGGCAATACAGCTATATTATTTAATTTGGTTTGATTCTAAAAAAAAAAGTCGAAGGGGTTAGCCAAAATATATTAGTCAACATGATTTATAATGAGCCTAATTTAATTACCAAAATCATACAAATACAATACACACGCTCTCTCTCTCTCTCAATTTTCGAAAGCTGAGATAACAAAAGTGGCTGCGGAGCGGTTTGTCTCTGTCGTCATTAATTCAGAGATCTCTCACTGTAAAAATTCCCGAGCTTTTCCGCCGCTTTAGCGAATGCTCTATGCCTTTTGTGTAATTCAAGCGATTCGTGCTAACTTGTCTAGATTATTTTGCAGGATTTTTATTTTTTAGGTTGACGGCCCGACGATTTGGCGGTGATTTCTGTGGAGGTATTGATTTGGTGAAGTTTCTGTGAATTTTTTTCGGACATGCTTAATGGATCTAGCTTGTACGAATTCTCAAGGTGGTAATTAGAGCTTAGTGGTTTTATGATTGAATTGATGTGTTGTTCTTGCAGGCCGTCGGATCACAAGTCATAGGTTTTATCGAAGGTTTGACGAGGTTTTAGTAATTAAAGAGAGAAGAATAAGGAGATGAAGAGGTCTGGGGAGGAGGGCTCATCGCAGCCTAATCGCCCAGCTGTTTCTTCTTCCCGCGTAGAACCGTAAGTTGTTTATTTTTATTTCTGTGGCTTATTCTATTTGTTTCTCTATGCGGTCATTGTTTAGTTTGGGTGAATTACTTTGATTGTTACTTCATGGCCCAATGCATATCGCCTACTTGCTTGATGCTCCTTTGGGATATATTTTGTTATGATCTCTATGATTGGCAAACATGTGGAAAACTGGTTTTTTTTTCCTAGGTTATTATTTCTCTTTTCTCTGTTATAATTTTCATTTAGAATCTGATGGAAAATTTGATTGCTTTGTTTAAGAGTATGAAGGCAAAAGAATTCAATGTATTTTAGCGACATACTGCTCTGCTTTTAGGTTAATATAAATCTGTTTAGAAAACTGGTCAAGATTAAATTTTTGAGTGGTCTATAGAAGTGTCAAGGAACAAGAAAGTTTCCCAATTGTACTCTAGCTTTTACCAATGTGAAGTGAATATGCAAGTTTTCACCAATGCAGGCCGGGGCAAGCCCAAATTTTGGCAGCAAATGGACCACAGGGGTTGACGCCCTTTGATGTCTTGACGTATCTTAAACATGTGAAGGAAGCATTTGAAGAGAGAAAGGATCTGTATGCTGAGTTTCTTGAGGTCATGAAGGATTTCAAGAGTCAAAGGTAGTCATTTTATTTTTGCCTCGCTGGTACATGATTGTGATGTGATGTGATTATGTTTTAATTTGGACTATTATTGTAACTCAATGTTTTCTCTCTGGGTTTTCTTTAGAATTGATACATCTGGTGTTATAGAGAAAGTTAAGGAGCTATTTAAGGGTCGTCCCGACCTACTCTTGGGTTTCAACACCTTTTTGCCAAGGGGATATCAAATCACCCTCCCATTAGGGGATGGACCACTTCCAAAGAAGAAGCCAGTTCAATTAGATGAGGCATACGATTTGGTTAACAAAATAAAGGTAGAAGCTTCTACACTTTAATGCAATCTGTCAGGATACTATCCCATTGAAACATGCTGCTGAATTTCTTTTATATTTTTGCAGACTAGGTTTCAAGATGATCATGTATACAAAGCTTTTCTTGAAATTTTGAATATGTACAGAAACGACACCAAATCACTATCGAAAGTTTATCAGGAGGTATGTCTAATATCTTATTGTTCAATATTACATAAATAAGAGCAGAATAGATTTTGGAGATATCATAGTTTTTTGTTTTTTTTTTATTATTATTATTTTTTTCCTTTTGAAGGTTTCAGTTCTTTTTCGGGATCATGTGGACTTACTAGTAGAGTTTACTCATTTTTTACCTGATATCTCGGGTGCTGGTTCTAATCACTCTAGTCATGGAGTAGATAACGACCCTTCCTTGACCATGGAAAAGACCATGCAGACTCAGAAGGTGATATTCTGTAGTGATCATGGTGTTATTTTTTTGTTAATCGTAATGTCAAATATTTATGTTCGTGCGGTCTAGAAGCCTTCAGTTTCATATGCTATTCGTGACAAGTATGATGATGCGGCTCAGGACCAGCAGAACCTTGTTGAGAAAGAGAAGGGAGAATACACTGAGGATAATGATGGGGGCCATCCTGGTGGCATTGATAGCATAAGAAAATCAGTTCGTGCAGATGGTTATGAGACTGATAACTCTAATCGAGGTAAGAAAAACACTGAATGCACTTTTGAAACACAAATTACTGGCATATGATTGATTGATAATTCAAATTTTTATCACCAACTACCAATCTGCATTCTTTTCCACTCTCATTTGATATTTATCAATGAAACCATATCGGAACCTGATTTCAGATAAATCTTTATAATCTTGTTAAATTTTAATTATGCTCATGAGATAGACATCTCATGATGAAAAGTCAATCAGGGACTAAAGTGCAAACTTTTATTGCTTTCTTGAATAATGATGCCCGAAGGACTGGATGCATGGTTATATGGACAACTGCTACATGAGCCTTAAACAATTTTTTTTTTGTATAGATAATATTTGCTCAGGGACACAGGAGCCTGGGTCAACCTTTTGTGAGAAAGTTAAGGAAAGGTTACAAGAATCTGAAAATTATGAGAAGTTTTTGGACTGTGTCCGTTCATATCAGGGAAAGTTTGTCTCGTTGTCTCAATTTCGTATGCTGGTAACATCTCTCACTGATCGTCTTTGTTTCCTTTTAGCTCCAATTTGTATCTTCGCTTTGCTGGGTTCAAATTTGGTAAATTTACTTCGATGGATAACTGATGAAAAGATCATGATAAAGCCACATATGAAATGTGGTATGCATACTAGTTGTCTATTATTAATGTCCTGTGCATGATAGCCAGCTACCTTGCCATGATGAAATTGAGATTCAACCAATTTCTTCATGTTCATGAGATATTGCACCACACAGTATCAGTTGGAACTGGAATTTCGAACATGTATATCTGTCAAGTGCCTCGAGAACGGTACACTGGTCACTAGAATCTGCCAAAATTTATCCTAAGCAAGAACCAATGCAATAAGGTTCAATTAAAGTGGAACGCTTTGATGATGAGAGGAGAAAAACTAACAGGGGTTCAACTAGTTGTTCATGGAACTTCGTAATTAAACATTTGTAGGAGGATTAAACCTGAAAAAAGTACACTCGCTGCCTTGCTTAGTAAATTTCAAGACGTGCCTTTAAATAATACATAGTTATCAGTAATTTGGACGATTTCTTTCTCGAATATTCTTCATCTGATCTCTAATCTTTATGAATGGCCCCATGGTTTCAGATAGCGGCTTTACTTGACCAATATCCAGATCTTATTCAAGAGATTGAAGATTTCATAACCTACATTGAGAAGACTGGTAACATATTTTGTTTTTCTCTATTTGCAGTCATTATTTAGATATTCAAACAATTTTCCCTGCCTCACTGGATGCAACTTAGTGAATAATGGTTTTATTTTCTCCTTATGTTTACGTTGTCTCGCTAATTTTATTGTGAATTAAGAACAAGAATATTAATCTCTTCTCAATCAATTCCAAACATCATAGGACGGTTGCAGATTAGTAGGCAGAATTTCAGATTGTCAAAGGTGGAGCAAGGTGATGAAAGTCGTGATAGGGAAGATAAAGAGAAAAGGGATAGATATGATAGAGGCATTACCTCTAACAATAAAGATATCCTCGGTCAGAGGATGTCTCCATACACAAGCAAAGACAAGGTAGCTGCCAAACCAATTCATGAACTTGATCTCTCTAACTGCAACAGCTGTACTCCAAGTTATCGACTTCTTCCAGAAAATGTAAGTATATACTAGCAAGTTTCTTAACTGATCATTTAAATATCCACTAATATCGTTTTCCATCATAAAACAGTACCCTATTCCGATAGCAAGCTTCAGAACCAAGATTGGCGATGAAGTGCTCAATGATCAATGGGTGTCTGTTACGTCTGGAAGTGAAGATTACTCATTTAAACATATGCGTAAGAACCAATATGAAGAAAGCTTGTTCCGCTGTGAAGATGATCGGTAAAAACCCTAAATAGTCTCCCCCTCATGAATAAACCAATTATAGCGCCTTCCCTTTGTTGTCCATCTTACCATTTTTTTTTTCACTGATTAAATCTTGAATTTGCATGAGTTCATCTTACATGCTTTTGGAAGTTTTATTGCTGTAAATGGGTTGTTAGCACATTACTGAGAGCAACAGTTCACTTTATGGTTCTTCATCCCTTGATAATATTCTTTTTAAAAAATTGTTTGTATATATATGGGAGTTGGCTATTACTGATCTATCTATGATCCAAGGTTTGAGCTGGACATGTTGTTAGAGTCCGTGAATGCAACAGCCAAGCATGTCGAAGACCTGTTGGAGAGCTTGAATTCAAGGATAAACAGGATGGAGAATACATTTTGTATCAGCAATCATTTAAGTGGTATGCATCAATCTGTTCCTTATGATTCATAAGTGGTTTTACAGGATCGACTCTCAACATAAAAATCCATCTCCTTTCCTCTTAGCTTTGGACATACGGTGCATCGAGCGCATATATGGCGATCATGGGCTCGAAGTAACAGATGTATTAAGTAAGAATATACCTCTTGTCCTGCCAGTGGTACTGACACGGTTGAAGCAGAAACAGGAAGAATGGGTGAGGTGTCGTGCCGATTTTAGTAGAGCCTGGGCTGAAATCTATGCGAAGAACTATCACAAATCACTTGATCATCGTAGCTTTTATTTTAAGCAGCAGGATACAAAGAACTTGAGTGCCAAAGGTAAAGTGGTGTAGACTTCAATACTTACTATGATGTTAGTGGCATCGTTAGTGAATTGTGCCTCACTTTTGGCATGCATGGTTGATACAGTTTTACGACACAGTTCGGCGATGCAAAAATTAGGATTTAAGAAATTCAGCGAAAAACTTTATGCTAAAGTTGGTGCTATTTATCTAAAATGTGATAATGGCATCAAACTTTTAAATATTTATTGCAGCATCTCATGTAGATTTTCTTTATGGCAGGTCGTTGTAACTTTCTTTAGGTGTTTCGTGTTTTTGCTTCAGCGATTTTCATCATCTGTTATTCCCACAAACCAGCGCTTTACCAACACAAGATTCAAGAATCTTTATATCGATTCTAGTTTTTCTTTTTGTGTTTCTCGTAGTGTCTTTCTGCTGCAAACTAAAGTAATCAACCTTTTTATGGGTTTGTACTTTTTCATAGCTGGATTTAAGTAGTCAAGTGTTACTGAATAACTGTTCAAATTGAAATTTTTCTTTGCTATGGATCATATGCTTACCAACCGTTTCCGACAATTTCTTTCAGATATTAACTCACCGTTTCAAATCTAGTTATATTTTGTATGAATCTGGCCCAGCGGCAGCCCTGGCAACGGCAAGTGATGCCACGGCACAGGGCCCCATCGTAGAAGCAGGCCCCTCTGGAATCTTTTAACTTTTTATTTGGAAGAATCGTCGCTGGACTCGACGATTTTCCATGTATTTTTCTTTTTTTGGTTTTTCTTAAATCGTCACTTATATTTATTTTTCGGCTTTCAGAGTCACTACATGCAGTAAGTTTATAAAAGAAAATTCAATATTCCTTATTTAAACGTCTCCGTTATCTTTTCACTTTTCCGATATATCTTTTCATAGAAAAAGATTCTTGGAAACTATCTTCTAGTACCTTTCGAACTGGTAGCACTGCAAATAAGTCATTACAGTTCATACATCAAATTTAAATCTTACCGGTTTCCTCCAAAATTTTGTTTTTAGATAATTTTTCTTTCTAAATTATCTTTATGTTGATCTGAATCTCTGATTTCTGAAATTTTTCTCGATGGACATTTTTGGAACGTGGAGAATTGGTGGATTTAAATTATTTGCCAATATGATCTATTGCTAGTATTAAATTCCAATGTTGAGATATTATGTCAATGTCATCATATTTTTCTTTTATTTAAGCTTATCATTACGCCTTACGGCTTCATCATTAGTTCGTCATTTTATCTTGTAATGATACATGGTGGTAATGATATGTGTGTGTATGCATGCCCGAGCTTATACATATATATTTGTTAACTTCGTTCAATATATTTCATTATTGTTATCGCGTCATATGTTTGGTTATAGACTTTATTAAATTTAATGTAAATATAAATGGCCCAGATTTTATTTCCGCTCCGGGCCCTTGAAAACCCAGGACCGGCCCTGATCTGTCATTTATGTGATGTTTGTAGTTTGAGTAGCACACGTGTTATCCTCGTTTCTTCTCCTTATCATTTAACCTCCTCACTTTATTTCTCATGTTTTCCACCTCCCATCACTACATTGGTTTTTGATATACATAAGTGACCGTTTTACCTTTTTGCGAACCATGATTAATAGAGAACTTTGGAATAGATAGTAAACACTTTTTGATTTTCCATAGAAATGCCAAGTCTTTCCCTCTGTGTGCCTTTCCGATCATTTATAATAATACCTTTATTCTTATCATTTGTCTTGTCCTATGATTCTTGTTCAGCATTGCTAGCTGAGATCAAAGAAATAAGCGACAACAATGAGGTATTAGACGAAACGGTAATAGCTGTTGGTGCTGGATATAAACAACCAGTAAGACCTTTGGAATTCAAGTACACTGACGTCGATATTCACGAAGACCTATATCAGCTCATGAATTATGTCTCGGAAGAAGTTTGTACGCCTGAACAGCATGACAAAGTAATGAAGATCTGGACAAACTTCCTCGAGACATTGCTTGGGATTCCTCCACGAACACTCAATGAGGAGGAAAATCTTAAGGATCTCGCTGATACGGATGATAATGTTGAAAGGAATACATATTCTGCTGGTGAAAGGGCCGGAAATGAGACTTCTGCTGTCTCTAATGGAAACATGACGTCTGCTAGGTCATGGGCTGTCAGCGAGCAAGGTATTACAATTGCAGAAGGAAAACACAGCATTGATGAGAAAAATGCTTCAGATTCGAAGAATGGTTTATCTTCTTTTATTTTTATGCTACTTATTCTGGCTGCTTTTCGTCACTGATTAGTTGATTTATTATCATTATATATTTTTACGTGGCCTTTTTTCTGCAGGACCTGAGTTTGTTGATTCTAATAGAGGGATAGAGGACGCGCCAATCCAAGAGGCACAGGTAGTTGTAACTTTGTCAGAAAATGCCAATATGAGATTAGTGAGTTGTGTATGGAAACTATATCCAAGAGATTTATGAACTCCAAATACACTGTTCTGCAAAATGTAACGACATTTGCGTGTATGTTGTCTCTATTATTGCACTATTACGTTACTTCACCAATAATAACATTTGATACAGCAGGGCGATGTGAAACCCATGCCACCTCCAATTGAAACCCCAGGCGAACAGGTAAATACACACTTTGAAGAAACTGATGATGGTGGACGAGAAGAGGGTGAATTATCTCCCTGCCAATACATCGAAGGCAGCAACCAAGTAGCGCAGAATCCTCGTACAAATGCTGCAATCAATATGGAGACCGAAGGAGAAGAATTATTTGGTAATGGGACAGGAGAAAAAATTGATACTAACGGTGATGAAGAAGGAGAGGGAAGCCCACATGGCTCATTAGAGGACGAGAACCCTTCCGAAAATGAAAATCTCTCAGTGAGTGAGTCAGCTAATGTGGAAGAATCCCCAGATGCACATGATGAAGATGTGGTTCCCAATGAGGATGACAAAGTCGAAAGTGAAGGAGAAGATGACCACATGACAGATGCTGATGATGATACTGATGCAGCATCTGATTCGGATCGTTTTCTACGGACAGTGAAGCCTCTTTCCATAAAAACTCCACTGATATCAACACCACATGGGAAAGAACAAGGCTCTCAGATCTTTTATGCAAATGATTCGTTATATCTGCTTTTTAGGTTCCATCAGGTAACCTGGCTTTATCTATGCTCTCTATCGACGAAAAAAATGGTGCTGATCATACTTTCTTGACTGATTCGAAAATTTGGTTAAACAGATGCTGTATGAGAGAATGCAGAGTGCGAAACTGCATTCTACTTACGTTGAGAGTACATGGAGGACGTCAAACAGCTCAAATCAATCAGATTCGTACAATAGGTAGATATCTGTTACTCTTAATAAGTTTTTATTGGAGTGTTCGAGCAATTTAAGTATACTTGTCTCGAAACAGGTTCAAGGAAGCACTTTACAGTTTGCTGGATGGTTCGTCGGACAACCCAAAGTTTGAAGATGACTGTCGAGCCATTATTGGTGCTCAATCCTATGTCCTTTTTACGTTAGACAAGCTCATACATAAACTTCTCAAGCAGGTAAATTTACATGATTTTACAATTATCTGGTTTCCTTCCTCTGTTTTACGTCAGAGAGTGATAATTTTTTTCTTCTATTTTCATTAAAACTGCAGCTACAAGCAGTCGCAACCGAGGATGCAGAAAACAAACTGCTGCAGCTTTATGCCTATGAAAGGTCCAGAAATCCTTCAAAATTCGTTGAAGCTGTCTACTATGAGAATGCTCGTTTTCTTCTCCCGGATGATAACTTGTACCGCATTGAATGTGTATGATCTTTGTTTCTCTTTGTCCTTTTTTTCCCTAACTATTCTATTTCTTAATTTATGTTAGAAATCAGGTGGAAACTTTCTTCCCTCGCTATCTATAACTAGTCTCACATATAACTTTGCACTTGAATTGCAGTTTCCGTTGCCCTCAATGCGGTTGACCATACGTCATCTGAGAAACGAACAAGACAAGGAGCCAACTGCGACTCTAATGGACCCAGATTTCGCAGCGTATTTGCACGAAAACCTGCTCGTGGTAGATCCTGAAAGAACTGGAGATGGGCTATTCTTAAAAAGGTACGATGCCATTGAAGGAACCTTATTACTGAGTGTAGGTGCATTTAGTGTCGTTTTAAACCCTTGGCCTGAATTTCCAGAAACAAGATAAAGTTTTCAACTGGAACTGAAGATGATGATATAATGAAAGCCATGGAAGGAGTTCTAATGCATAATGGGGTGGAGATGAAAGTTAACTCCAAGACAATGAAGGTAAATTATAGCCAAGTAGTTACTCAACTTCGTATGCATCAGTTGGTCTGCCATACTTCTATGCTAAATTCAAAGACGATTTTGTACATAGGCTGCTTATGTCTTGGGGACGGAGGACTTCTTTTACCGGACGATAAGGAGAAGGGTGGCTTTGTATGGAACTTCGAATGGATCTAACGTCAGGTCTAGTGTAAATCTCAGGCGACGGTCAAAGTCATTGTCTGTTTTCCTGTCGTTAAAGTAAAGTAGACAAGCAAATACCATCAAGTTATGAGACTTGTTATTATTATGTTGTGAAATAGAGGATTGAAGTTGTTTTCTTTCTCACATATTTACTGGTCTTTTTATTTTTCCTTGTAAGATTTTAGTTATCTTGTGATGGATGTTTTTTTTTACCTGCGATGATGGTTTTACCGTGTCCCTTTAATGCATTAGAATAGAATTGAACTCAGACCGAGAGAGTTAGGCTGCGTTTGGATTGAAGAAAGTTGTATGGAAAAAAAAAAACAAATTGGAGTAGAAATGATTTTAATAAGTTTTTATCTTGTTTTCCTCACCATTTTATGAAGAATTAGTGTTCCTTAGTTTTGAGTATGAACTTAGGTTAGATTTTTTTTTTCTTTTTCCTTCCGTTATCTAATTTTTCAATTAATCAAATATAAAAATTACTTTTCCATTTCATTTTCCTTTCCTTTACTAATTTTGCTAAACCAAATTGAGTGCTAATGCTAAAGGTGTTCTCATTTGATTTCTGACGTCACACTATTTATCAAAAGTGAACTGAATACTAAACAAGGTTAAGATGAAAGATCGAAGTTGGGCGGCCAAGTAGACAAGCTCGCAATCTTCACGCCCAACGTAGATTAATCTCTCAGGCGGGATGTTTTTTTTTAGGTGACCAAAGATTTCACGGATCGTTTGCGTAGCAGTCACTTAACGAAACCTTTTATTCTCCGTCATAATGCAATGTTCTCCTCCGGTAACAATTTTGATGTTTTCTTATTTTTTGTAGACAATATAGATCATGTTGCATCATGCATTTTATTTATCCTTAGGTTGCTTTTACTTTACTTTAGGTTGCTTTTACTTTACTCAAGATAAAGTCCCAATAATCAAGTGATATATTTTTCACTTCCCAAAAGCACTATCTGTAAAGTCCGAGACAATGTAAAGACCCTTTTCAATAATCCAATGAACACAAGATAAATTATCCAATGGGATTGGGCTAGATTATCAATCCAACCCATGCGACTAATATTGAAATGACCAAAATACCCCGTACACATTGTCCTGAAATTAAAAGCCTTGATTTGCAGATTGGGCATGCGACACACCCAAATTCGAGCTCGATAGAATCCTCTCTAACCAGCTTTAGAACGACAAGATGCTACCAAGAAGGGTAATCTTAATTCCCAGCTTCAATTTATGCACCAGATGATGTTTGAATTTCTCTAATCTAACGAGCTCAAATTCGCCAGACGTGGCCAAATGTAGCCATAGAGATTATGAGCAGACTGAGAATTGGTTCGATGAAAGGAGCCGAAAACTTAGAGCAGCGTCTGCTCTAAATTGGTTAGAAGTGTTGGTCACTCGTTTATTAATTTTTAAAGGTTAGATTTGTAATTTTACAAGTCTTACATGAGATAAATTTTTTGTTATCTTGTAAACTAAACAAGATAGCAACTCAATACAATATTGTAAAAAACTGAACAGATTTCCTGACAAAATTATAATCTCAACATGTAAACTGTATATCAGTTTCTCATTTAGTAAACTAAAAGCAGCTTTAGTGGACCAACGTTTAGTGATTTTAGGGCAAAAAGGTACCCTACCCACCTCCCATCCCATTCCGCATTCAAAATAGTATCTCGTATAATAGAATCGTCAGTGTATTAAAAAATCCAATTACAAAGAATATAGTTTAAAGAATTACTAGTAGTTTAGATACGGACAAAGAGAACATTTACATAGGTGAATTGTTTGTGTTACCTCACCAACTCGCTTAATGGCGGGCGGTCCATAACATTAGATGCTTTCATTGCGTTGCTTTGCAGCAGAGGATCAATATCAGGCAGCTTAGGTACCTACAGCAGATCCATATGAAATGGAAAATTAGCATTTACTACGATGATGGTCAAAGATACGCTTGCTTATCGTTGTTTCTAGGAATGCTCATATAACTACCTGCGCTAACAGATCAATAGTGCGTCTCAAAAGACGAGCTAAATCTCCTTCGTCCATAGCACAATCCATCATGATTTCTCGCCATGTTAGACCCGAGGCCCAAGCTTCAACCATGCCAGAGAATTGATAATCCAAGCAGCATGGGATCTATAAGGAAGGAACATGCCTTGTTCTTTAAATTTCAGAGTAGATAACTGTGTTGCAGAAACTTTTTAATACCACATCTAACACCTACCTTCACCCCATGCTTTTCCTGAAGTTCTAGAAGAGACGTTCTTCGTTCCTCCAAAATGTTGATAATGTTCAAAACAGTAGATGAGGCTTCATACACATAGCTGCATAAAGTAAAGCCAACAAGCAAAGGCTCCTTATGTCGATAATCGAGAGAGAATTTTGGCACCACTTATGACCAAGAGCATGCATGTTGTGGAATTTAAAAAATTCAAATAACTTCGTGCCTGTTATTTTTCCAAGGTCGAAGTTTGATTCCCTCTGAAACAAGACTTCCACAAACAGCGGCAAGCTGGGCAGGTTTCAAATCCAATAGGATTTTATTTCGGAGAACCATGGCTAGCCATAGTTCATTCTCTCCCCGAATTGCAGCAGCAGTTTCACCCAGTGGAAAAATCATGAGCGAGTTGATATCGAGAGCCCTGATTTCGTGTATGACGTTGCTGATCTGGAAGGCAAAAGACATTGTAACATCATTAAACTGCACCCAATTTTTGTAGAAACGAACATTCTTGTCATATACGACTGAGCCATCTAGTGTAATAATCAAAACTTTCATGACCGTTGTGTATGGATGTGTACTAATGTGTGACATCAACAATACCAGAAGAAACTCCTTCCAACCAGACGGTTCAATTTGCTCAATACGAGCAATTAAACGCCGCGATCTGGTCTTCAATCGTCTAATCTTCTCTTCGGTAAACTTTGCTACGTCCAGAATTTTCTTGTATTCTCTGAACCCCTCTGTGCGGGATATCTTTTTCTTGAGCCGTGAGACTTTGTTTCTTTGATCTTTGTATTGTTCTACAGCCTTTCTGAATGTTTCAGAGAGCTCCAGGACCTAATAAAAGAATGGATTAAACAAACTGGCTACAAATTCTAAAACGTGCACAAAGGGGATATCTTTCTTAGATATTAGGATCACCTCATCATCTGCAGAAAGACTGCTTAAGACTGGCACATTCAAACTCCAAGACCACGTTTCAAGGGATCCCTCCATGCTCCAGAGACCACCGAGTTCTGATTCAGCAACCTTTTGCCACTGCATCTCTCCCTTGTCCAGATAATTTGACATTATTTGGCGGGGCAAAGCATCACCTTGTACCAAGGCAACATCAGGGAAACCAGTTTTATAAACTGCTTTGACCCATTTCTCAGTGAAAAGATACCAAGAGTTATCTGAACCAAGACCCACGTGGTAAGATGGTTCCACAGCATAATCGGACTTGGTATCACTTTTACAAATTTCCTTGGTCGGTATTGCGAAAGTATCAGAGTCATTAACCTATACAGTAGCATTACAAAAACAAAGATCTACTTAAGAGAAGTTTTTACTCATCAAATTGTAACAAAAGCACGGATGTAGACGAAGAACGCTCACCAAATTTTTCACTTTGGAAGCATTCAGAGAATCAACCTTTCCCAAATAAACAGCAGGAATTTGATGCTGAACACCATCCGGATCAGTGTGCTGCAGGCACATAAAAGGTAAATGACCACTACCGAGCTCTTCTAATAAAGGCTTCAGGGATGAAATTCTCTCAAGTTCCATCTTCCTACGTAATTCAGTTCGAACACGTTTTTCCACCTGACAGGAACATCTTGACAACATAATTAGATGATCCAGGATGACAACTAATTCAAAATCTAAAACACCACTTGCAATTTTTCAATGAAAAAAAAAAGAATGAAAGTACTACCCTTAATTCTTCCTGAAGATCAGAAATTTCTTTGTAAGCTGATTGTGACAATTGCTTCCTGCTCTTTTTATCAATAGCTTCATCTGTAATTTCTGCAGTCAGCATCTCAATCTCTTTTTGAATTCTCGCAAGCTCCTCCTTTGCAGCAACCATGACATTGCTTCCTACATAATTTCCAAAACTTTGCTCAACTAGCTTCCGAGCTTCTTCTAATGTCCTCCCCGAGCGTGACACGTTGTCCTCACCTGATTCAGGTGAACTACGAGTGATTTTTGCTCCCTGCATGAAGCAGATGAATGAGCAAGACAAAGAGGAAAGGATACTACAAGGTTAACAGACTAAGGACAATACCGCAAGTAGATTAAGCACCATCCCGTAAGAAGCTGTAAACTGAGACACAAGAGGCTCGAGCCCAGAAAAGAGAACTTTACAACATTCTTCAGGCCCTTCGTAAGGAGTTTGGACAAGAACAACATAACCTTTTTCATCTATGCCTCTACGACCAGCACGACCTGCCATTTGAAGCAGTTCGTTTGAATTCAACAGAGTGCGTCCACTTTCTGTCCTTTTGCTTAGAGAAGAAATCACAGCTGTTCTAGCAGGCATGTTGATTCCAGCAGCTAATGTTTCTGTGGCGAAAACAACCTTCACCAACCCCTTCTGAAAAAGCTCTTCTATGAAGGATTTCCACAGGGGAAGACAACCAGCATGGTGTGCAGCAACACCTCGGAGGAGTCCTTTCATAGAAGATTCCCTCACCGCGTCTGGAAATTGAGCGCGGAACCTCTTCACCGCCAGCTCCACTTCAGCTTTCTCACATTCGTCTAATAAATTGCACTCTTCAAGATATTGGACAGCTGCATCACAACCTTTTCTGCTGAAGATAAACCATACTGCAGGGAGCATATCCCTTTCCTTGAGGTGCCATAGTGTATCGATAACTTGAGGGACCTTGATGAGAATAACATAATAAAAATGAAAGATGAAACTAAAATCCTGATATGAAAAATACTCTTCGTTTTACAGATTATATGCATACTTGTGAACGCCGAATATGGTCTTTGTCGTTCTTTGAAAGTGTAGGCGAATCGAATTGTTGATATCTTGACTTCCTTCTTCTAGAACCTTCTTCCTTCAAATAATTACCTCCAGGTGTATCAAGTTGTGAACGGTTGAGTGCCAGCCTCCTGTTTTAATCAGCAATAAATAGCAAGTTTTAAGCATTCATAATACATAGGAAAAGTACTGCTCTTATATAGTTGTCCAGAGGCAGCAATATGGAGGAATGTAGTTATAACTTATTTCATAGGGATATGATGCCATATAAACGAGGAATAGGAAAACATGAAACTAAGAGCCTGATAATCATAACGGAGTCAATCCAATAAAAGAAATCACCTATTCATGCCAGTGCCTTTTTCATCAAGGAGAGGTAGTAGTGCTGTCTTTGTTGAAAAGTACCAATTCAACGGAACTGGACGCTTAGAGGATGTAACTAACTCGGTTTTTCCGTGAATCTTGAAATAAAAGAACCAGGCAGTTAGAATAAAAAAAAGGAAGCGCAAGTGTAATGTTCAGAAATACAATAACAGAAAGAAGATGATAAAGCCAACTCTGTCAAATCATGGTTATCCGGAACACTCGTTGCATATAGATAACAACCACAGGGTCATGAGACAAAAAAGAAAAAAATCATACAAGATGACAGACAAGGCTAGAATTATGGCAGCTTCAACAACGAAATATGAGCACGGAGCTCACGAAAAACCAATTACAAAATTAAAACTGGACCGGGAACCTACTCTTGAATTTTATCGAAAGGGATCAAAAGGCAGAGGCTGCAATAATAAATACTCACAGCAGAATGAATAAAAATAAAACGCAAAGATATTTTTGTGCAACACCTTTAGCCAAAACAATTTAATCAGTACAGACAGTAGCGTGTAGCAAAAGATGGCATAATTTGGATCGAAAAATCCCATGCACTTGGAGAAGTATTTATTTACGACACCAGTTTAACATTATCATAAGCCATGAATAACTGCATTACCTGACCAATCCAACCTGCCAGCTCATCTGGGTTTGCGACAGTTGCTGATAGACATATAAGTTGAACATCTTTAGGGCAATAAATTACCTAAATAAGCAATAGTTAATAAAAACTGAAAGTTGGGGAATTTTTTGTTCTTATATTAATTATGACCAGAAACTACTCACAATTTCCTCCCAGACTGTGCCCCGGGATATGTCACTCAAGTAATGCACTTCATCTAAAACAATTACGTCAACATCAGAAAGCACCGTTTCAGAGGAAGTGGTTCCGACACTGAGTTATAAAAACTTATATATTAACGGAGGAAATAACAACAAACTTTAAAGTAAAACGAAGAATAATTTTACAATAACCAGTTCATCCAATTGTCCTCTGCCAGAGATGGTGAGAACACCAAGACAATATAATACTAAAGAGCGAAATCGACGCGAGACATGAAAAGAAAAACATTATTGATTCCACAATAAGGGTCTAGAATATCACCCACACGCAGTGATTCACTAGTACTAAAGCATAGAAAATTACTCTGAGCACCATAAAAAGGATGAAAGGAAAGAAAAGTATCATTTGTGCAGTGACCTTCGATACAACATATTCCGCAGGATCTCTGTGGTCATTATCAAAATTTGAGCATCTTTGTTAACAGCAGAATCACCAGTAAGCAGCCCCACACTCCCATCACCAAATGTCTCACTGCAGGAAATAAATTCACACGTAAAACGTTATTCAATAACGTAAATCCCAACTGATTCAATGGTAATCAATAAAAAGGAAAAGGCATTTCTTGCCGGAAATCACGGAATTTCTGATTTGACAAGGCTTTCAAAGGAGTGGTGTAAAACAATTTCCTTCCTCGGGCTATAGTGGCAACGGCTGCAGTTTCGGCAATCAAAGTTTTGCCGCTACTTGTTGGTGCAGAAACTACAACTGATGAACCTCTCAGGAATGCTTGAATGGCTGATCGCTACAACAAGTGAGAGATGACTCTTCAAAAATGAAAATAATTTGAAAATTAATGAAGCTGTTAAATGCGTTGAACCATAGATAACATAACATTCTCTCAAACATCAACATAGCGACCTAAGAAAATTCGTCAGAACATTCAACCAAGCTCATTTCTCACACAAATTCAACACCTTCAACAATTAAATTTAATAGTTCGAAAGCCAGAATTAGAATTCTGCTCGGCAATGTTGCAAAGGAAGTAAAAGACCTGAAATTTGTCAATTCTGAAGTTGTAAATCGATGCCAGCTCGTCGACATCAATAATCTCCTCGCCAAACTCTCTAACGTCATTCCTAATTCTCTCCACTCTCCGCCACTTCTCCTCCTCTTCGAATCTCAAGAGTTGGCCAATTCCATTCTCCTCCAAGACAATGTCATCGTCTTCTTCACCTTCAACGTATTCGTCATCGTCATCCTCTTCTTCGTCTTCGAGTGCGCCTGATACGTCGTATTCGTCTGCCGCCACGTCATCCTCATCTTCTTCGTCTTCTTCGTCGGAAATCGGTACTCCTTCGTCCTCCGAGAGCTGAGAAGCAGGTTTGGCGAATAAAGTCGAGTTGGGGAAGCGTTCGGGACTAGCGAGGCGCTTTAGGCGAAGGAACTGTAGCGGCTGGAACCGTAGAGAAGCTCTGAGTATAGGAAAGCAATTGTTTACGTTGGTGGTGCGAGAATATTGGGATAATGAAGAGAAGGTGAAAAATGATATGCTGGTCATGGATGGCGTTGAGAGAGGAACGAACTGCAGTGAAAGAAGATATTTGATTTTAGGAATTGAGAAATATAAAAATTTTTATATAATTTTTGGAGATTTTTAAAATATTTCTATAGAGAACTGTTGTTACGAAAAAAAAAAAAAAAAGAATTCTGATTGTACTTGTGTTTAAGGCGTTTTTGATCAGTGCCGAAAGCTATCTTCAATTTCGATGGATATCCATGTATTTAAGTTTTCCAATTCCAAAAGTATTTTTTAATTTCGTTTGGTACTCATATATTTAAAGTTTTTCCAATTCCTAAAGTTTTTTAATTTCGTTTGGCACCCATATATTTAAAGTTTTTCCAGTTATTGTTCAAAGTATTTTTTGATTCCGTTAGGTAACCCTAAGGTATGATGACGAAACATAACCTTATGATTTTAAAAGACAAAAAATGAGATTATGAGGTGTATGAGCGATTCGTTGCTAAAAGGATTCTAGAAAAAAAAAACGGTTCATACACCTAAAAATTCCATTTTTGGTCTCTTAAAATCACGAGATTATGTTTCGTTATACCTTAGAATACCTACCGGAACTGAAAATACTTTGGGCACCAATTGAAAAAAGCTTAAATACATGGGTACGTACCGGAATTGAAAATAACTTTAGGCAACAACTGAAAATACATTAAATACATGAGTACGAACAGAAATTTCCTAAAAATTATTTGACATTGTTTACTCGCGCATTAGGTCTGACTGAATTAAGTAATTATTTAGTAATAATAATGTTTTAAAATTCAATAATGTTTTAAAATTCAATAATGACAATATTATATACTATTAATAAGCACACAAACGAGTAAATCTCAATGAATGTGTACTAGTATCGTGTGGCTTCAAAATGTATCACCAATCGGCTTGAACATTTGATGGATTCCATTATCTCCCCCTCTCAATCGGCCTTAAATCGTTTGATTATAGATAATATTCTTATATTCTTTGAGACTAACCATTCTACGAAGCAGAAAAGGTGTGGACGAGAGAGTTTTGCGTCCCTTAAACTGGACATGAGTAAAGCCTAGGACAGGATGGAGTGGTCTTTCTTGGAACGGGTACTCTGTAGTTGGGTTTTCATCGCAATTTTGTTTCCCAAGTAATGCGGTGTGTTACATTGGTCAACTATATTCTTTTATGCTCAATGGGAATAATTTTGGCCGTATTACCCTAGCGGAATTTACATCAAGATGACCCATTGTCCCCCTACTTATTTTTGTTCTGTACCGAGTCTTTAGTAGCTTATTACAGAGGCAGAGGGTAGCTTATTACATGAGGCAGTTTTGTAGGCCATTCCAAAGTACACAATGTCCTGTTTTCAGCTACCAACGAGTCTGATTCGGGACTTTCAACGGTTAATAGCGCGGTTTTGGTGGAGTTCAGCAAATCGTCCCATTCACCTCGGAATAATTGGAGGACCAATCAAGGACCATGATTAACCAGTACTCATGTTTGAAAATTGGAGCGGTGTTTTCCTAGCGATCATCCATATTTTGTTGTGATTGTGGAGTGATAGTTAATTGACTGGAGTTTGTTGAAGCTTTCAATAGAAAAAATGGTGGGGCCAGATTGTAAGTCAATCGTTATTTCTCGAAGTTAACACGATTAACAATATGGATACAAACTTTCACTGTCTATTAATGACGACTTTGCAGTTAAAGTCATCATCCTAAACCATATGTCCATTTAATAAGACCTGTTATTCAAAAAGGAAATTGCAGTCAAATTATGGTTTTAAGTCTAGGGCTTAGGGTTTTTTGTCGGGTTTCTACAATGAAGTTCGTGGATACCCCTTTGTGAATTTCATAGAAGAGAACCATTTCTTCATCGTTGAATCTGCTCGACTGAAGGTTTGTGCAGAGACGAGTAGAGAACCCGTCCTTCAGTCCAGCAGATCTGACGATGAAGAATGGTTTCTATGTTCTGAAATTCACAACGGAGAACCCACAAACTTGTAAGATCCCGAACGAATTATGATCGGTTTCTTACCTTTTGCATTTTATCGAACACTTAGGGTGCGTAAATAAAATGTGTATTTTTTGGTAAAACGATCGAAGGACGATCGGGATGAGACGGGAGACCTAGAGAAGAACAAGATGGGGAGAAGAAGAAGCGATCGAAGCTCGATCGAGAGGGAAAGAGTGAAGATTAGATGAGAATTAGAACTTAATTCATTTTTTTGCTTAATTGTTCATACATCAACTTAGAGTATATAAAAGCAACTAATCATTGGGTCAAATACTATAATGGACTAATTAATTCTAGTATAAGGATATATCTAATGGGCCAAGCCCAACCTTGTACATGTCCAAGCCATTAGCCGATCCCGTCCCTCTTCGCTCGGGACCTTACATTACCTCTCCGTTGAAGACATCCTCATCTCGACATCGTAGGAATGATATCCAACGAGACGATGACTACCGCTTGCTATCGTAGGTGTACTTTTTCCACAATCGAATGGAAAAAGTGAAATCTCGAGTATGAACAGAAAACCACCTCGAACAAGTTTAGAGCCGCCCATCAGATAAAGCATTCCTCCATGCAATATCTTCATCCTCTCATAAGAAGCCTCTACTCCGCCAATGCCGATGACACAAGTGCCTAAAAGAGCTTTTATGACATCTTCCTCTTCGCCAATAGCTTCATCTTCCGACGACATAAATTCCTCAACTAACACCGAAAAATCCCCATCATTCATCACTAACCATCAACATCCACCTCAATCCTCTCAGCGAGAGTCGGCAAGTCCACATCAACAAACACCAAAAAGCATTATCAACTCCCAACTTCATAGAATCAAATCGTTCAAGCAAAGCTTCGGTGAAATCATTCCAAATTGGAGTATCCTTACCTTTGCAGTACTCGAGGTACCATTCCCGAGCCTTGCCTTCGACGTAGAGGTAGGCGACCTTCGTTCGCTCCACATCATGGATGGTCGACAAAGCCTTGAAGTATCGGTTGCACGCTTCCAACCACGCTTGCGGTTCGGCTCCGTCGAAGAGGTGATGTGTCTCAAACTTAGGCAACGACATCATTGTAATCAATAAACCGAGAATCGTTGGCTCTGATACCACTTGTAAGATCTCGAACGAATTATGATCGGTTTCTTACCTTTTGCGTTTTATCGAACATTTAGTGTGCGTAAATAAAATGTGTATTTTTGGGTAAAACGATCGAAGATGATGATCGAAGGACGATCGGGATGAGACGGGAGAACTAGAGAAGAACAAGATGGGGAGAAGAAGAAGCGATCAAAGCTCGATCGAGAGGGAAAGAGTGAAGATTAGAGGAGAATTAGAACTTAATTCATTTTTTCGCTTAAGTGTTCATACATCAACTTAGAGTATATAAAAGCAACTAATCATTGGACCGAATACCATAATGGGCTAATTAATTCTAGTATAAGGATATATCTAATGGGCCAAGCCCAACCTTGTACATGTCCAAACATTAGCCGATCCCTTCCCTCTTCGGTCGGGTCCTTACAAAACTTCACTGAAGAAACTCGCTCATTCACACGAGGAAATTCCGAACTCAACAACCCTCATGAGGAAATTCCGAACTCAGTAACCCTCAAATCAGAAAGCCAAATCATAAAGACTTTATGGATTACTCTGAAATGTACGAAAAAGCTAAAAAAACAAAATGAAATTACCATCTCATTTGAAGAGGCCATTGTGTTTCTTGCCTTAGAGATAATTTTATTTCAAAATTTTAGTGAGAGCTATAGTTCGAACGTAGATTTTTTATACGAGAGGCAAAATGGAAGTGTTGAAGAAGTGACTTCTCTTTTCTTTTTGAAATGAAAGCGAAATGAAATAAAAAGGTCCAAGAAATATTAAGAAGCCCATTAAAGACAAATAAGCCCATCAAATTGAAGATTTATTTCTTCACCTTGTTAAACTAATCAAATTTAAGATTTATTTCTTCACCTTGTTAAACTAATCTCATCCACGTCTACTATTCTTCTGACATTCTCATTTAAACGCCATTTTCCTTCGTTTTTAGTCCGCGGAGCTGATCGGCCGTGTCAAGCGAATTCAACCGTTTTTCAGATGGCCGAGATATCGTATGTTTCAAGTCAAATCTCATCACAAGCAAGAAAACTGCGAATCGAAATGTCTATATATATGAGTTCCAATTTTTCAAAGGAATTCTGCTAATTAATTCAAGTAGAAATACTCAAGAGATTTGAAGTATTCAATAGTTAGTTGTTAATCAAAGTGAGGTCAAATAAACTTATTTGAGAATACCTACTCTATGTTGTGTGTATATTTTGGAAGATTAGGACTTGCATCTGATTGGTCTTTTAAACTAATGTACTCTCCATATATCAAATAAACGTTAGTTAGGGAGAAGTTGATAAACCAATTTTTTATTTTTTATTTTTAATAATATTAGTTAGGGAAGAGTCGATACTTAATCGAGAAGATAGACAGAAACTTTTAATACTATTTTTTTAAGTTTATCAGATAACCAGAAAACTTAACGATGAAAGCAAAGTATCACTATCAACAAGATTTTGAGAAACAAACATACCAACTATTTTATTTTAGGAATTATTTATATGGGACTTCGCAAACATATTGCAGGTGGGAAATAATTATTGCAATCAATGCATCACCAACTTAATAGAGAATGAATTTTATTATTACTCCTTCGAGTCCTTAAGAATATATACTCATATTAATAAATAAAGTAAAACTTCTCGTATACCTTTAATTAATTATTTAATCATAATTAAATAAAGTTACAAATATATTTAAGACGATGGGTAAAATTGTAAATGTATAGGTATTTTTTTTTTTAACAAATTCAACGAATTTACAGTGCTAAAGAGAAAACAAAATCCATCACGTAACAATTAGATCATCAAGAGGAAAGACAATTCTCATCAAGATAGAAAAAAACAACACAAACTCAAAAAAAGAAAAATAAAGCCAAAGAAAACAAGCTCAAAAATCTGAGCAAAAGAAATAAAGAATGTACTACAAATCCGCTTAACAATTCATGAAAACTGCTATTAAATCCCGATTTACAGTACGCTTCACTTTCTTTCGTCTTTAAATCTAAAAGCATGTCTTTTTCGGCATCGACACTCCCATAAAGGGATAAACTCATACAAAGAGGAGGCACAACTCCAATTTGAGAGACTCACTGATAAATAATGTATAACCGAATGAAACACGAAAAAGAGAAAAAATATATTTTGATACTAAAATTAATAGCCAAAATTATAAATATGGATATTAAATATATCGATTTTTGTATTTTGAGTAAGTATATTTGATCATTGCAAAAATATATTATTAAAATTCATATATCTGAAAAAATTTGGGTATTCGGAACTATTTTTCACAAAATAAGTTTGAAATCCTCCATTACATATTCCAAATCAGCTTGTGAATAATATTCCAAATCAACACCTGATTAACATTCACGGCTTATTTTATCGGGAAAAAAGTAATCGAAAATTCGAATTTGTTCTGGCATACAAAAAATAGAGATATATTTTCCACTAATTTATATTTAATATATTTGCAGTTTCTATTTCCTTTACACATTATGTTTTTTTTAGTTATTATTATTTCAGTTCTACAGGAAAACACACCGCGCATGGTGTGTTGTAAGAAAAAGAGGACCACGTGGCAGGGCCACGTCTCGTCACTTCCACGTGGCACAACATATAAGCACATAATTTGCCAAAAAAAAAATAATAATAAAATTACGATATCAAAATAAACTCTGCATCAACAAAAATAGAATTTTGACCGTCCTTTTGGGAATTAATTCCTGAAATTTATTCATGCCGTAACGTAAATGTCAATTGTCATCATCATCATTATTAGGTTACTTAATGGTAGTAACTAATTGTGAAACATATCACGCAAACTATGAATTTGGTATAAAATTTTAACAAATTAATATCCATGATTAATAATAATTGATACGTGCTTCTCCTTTTGTGGGGTTTTTTTTTAAAGATTCGGTCCCAATTCAAAGAGCATCTTTTCGATTTATTTAATAACTATGCTACAATATATATATATATATATATATATATACGGAAAAATAAGGGATACATCGATTGGCTCACAAAGGCATCGATTATGTCCAAAAAAGACTAAACATTAAGATGAATTGGTTCAATATTTTATAGTATATATTATGTGAAATACATGAGAATCTTTTGCATAACCTATGCGGACAAAAATATGGAAATTAAATTTGTATAACACTTCATTTTCTATATTTTTCAACATGCCTACCTATAATGCAATAACTCTAAGTTTTCGTTTGGTTTGTCGGTTTATATTTAGGAAGGTTTAAATTAGTGAGGTTTATATAAAACTAATTAATGGGTATAAAATAAAATATGTGTTTGGTTAACATGTTTAAATAAACACATCTGAGATGTGAATTTATTTAAACCGTTATACAAGAGTCTAAACTTGCTATATGTAAACACATATTTTATATAAATTTGTGAACCAAATAACTCAATATGCTATAAACTAACTTTTAAAAAGTCTAAACCCATGAACCAAATAACCCCTAAAGCATTACCAACCGTGCAACTACAGTGCAACAAGGACTGATTATTTTTTTTTAATTTATTTTTATTTATTTTTCACCACCTAACGCGATACTAAATTGCAATAATGTCCTCCAATTTTATTTAATATCAAATTCTTCCCATTATAACTTTTATCTTGAGATTGTTTGAATACAAATAAACTGGTATATAAATTATTAAATAGCCAAGAAATAAAATTTATACTGCCTTCCCCTTGGCTTATGTCACTGGCGGTCAGAGATGTCAACGGGGCGAATTTGAGGTGGGGATCCAATCTTCATCCCTGACTCCGTCTCCGCGGGGAATCATCCCGCGGGATTTTATTTTAAAAATATTATTTATATTAAAATATATAAATTTGATACAATACGTTAATTGTTATAAAATATTAATTGTGATTAAATATTATATTAAGATTATTTTACTATAATTATACTTATATTATGATTATTATGATAACGTAGCTTATAATATTAAAGAGAGGAAGATTAGAGAGAGATTAAGTATTTCAATACTTGATATATTTATAATGAACTCTAATAACCTATTTACACTACTAAAAATTCACTATTACAACTAATCACATCAACTACAATTATACAACTCACACTAAAATACAAACGTTCAATTATACACCCCATCTTATCATATTATCATCATTTAATATAATATTTCCAAATCATCAATAATTTAACTAATATTATTATTTAAAATATTCACATTAATATTATTTCATAAAACTCCCCCTTGGATGTTTTCCAAAGAATATGCCTCGTTAAAATCTTGCTAGAAAAAATCTAATGAATGAAAAAGAGTACATAATTCTTTTGTAAAAGTTCTAATAAAAAATGATATCCACATCCAAATAAGTGTCGTCGTAATAATAATCGTAAGTAATAGGTCAAAAATCGGACAAAGCGACATCCTTTAAAATAAAATATATTTCAGTAATTATAATATTAAAGAAATTACAATTAATAACTATATTTTATAAATATTGATAAAAACAATATCAACATAGCGGTTATGATCACCGTAAATAAAGTAAGCAACATAAGATTCATCTTTGTATAAAACGATATGATTCTATAACATGAAAAAGAACATAATAATCAGATAACATATAAATCAATGATAAATTATATGTCATAAAACTCGTTCTTTATTATTTCATAATTATTGTCCAAGTTCCGTTAAGGTTGTAGTAGTAAAATTTCATAATATAAACCAATAATTCCTTCAAGATCGCTCAATAAAAAAATTAATAATATGCCGCTACTGTGGTGGGGATAATTGCAAGACCTCGTGGACTTTTGGTGTTGTGTACGGTATAAATAAAAAAATAAATCGTACATCAAGTTAAATAAAAATTCCACACACCACCACGGGGTATCGAAACCTGGACATTTCGTCACTTATAGTGAACGATATTCCACGAAATCACCCGGATATTGGCGTTTAGTTATAAAACATTTAAATTATACTTTTATAATATATATTTTTAAATTAATCACAATTAATATATGATTAGTATAAATTAAAAATTAAATTACCGTACCTCGACTAAACTCGTACGAAATCTTCGACGGAGTTTGATCTTGACGACGGATAGCGGTCGCGATGATAACATGTTATAATATATTAATTGTGATTAAATATTATATTAAAATTATTTTACTATAATTATACTTATAGTATAATTATTATGATAATGTAACTTATAATATTAAAGAGAGAGAGATTAGAGAGAGATTAAATATTTCAATACGGTATATTTACAATGAACTTTAATAACCTATTTATACTGCTAAAAATTCACTATTACAACTAATCACATTAATTACAATTATACAACTCACAGTAAAATACAAACTCTTTAATTATACACATCATCTTATCATTTTATCATTATTTAATAAAATACTTCCAAATCATCAATAATTTAACTAATATTATTATTTAAAACATGCACATTAATATTAATATTTTAGATATTATCTATATCATAATAATATAAATTGAATATTTTGTAATTTACAATATCGGATTCCCGCGAGGTTAGAAAGTCGGGGATTCCCCGATCCGTTTGGGACGGATCCCCACGAGGACGGGGAATGCCCACCCACTGACTATCCTAGAAAAGTAAGTATTACCTTTCATATGATTCAAAATTCATATTTTTTTTCTTTCTGAAAAAAAAAAGTATCCTTTAATTAATAGATGAATGATTTTACGTGAATTAGGTCTTTCAATATATTACTGAATTCTCCCCAAAATATAATTTTTTCGAACGTATTATTACAAGGAAGCTTCAATTAAATATTTTTATAAATTAACACTGTCAACTAATAGCAAATCGAAACCATTAAGTCAAACGCAAACCTCCAATATTCGTAAAAAAATAACTCACTTTCCATTAAACACACATTGAATTAAAAAAAATAAAAAATCTTGTCTTAGGTAAAATCTCTCACCTATGTTCAGAAAATCACTCCAAATTCAACTAATAATGGATTATTACCACAATTATTACCCGCATGAAAAAATAAAAATTAAATGACTTTGAAAGCATCTTAGTCAAACCAACATAAATTTTAATCACCATCATCACTATACTAAATACGTTAAACTAATACGCGTCGTCCTAAGCCCAACCGCGTGCATTCATCGTCGCTGTATAAATACACAAAGATTTCATTTCATATCATATCTCGCAAGAAAAGAAAAAAATGGTTCGCCTTCTTCTTCTTCAACATCCTCCTCCTCCTCCTCCTATATCAGTCGCCGGATTCTTCCTCGTCCTCCTATGGTCGCCGTTGGTCTCCCACGGCGTCCGCACCACGCCGGAAGACCGACCCACCGGATTCTCCGAAGCTCCAGAGTACCGCAACAGCCCAGACGAATGCCCACGCGGCGTCGTCCCCTCGTTCGTCCACGTGGCAATGACCCTCGACTCAGAGTACCTCAGGGGCTCAATGGCCGCCGTGCACTCCGTCCTCCGGCACGCTTCCTGCCCGGAGAACGTCTTCTTCCACTTCATCTCCGCCGAGTTCGACCCCAGCGCCAGCCCGCGCGTCCTCAGCCGACTGGTCCGCACGGTCTTCCCCTCCCTCAACTTCAAGGTCTACGTATTCCGAGAAGATACGGTCATAAACCTGATCTCGCCGTCGGTCCGGTCGGCGCTGGAGAACCCGCTGAACTACGCCCGGAGCTACCTCGGAGACATACTGGACCGGTCAGTGGACCGGGTCATCTACCTCGACTCCGATCTGATCCTCGTCGACGACGTCAAGAATCTGTGGGAGGTCAAACTCTCCGACGAGAAGGTCATCGGGGCGCCAGAGTACTGCCACGCCAACTTCACAAAGTACTTCACCGACGCGTTCTGGTCCGACCCGGCCCTGACCCGGACGTTCGGGTCGAGGAAGCGGCGGCCGTGCTACTTCAACACGGGCGTGATGGTGATGGATCTGGGGAGGTGGCGGCGGGGGAATTATAGGGAGAGGATAGAGAAGTGGATGGAGGTTCAGAGGACGAAGAGGATATACGAGCTGGGCTCGCTTCCGCCGTTCTTGCTGGTGGTGGGCGGCGATGTGGAGGCGATTGACCACCGGTGGAACCAGCACGGGCTCGGAGGCGACAACGTGGTGGGGTCGTGCAGGCCGCTTCACCCCGGGCCGGTGAGCCTGATGCACTGGAGTGGGAAGGGCAAGCCGTGGGTTAGGCTCGATGAGAATAGGCCGTGTGCCTTGGATTATCTATGGGAGCCATACGACTTGTACAATGGAAAAAGGAGGAGCAAGAAGATGTTGCAGTCAACGTTGAAATTGATTGATTCTTTTTAATTAATTATTATATATATTTTTTCATTTTTAATTGATTTTTTATGGGTATTGTACAGAGGAGGTGCGAGATTATTTTTTATTTTTTTTTCCTTTTAAATTTTGGGTTTAGTTATATTAGTTTCATTTTCTTTTGACATTTGAAACTCGATATTAATAATATTTCTAAGATAATATTTTTGATTGATATATAAATTTATAAATTAATAATTAGCTAATTATAAGATAATAAAATTTTAATAATTTCTATAAGCCTCATATAAAATATAAATTTATAATTCTCCATATATTACTTTTTTTAAGCTTATTTTCATCATAATATATTTATATAGAAAAATATTTTTTAATGTCTACAAAGTGATACATTGAACATAGGAAGTACGACAATGTGATAGATTGAAGAATTCTCTTAAATTTGATCATTTGATATTCGTAAACGGTACAATAATTAAGTGAAAATTTATTAAGAATTTATAAATTGAGTATTTTATTATAAAATATTAATTAATAATTTATTAATTTATTAATTAGTAACTCTTTTAATTAATGAATTTTGGCATTAATTTATGAGTATTAATTTACAGAGTTTGCAGTGCTTAAGTTTTACTTGGTGAAGTTCAAGCTTTCAAAAATAAAAAATAAAAAAAATTGGTGAAGGTCAAGACAAGGTTAATATGTTGTTTTTCATATGTGATAATAATGACAATATAATGTAGGGCTGCTAAAAACTAACCCGACCCGCCAACCTGACACGAACCGCACCCGAAAATAGCAGGTTTGGGTTGCCATTTTCAACCTGTTTAAGTAATTGGGTCAACCCGAATCCAACCCAAATATTAATTGGGTCGGGTTAGGGTTCGATTTTTTAACCTGAAATCAACCCGACATCAACCCGTTTATCAACCTATTTAACCCATTTACATATTTGATTTTAAATTAATTCTCAGCACATTTAGTAGTCCATAATTCTGATTCACAAATCGCACATCCCAAAGCCCTCGCCAGTGGTCTCCCGATGAATTATGCAGAGATGTCATGAAGATGAGGGCGAGCAAGCATGGTTGAAAGTTCGAGTCAAATATCTATGGCTTAGGTTGATAGTTGATGAATATATGATATAACTTGATATTTAATTATGTCTGTGACTTTTGTTATTTGGAACTTTAATTGTTTCTTAACTATGTTGATGTAAAAAAAACTGTTTTTTTTTTATTATGTTGTTTAATTTTGATTTGTAATTCTGTTTATTTAATTATTTTCTTGTTACTTTTTTTTTTATTTTAAACGGGTTGACGGGTTAATGGGTTGGATATGGGTTAAAGCAGGTCGAGTTTGGGTTCTATATTTTAACCTGTTTAAGTAAACATGTCAGGTTAGGGTTGAAATTTTCAACCCGTTTATTAAACAGATTGAACCCGAATATGACCCAACCCGACCTATTTACCACTCCTAATATAATGTTAGTATTTGGAGGTACCGTAACTTGTAGTTTTGGAATGTAAGTGGATTATTATTGTTGAAGTGAATGAGTCAATAATGGAAATATAAATGATTGTGCAGCTGGCAGAAAGATTTTAAGGCTAAGAAAACAAAAAGTGACCTACCAAAGTAGCCAACTCATTGTATGTAATAAATTTGAAATGTGTGCGCCAGTTCATATTCTCCTGGATATACATATATATATAATATTTTATTTTCGAATTTAATAATTTTATGAATCTTTAGGAATTATATTAACGTTGTTTCTGAATCGGCATTGAATTCCTCAATTTGGCGCTTTTATCACGCATTCACGTGCATTTCGTATTTAATCAGAACTGTTAATTAATGTATGTATTTAAATGATTCGGAGAATCAATCCGACCTGACTTTGAATGTAGATGATAATTATTAATTGGAGGTGTAATAATTGATTTGCATAGTAATAACATAGGATTAATATATAATAATAACAAAAAAGTAGAATCAAAGCAAATATCAAAGGATATCTATACTCTTTTATGAGATGACTAAGGGCATCTCCAATAGCCAACACCAAACGCAAACGTATTTTGCAGTAACAGACGCATTTTGTAGTAATTGTTCTCCAACAGTTAAACGCATTTTCAAACGCAAAAGAATATTCTTGTAATATTCTATTCCATAACAACTTTTACAACTTTTCAATACTATCCATATATTTTATAATTTTACAAATTAAACTACGATATTATTTTAAATTTAATTGAAAAAATATTTAATAAAATTATTATTTATAAATATAGAACAAAATATTTATTAAAATATAGAAATTACACGACACAAATACAGCGAGATACACATAAAAATTATTTGATATTTTGTTTCAATTGCATTATTTTATTTAACTATTATATTAAATATAAATAAAATATTAAAAATTAAATAATAATGTATAAAAAATATTACTAAAAATAAAGTGTTAATGTTAAAATAATTATTTATTATGTCAATTTTTAATCATAATTATTAGTACACGATTAATTTTTAATATGTATACTTTAATAATTTAATGTAACTAAAAGGGCTTATTTATAATTTTAAAACATCAAACGCATTTTTGCGTTCAAACGCAAATTTGCGTTTAAAACAAGAGAGAGAAGATGAAAAACGCATTTTGCGTTTGCGTTTGCAGTACTATTGGAGAATTTTTGCTGATTTTTTGCGTATTGCGTTGCGTACCTATTGGAGATGGTCTAAGCTTCGGAAAACCCGTAAATTGGTCTGTTAATTTATTTTTTATTTAATTAATTATAATAAATTAAAAAATAACCAATCACTGCCAATTTTGTTTTATTTATTAAAATAACCATCCACTAACAAATTTTGATATGAAATTGAATCTCATCTATTATAATAATTTATTATAAGATAAATAATTTTAAATATAAAAAGTATAATTTACATATTTACTAGTGTTTTTTATTAGCATTGCCTTGATTGAAGAAGAAAGTAAACAAGACCGTTGTCTCATAATTTTCACTATAGAAGGATAGGGCATACATTGAAATCGAAATCCCATTTCATCCAATATTTTCTCAATTATAATATATGAATTTTATACAACTACATTTATTATTATTTTAAGAGAATATTAATATATTTCTCAAGAAAAATAGAAAATTATATGGGTTTCATAATTACTTTGAAATTAAATCCGAATTTTATCATAAGATGACTTCTAAAATAAGATTTGTTGGTGCAAACGTCAAAATAAAGATAGAATGTTTATATTAAATATGGAGTAAAAGGTTACACGGGGATCATAAATTTTGATAAAATCCCAACATAATTCGACCTCACTTACAATTGTTTCTATTTTAAAGAAAATCACATTCTATTCATATATTTGGAAAACAATATCTACACTAAAATACTCAACATGATAAAATACTTGCACTTAGGTATTCGAAAATCCAATTTTTCGTGGGTTTGCTCGATGTAGGTGGGTTTGTACAGTCGGTCATGGTTTTCCTCACAATAGAACTTCCGATGACGAAAAAAAATAATGGTCGGTGACATGAAGAGAACATGTTTGAGCTTGGACATCGGTTCGCTCGAGAATGCTAAAAGCGATTGAAGAATGAGTTTTTTTTTTTGGCTTCTAGGCAGGTAAAGCTAAGTAGGCATCAAATTGGAGGTGTGAGTGACATGTTTTTGCTTGGTCAATGACATTGATTTCTCGAAAATTTTAATTTCATATATGAACGTTATTTAGTACTAATTTTAATTATATTATGTACCATTGAACTTACTATTATAGAACTTAATTGTTTAATATATAGTACTTGTAGTAAGTGTGTAGCAGTACTATTTTTTAATTGGTTGTCACCAAATTGTCAGGAAAAAAATTAGAAGGGTGTTGATTCTAATAAAATAACATGCAATATTAAATGTAGGGATTCAATTAAAGCTAGTGTTGGTTCGATGCGTGGTGATTTGAGGTTTGGGTAGGTGTATTAGATTCGATTGTTGTAATTCTTTATTCGATGTGTTACGACTTTGTTGCAGTTTGATGTTTGTATGCAATTATACATATTGGATGTATTTTGATTTCTAACAATTATTGAATGGCTACGACATATTCTTTTGCTGATACGATTGCACTTACTCATATTTTTTATGATACGGTTAGCACATATTTTTGAATGGTCATGACAAATGTAAAAATAAGCACTTACTCATAGTCTAATTCAATATTTATCATCCTCCGAGGTTTCTCCTAATTCTTGAAACATCTTGACCGTTGATCTTAAACCCCTTCATCAAAACCTCGTCCGGCATCGACGGCCGTGAAGCAAACGTCGCAACGGACGAGACCTGCGCGCCGGGGTTCTGACTCCCGAGGCCCGACACAGCCAACGCCGGGCTGACCAAATCCGTATTATACAAGAAATGAACCAAACCCTTCGGGAAAACAAAGCAATCGCCCGCCCTCAGCCTCTGCGTGTACAGACGGTTCGAGGTGTCCACGAACCCCACCAGCAACGACCCTTGCAATAAGATCGTCACCTCCGAGGCCCGAGGGTGCGAGTGCGGCGGCACGAGCCCGTTGACCGCGATGTCTATCCGGGCCATGGTCAGGCCAAGGCTGTTGAGCCCGGGCAGGTTGTTCACGCTGGCCAGCGTGACGTTGAACCCGAACTGGTTCATGTTTCCGGGCTGGGACAGCGCCGACGTGGCGAAATGGGAGGCCAGCGTGTGGTTAGGGTTGATGCATGGCACGCCGTTCGAGTGGAAGTCGGGCGGGGTCTTTGGGTCGGCCACGCAGTAGTCGTGGAGCGGGCTCGGGTCGGGCCTGACGGAGCCCACGAATAGTAAGAGCTCCAAGATGAGGTGGAGCGAAGGATATGGGCGATGAATAGTTCTCATTTATAGTTTTCTGTTTTTGTTTTGGGAGAGATGAAGTTCATTGCGAGAAGAATTATTTATATAGTGTTCATATCAATGGTGAGGTTTACTTTTGAGCCACTTGGGAGTGTTTGAGTAGCTTGAGAGCATCGGCGGATGAGAAACACACGGCAAGTTTAAGGTGGTCTGTCTGTCTGTCTGTCTGTCTGAAGGTGACTGTGACATTCAGAAGAAAAAAAAAAAGGAATGAATAGTTATGGTAATATTGGTGGTATTACGAACTTGACTATGTTAAAAATGATAATTATCAATTGTTGGGAGTTAATTGGGTTAATGGCCCATGTTATTTATTTGTTCTTTACTGGGCTTCAAATTTAAATCAAGGGCCATTTTATCCTCTACTATCCTCACCTTTATATAATAATAATAATAATAATAATAATAATAATAATAATGATGATGATGATGATGATGATGATGATGATGATACTGAGTGCATTTGGTCTGGATTAAATGTTGTTTTAATCAAATCAAATGAATTCAAATTATAAATTTTAAAAATTTATATTTTATAACTATAATTTATTTATTAAATTTGTTTGGGAAACTTTAAGTGCCTTGGGGCTATGGCTATGGGATATGGTGGGCAGCCGAGTAGGCGGACGAGACATAATATTTTATGCACTAATATATAAGTATCTATCTATTATATTAAGAGGGTTTAGAGTAACTATTCCAATTAATTGATATGACATGTGTAGTTACTATTTGCCCTTTACTCCTTAAGTTTATTATGATATTAATCTATTTATTTTATTAAGGGTAAATATAGTAATTTCCAATTAATTGGTATGATAAGTATAATTACTATTTGGACATTTATTTATTAAGTTTATTATAATAATATACAATAATTACTTTTATATACATACAAAGAATATTTAATTAAAATTAAATTTATGATTTCATTTATTAAATATTATGAATAATAAATAACAACTAAAATATAAAGTAATATTATATATATCATATCACATGCATCGAGTGTGCGTAAAGTACTAGTATATAATATTAGTTAATATTTTAAGCTATTTTAATATATAAATTATAATTTTAATTTTATATTATTTTGAAGTATATAAAAAATTGACTGTGGAGGATAAAATTGGAATAAAATGATAATTATTATTGTCATACCAAATTAATTTGAGGACCAATACTATGAGGTGCTCTCCAAATATATAAGTCTAGATTGTTGGAGAATGAATTCAAATTTCTCTCAATCACACCACCTATGATTTCAAAAACTACCTTGCACTATATGTGAACTTCGGATGTGGGTAACACGAGATTTCTAGCATGCGTTGCGTAGCTTTGGTACTTTTGACGTTTGGTTATCAAATATTATTGGATTGTTCTGAAATTTTAACCGAAGAGTGTAGACTTATTGGAGTTGTCAAATCATTACCGAGTTCAAATCCAAAAAATTACGATAAAGATTTCGTTGTAGAAAACAAAAATTAAATGTGTAAATGTACAACAATGAAAGTGTAATGTATCATTGTTTGATGCCTTATAATCGTTTCTTTTCCACACGTTGCATACTAAACATACTAAGACCATCTCCAACCGTACCTCAAAACTCAAAAAATGAGGTAAAATGGTCCCAACCGTACTTGAAACTCAAACTCAAAATGAGTTTTTTTGACTTTTTCTCTCCTATATAAACTTATTTTTGGGTTTGAACTCATTTTTTTGGTTTGTACTTTTATAATTGTTGTAGAGACCTTTATCTATTTTTAATTACTAAATCAATCATAAATAAAAATAAAATAATAAATAAAAATATGCTTAGTTATTTATTAATAATTAAGATATATTATATCTTATTATTTATTTTTTATATTTCATTTATATATAATACAAAAATTAAATATTATTTTGTAAAGTTATTAAATATGTAGGTAAAATCGAAAAATTACAAAAATTGGCGTGGAAGTGAATATTACGAGAATATACTGCATTTTCAATTTAAGAATGAATTTGAGTTTGAAAATTAATGTTTCGGTTGGAGTGTAAATTGAGTGGAATAAACAAATCCTCGTTGAAATAGTAAGAGAAATTGAGGGAAATAAGGGAACTTTGTAATGAATAAATTACATTAAACCAGTCCTAACATCATTCAAATGGGATCTAAAATGTGATCCATTTATTAATTCGACTCTGTTTCTCGTATTTTCATTCAGTTGTATATTTCATTCATAGAAAAATATTTATATTTTATATACTTTTGTATGATTAATAATATGGTTGGATAATAATGATAATATGTACCGTTATATACTGTCTATCGCTCCCATCATTATTGAATCCAACCAAACCAAACGTCTCTGCCTCGCACGTGCCAGCCCACACATCTCTCTCTCTCTCTCTCTCTCTCTCTCTCTCTCTCTCTCTCTCTCTCTCTCTCTCTCATTTTCAACACTGTACTGTACCTCTTCCACTCGCCTTTAAGTGGGGTTCAGAGTTCAGAGACCATCTCCATCTTTACAACATCATCATTATCTTCATTCTCCACCATCTTTCGAGGTTTTTGTATAAAAGATATCTTTAGGTAAAACTCAATCTCGTCTAACCTTTTCTTCTATGCAATTGTCCCCATTCAATTTGAGGTCCACATCAGGTTTTTCAGCATCATTTCTACCTTTTTCAGTTGCTTTAGCGGAATCTTTACTTCTTTTTTCTCTTCGCGCGGCTGCTAATGATTGCTCCTTTCGAATTTCGTTCACAGTAGGAACCACACTCAAAAAGCGCCTTTTGTTCCTAGTACTTGCTGATCTGAGTATATAATGTGCAACTTTTTTTTGATGTGGTTGTGCTTTTTATTGTCTTTTCCTTTTGTTTATCTGCTGATGTTTAAGGTTATCTGAACTGGGACTTCCTTGTTTAGAGATAAAAACTTTAATCTAGTGGTAGAAAGCATATCACATGGGTTTGTTGAAAATTTTGTGCATAGTCATTGTCTTCTATTTGTCTTCATTGTGATCTTATAACTTGGCCTTCGCTGGATTCTTCTTCATGGTATTCACAAGCCTTGGCAATATGTATCGTTCTTTATAATATCTTGACATCCTCTGATCTGTTAATACTTGATCTCTAGATTGATATTGTCCTCTCAAAGAAAGTGCTTCATTTACCATACGCATTGAGTTATTGATCCTAGTTCTGCCATTTTCATGGGATTGAGTTGTAAGTCTCTGTTGTGATATATCTCCACATCCATTTACAGATGGATGGCTCTATCAAATCAGATTCTAGGTTAGAAGTATCAGTCTCTTTCGGAAGGTTCGAGAATGATGCGCTTTCTTGGGAGAAATGGTCATCTTTCTCGCCAAACAAGTATCTGGAGGAAGTGGGCACTCTGTCCACGCCTGGATCCGTAGCCCAGAAGAAAGCGTATTTCGAAGCTCACTATAAGAAGATAGCTGCCAAAAAAGCTGAGGAATCGGACCATGATCGCAGGTTTATGTATCCCATTATTCCTATTTCAAATGTGTTGCCCGACGAACCCAGCGATCGAAATCCACCAGAAACTGACAGTGATCCTCGGGAATTGGGTCCTCTGAATGGTCAGAAACCTGCTGATGAAGTTTCACTGCAATCTCCTAATATGCACGTGGCTGAAGAAGTTACTCCGGGGTCTTGCGTCACCTCTTTGTCTACTGTAACCAATTGTGACGATGATGCTGAAGTTGATACGGGCGCTTCATTTTCAAGGGTTGAGAATATCGCCTCTGCAAATGCTTCAACTGATGAGATCGCCTCGGATAAACAGAGGGAGACTGATGTTACTGTTACGGAGTCTAGAATTGAGGAAGCTAAGGATGGTTTGATGCGTAGTGTGGCAGACCCTAAATCAGGAAAGGGAAAAAAACTCGTCTTCGATACAATGGAGAATCGTCAGAAGGCTTCAACGAAGATGATGGTGAAAAGCTCCACTCCAGAAAGGAAGAAGATGGGTGTAGAACGAGGATCAAGTTTATTGAATAAGGAAAGAACACAAGCGAATTCCCGGAGCATAGCTCAAAAGGTTTGAATAGTGAACTGCCATGCTGTGGCTTGGATTACTAGACTCAGAAATGTGATTTTGTGTTTGATGTTCATGTTCTTGACTAATCTACTTACAGGTTACTCCGATTAAAAACGAGAGAGATTCGGCAGCTGCTAAAAGGAAAGTTATTACACCTTCTTCTGCTAAATCATTACCAGCTGTTACACCTAGACAACCAAAGTCGGCACCATCAATCTCCATTACACCTCTGTCGTCGGCAAGTAATCGGCCATTAAAGAAGGTGAACAGTTCATCACTGCCCACGAGCAAGAAACCTGTGGAGGAAGAGAGCAAGAAAAAAATTGCTCCTACATCTCTTCACATGTCTATTAGCTTGGGTTCTCCAAATTCTTCGTCTGGTACTTCCACTATGACTAGGAAATCTTTGATCATGGAGAAGATGGGAGACAAGGACATTGTCAAAAGAGCTTTCAAGGCTTTCCAGAATCATCGTATAATGGATGAGAAACCAGTTAGAGTAAAGCTTGCCTTGATATGGCTTTTTCTCTTCTTTGTCGTCTTACATGAATCGTCTCTGCTCTGCTGCAGAAACGGCATTCTTCGATTCTCTGATATATATATATATATATGTTATGATTACAGGTATTGCCTCCTGCTTCTCAGCCGAAGCTTGCCGCGTACACCCCTCCATGGAAAGTGAATAATAAAGGGTACAAAAACTGTGTTCTTGATCAATAAACCTTGGCTCTATAATGAAGGTTCATTTTCATTGCTGTAAAAACTAACTTGTACTCTTTTTGAATTGCAAGACCGAGGAAGGATGCTCAGAAACTGGCTACTCCAAAGAGCCAACAGGTTATTAGGTCATCATTGTATCCATCCTCATCAAGGTAAGGACTTTCTTTTAATGTTGAAAAGATACATCAATGGCTTAAGTAAGTGTAGTGCTATCAACATTTTCCTCAAAAAAGCTGAAAAGTGGGCTATTTTTTCATGCCAATTATGTGCTGGCAAGTGAGCTTTGGTAAAAAAAAAAATTGTTTAGAATTGGAGTTGCACACTCATTCTGTCTGTAGGAACTGGAAAGATTTAACAGCTATCTCTCCTGCTGCTCCTGTCGGCTTGAAAAGCGATGACAAACCTGAAAGAAGGAAAGAGGTGGTTTCCTACTTCAAGCCAGCATATAAATCCATGTCCCTTATTAATATACATACATATATATAACCGTGAAAGCATGACACAGTTCATGAAGAAGTTAGAGGCCCGATCAAAAGCTAGAGTGGCTGAAAATGCTCGAACTCATGCAAAATCAAAGGAGGTATATATGTCTGATCTTATTTCTAGAATCAACAAACAAACTCCGTTACCATCGAAGTTTGACCTGCGTTTAAATGATGTTTTTTCTTAATCATGCAATGTTCACGTCTTGTTGACTGATTGTGGGCAGGGCAAGGATTCTGGGTTATTTTCCGAAGATGAACCTCAACTTCAAGCGAAATGGTACACCATCTTTTAATACGGATCAAGAAAAAGATATCATATTTTTTCCATCAATTGTGTTTTGCTGAGTCATCTTGGATAATTCATTTCAGAAATACTTTATTCATCATCATCTTTAACACACAATCATCTATCTGACCATTGAATCTGCAGATAGATCAAGAGTATGAATCAGCAGGCCGACGAGATTCTAAATCTTCATCAAAGCGAATGTTAATGATGCAGCAGCATTTCAGGAACTGAGCTCCTCCAACACATGATATTTGACTGTCATAAGAAAATCATCAATTTGTCTTAGTTTGGTACAGAAATATTTGTCTGAATTATTGAGTTAAATCTGGCATGTGTTATTCTGTACTTCTATGAAGATATTTGTTTATATATGGTGCTTGGGAAAACTAATCTATATGCTTTAGAATAGAAAAAGACTATTGCATAAATAATTGACAATGATGAGAAAGAAACAGCTTTCATCATTATGGAGAAGAAATACTTAAAACTCCATTCGTATAATGAATAACAATTGGGGAAAGAATCAGACACTTAGGATATACTTAAAAAGAAAACAGTATGCAAAAACAAAATATAGCAGTTTCCAATCTGTACAGGAGCTCAGCCTTTCATCGTATCTCGTCTATACGTTTGTCATCGCCATGCTCGCTCGAGTCGCTCTTTGAACTATCGGACATAAAATTAGGGGGCAGCTTGGGGAATCTAAACACCCTCGGAGACCCAGTCGAAGAAGATGGTTCGACCGCGGACGAGCCCGACCTCCTTTTCTGCTGCACATCTCTTGATATATCTATACAAACCTGATCAACCATTCCCAAGAAATCTCTAACTATCACAAACAGCTGTAATAAATTATTTTCTTTCCAAGTTCCCGCTTGGTAATAGTCCGTCGTCTTCCTCACGAGCTCCATGACTCTCGCTTGCTCTTCCTTTAAGACCTTAATCTCCAGCTCGGCTGCATCAAGGAAACCTCTCATTTCATCCGCAAAACGATCTACATTACTGTCACCTCCACATTGAGACACTATTCCTCGCATCTCCATCACTTGCTGTTCTAAAGCTGACATTGTCTTGACAAGAGCATCATAGTCTAACGCAGCTGCTTTTTTAACGTTCGAAAACTCGGCACTTAAGCCGCCGATCACGGGCAAGCCAAGCTTCATGTATTCTCTCTCTTGATCATCGTTCGTCATAGATCTTTGGCCATCAGAATCACTGCTTTGGCTCGTTCTGCTCAAGCTACGGTTTCTGTTAAGCACACATCGTTTACCTTCCGCTCTAACGACTTCTTGAACAACAAACTGAAGAAGGGTCGTCTTCCCGTCGGAGCTCTTGAAATCAGAAAGCTTTCTCAGAGCGGTGAGGTTAAACGCTTGCGCATTTCCTCTCGACGTCCCTGCATTTAAGCGATTGCCAGCTTTAAGCACAGCTTCCAGCAGTTTCAAGAACATCCCACGAGTTCTCAGCTCTTTGCACGCAGATTCCAGCGTTTGCAGAGATTCTTTAACGCTGCCAACTTCCGCGTCGTAGTTCGATCTAAAGAGCATAGCTTTGATACGTTCGAACGCAGTTGGGACGGCTTTGAGGATGTGATAAAGGAAAGATTCTGCATCCGCTAGTCTCGTGGGGTCGCCGTAAAACGCGAGAATTTGGGACTTTTCTTCGTCGGCTGGTGAAATTCGGGCGAGCTTCTCGACGGTATCTGCGTTTAGTCCGCGACCCTTCATTAACGCCCCGATGATTTCTTCACGTGTGAGTCCTAGAGACTTGATGACTATTCCTATGTTTTGAGATTTTCGAGTTTCGAGGATGAAGATTTGCGGTTTTTTATCGTCCGCTGGAGATGCAGATCGGTCGTCAGTTTTCGGGGATTTTCTATTTGTAGCTACGTATCCGAAGAGTGCTTCCATTAAATCACCATCAAATCTGTATTTTCGATCAAATCAGAGCTGTTATTACAAGAAACTGAGAAAGAAAGAAAGCAATCAAGTGGCTGATTGATGATGATGATGAAGACTGAATTCTTACTTGAAAGAGCCATTATCGATTTTGTCCCAAACCATGGAGTGATCGGCGTTTGTGTTGACCTTATCCCAATGCAAGGGCTTGAGTTTGACCTGTTCGTCCCCTTCTTTCCCGGAAGTCCCTTCTCTGAGTGAAGACGGGCGTGTGCTCGGCGGCGGAGGGGGAGGTTTCGAGGCCCGACTCGTCGGCGGCGGAGGCGGCGGTGGGCTGACTGTTTTGCCCTTCGAAACAGCCCCAAACTGCTTCTGCGGAGGTGGAGGTGGAGGTGGAGAAGGTAGATCGACGGTCCCACCCTTCGGAACTGCTCCAACTTGCTGCGACGGTGGCGGTGGAGCAGCTGGGCCTTCGATTTTCCCCTCCGCCGGCGGTGGGGATGGCGCTGCGCTTCTATCATCTAATTCTTTGTTTTCAACGTTGAAACTCACCCCATAAGAAAATGAAGGCGCCTTGTCGATAATCCCATCATCGTCTTCTTCCTTTCGTTCAACAGCCCAAGCAGGACTCTGAGAAGTCGACGACTTCCCTCGGAGCAACGGAAATTCTTGCACCGGCAGCTTAGACTTGAAGCTTCTACTTGCGATTCTCTTCTCTTCTTCCCTCAGATTCTTGTAAGAACGCCTCTTGAAACTACTCCTATTAGCTTTTCCGTCTCCTTCGTCGTCTCCTTCTTCTTCCAAGTTCCTCCAATACAGAACATCCAAACCATTCTCGTCAACGATCACACCTTTCAGATTACCTCCGAACCTCGCGAAATTGCCGTTCGCAAGATTAGTCCCTCCTCCTCCTCCTCCATGTGGAACGACGGCACTGCTCTGATTCTCCTTCTCCTTCTCCTTCTTTCGCCGTCGCGAGTATGCCAAGAAGAGGAAGAAGAGAAGCCCAGTCAAGACCAAAGTGCCAGCTGCTGTAATACCGACGGCCCTTCCAACTGCTGATCTAGTCGACGATTTCCCCCCTCGGGGCACTTGCGGCGGAGGGATAACAGTCCACGGTGGCTCGTTGACCGGAGGCGGAAGAATGATAGGAGGCGGAGGCGGAGAGAAGGATGAAAATGGGTAGAAAACTTCAATGTTCTGCGGAGAAGGCGGCTGCTGAGAGAAGCATCGTTTGGGGTGGGTGGATGAGAAGATCAGAAGAAGAAGGACAAAGGATGGGATTGAGGTTTTACGATGATGAGTATTTGCTCCCATGATCGTTCCTTGTTGTTCATTGCTTACTTTGTTTCCTTTGGTTTCTTTCTTTGATGTTCTGTCTGAAACTGTCAAAGTTGAGCAGTTGGTATGTATGTGTAATTGTTTTGGTGATTGATGTTCATTCAGCTCGTGATAAGACGGAAATACCCCTCGGTCTGGCTTGTGTTACGTGGGGACGACGAGGGATGTAATCGTAATTGTAAGTGATGCTCACGTTAATGGAGAAGGCACGGTAATTAGTAGCGTTGTCTTATGTAATAATTTTGTTTAATTACTATTATTACTCTTCTTTTTTTGTTTTTCTTTAAACTCGATAACAATTTCATCGAAAGGGTGGTTCAATTATTACTTAGAAGCACTGTCTTTGTCTTCTCTATCATCATAATAGAGATAGAAAGTCAGAAGGAAGACTCCATCAAGAGAGAAAGGAGAACTCATCGATTGCTTTGGTCATAGGTGGAAAGAGTCATATGTTGCCTAGTTTACTTTTCTTCAATTTTATTTTTTCAATTTTTTTTCTTGGAAATAAGAGTAAATAATTAAAGCCCACATTAAATATATTTAAATCATCGTAGGATAGGTCAAGAAGTTCGATTATAATACATCTAAAAGAAGGTCACATATTTGATTTTATTTGAGTTTCTTGATTATTGTAGTACGTGACACGGTATACATAGATAAGAAGGATTAGTAATTGAAAGTCATAATTGTATGATCGTCAGCAACAAGGTATAGTCGGACTCGAAATTATATTCAATTTAAGCTGAATTTTGTCGAGGTGTGAGATGACTATTATGTGCTTAGTAATATATATATATATATATAATTTAAATGACAATTTCTATCTAAGGTTGGTAAGCTGAATATTCGCCAAATTAATTAAAATTTTGGGGAAAATAAAACAGAAATAGAAATAACCTTTGTTTGATTATGAAGAAATTCTTAGACAAATAATCATTTTTCTAAAAACAAATTATGTGTATTGTATAAATTAATGACTCGCCACGAAATATGAAGTGGTTGTGGGGAAGGGAAAAGGTTGCTTTGGCAAAGCAAACCTATTAATTGCCACAAGATTTGCATTTTTGGAAAGTGGTTGAGAGGATATTACCATAAGTTTGAATTAAATTTTATTTATTTATAAAAGTGCATTAAAAAAGTCTATGATTAAGCAACAGCCAAGTCAACCAAACTAATGCATTGAAAGTGAAATATGCTGACACACATGAATTGACAGGTTGACACCAAGTGTAGACGTTTCTTTGTTTACTTTCCTGATTTCTTTGACTTTCAATGGCTCAACGATTTCTTCGTACACGTAAATATCGATCTATATACAACCCAACCAAATTATAAATTTAAGTCACTAAATATATCACTATGATTTTTTTACATTGTATCATTTGATAAATACACAAAATATATCAACAGAATAATTTTGACCGTCGATCATTTTTTTTAAAAGTCGAAAAACATACTTGAATGTATTCCAAGTAAGTAGTCAAGTGGCGAGAAAATAATTATTCTCAGCATCCATTAAGGATTTTCGATTTATTTTTTCAGACAATGTTACGAAGATTCAAATTTATTCCGGCATATAAAATTAATAATATTTTTGTAATTACCAAATATATTGACTCAAAATTCGATGAATGAAATTTGTAATTTTGCATGTACATACCTTTTAAAACCTAAATATTTTGATTGTCAATTGTGTGCCAATTTCACTTTTGTTGGTGTCGTTCATTATATGTTGTGTTGTGTGTTGTTTGACAGTTATTGTCTTTTGTCTTAGTTAGGAATTAAACATTGAGCCTAAAAGAAAAAAAGAAAATAACTAAATAAACATATGTAGTAACTAGTAATGGTGATCCAGATATTAGGAATAACAATGGGCTGGTCGAGATTCTTATTGAACAAATCATCTCTGTACCAAATTCATGTTCCAAATACAATTCCTTCAAATTCACCACTTACGTTAATTTGGTTTGGGGACGGAGAATCACCGTATGAGAATGAAAATTCCCGTGGGGTATTTGTTATTGTTTGTTTCAGTGTTATCGGTGGCAGAAAAACTCTGTTTGAATGGAGAGTCGAGGCATGTACTTAGTACGTTGTCCGTAAGGCGATATCGTCCTGATATTACGTGCTCTCGGGTTACGACTGTCGTCCTCAAGATGCAACGACTTTATGAACTCTGTGTCGCATCACTACAAACAAAGTTCTCTAGCGAATTTACTTGAGAATCGAGTCTTTCTTGCATTGAAAATACTGGAAACTTGGAAGTGCAATACTATGAATTCCCTGGAATGAATGAGATTTTCTTTATGTTGGGGGCTATTTATAGGTTATGAAGTGCTTTGGGGCGAATCACTAAAGAAACACAATCTTTGGGTATGGACTATTATCTGAATAGTCATGATTCTTGTTTGATTCGATTTGATCCGTTCGATTTGAATTATTCGATCCAAACCGCACTCAATCTGATACAACCCATCACTTCGAACTGAACCGTGGATCTATCTTCTGGGTCGGGTCAGGTGTGTGATCTAGCAGCTCTCATAGCACATCATTTTGAACCGTACGACCATCGCTCCAACGGATCCTGTCATCTCACGTGCCCAATTAGTGCTTACTCAGCGCCACGTCTTGTTCACTTGCCTACATGTCTCTGACACGTAATCATGAGTCACATCATCCGAGTTGCCACATCACCGCCACATCATCGAGCATAAATCTAAGCTCTACAGTGCTACTCGCGATGATACATACGTGCATCGTCTAAGCGCCCGTTGTGCGCAACTGCGCATAGCAGGACTCGGCCTCGGATCCGGGCTCGTAGGAGCGTTGCACCTACTCGTCTTTGTGTCCATTCTTCTACCTAAAACTCACATAGCCCCATCATTCCACATGAGTTCACCCAAAGCAAGCCCTTTGAATAACACACACAAGGTAATTGTATATAAACGGGTAAAAAACTTGAGATGTTTATTTAATGTGGAATAACATGCCCTCACTTATATACATAAGATATTTAACATATCTTTATTGGGCGAACTTCGAAAATTAATTTCTCAAATACCCGATATCGGTTTTGAGAAAATTAAAATTCTATGGACTCTACTCGAAGTGTAGATTATGATTTTAAAACCACTTTCGATATTTGTTGTCTAATGGCATCTCGACTTCTATAAAAACTGATCAAATGGATATTATTGGGTTTATTGCCTTAAAGCCCTTTTACACTTAATAGCCAACATTATTCGAATTCTACATAATAATACAACAACTCAAAATTATTTGCAGAAAATAAACTAAATAAAATCTCCGAATTCGATCACAAACATAACGAAACATCCAGGATAAAAAAATTATGACAAACTAAAATAAAGAAACATTGATAACACAAACGACAAAATATGATATAAAAATAAAAAATGCTATATAATATATATGATGGATATGTTTCATGCTTCACGAGTGGAAGGTTTCATTTTTTAATATATATTACATTACATATTATAGATATATATTAATAAATATTCCTAGCAGGGGCGTTTTTTAATTTAGGTGGCCGAGTTGTTTTTAAAAAATGAGGCCTTATATAATAAGCCTATTAAAATTTTTGGCATAAAAAATGTGGTCTCGGCCTTCTAAATATTTGACCTAAAATTATGTGGCCATGTGTAATGGGTCAGGATGCACAGACCAAAATCCAATCCTAATTCTTAAAGTGGAGAATCGTTTCATTCAAAAGGGATCGGAGTCGGGGACGGAGATAGTTGGAGAAAGAGGAATCTCATACTTGTCTCGTCATCGTGATTTCACCAACGAAAATCACAGTCAGGTGCCCATCTCCATATTACGGTGGATTCCTCGTACTAGCAGCGTGGGTTCCAACGGGATGGTTTACCACGTCTACTATATATATATATATATATATATATATATATATATATATATATATTATAAATACTACATAAACACGACATCTATGTGGATATTAAGCAAAATAAGGCATGGTAAAAAAAAAAATGAATGTCAAATGATTAATTCTCTAATATTCTATATCAACCAGCGAAAAAAACATAGGTCTATGATTAATTTCAGAAATTGTTATACTGTCTATAAATTGTTATACTGTCCTGCTCATGCGTTGCTTGTATTGTTGTAAAGGGTTATCATTACGTTTCATTAATTCGAGTTAAGACAGCATTTAAAAAAGAGGAAGTACGTATGAATGATGATCATGATTTAATTATGGTAAGTAAAAAAATTAGTTGGCCAGCTCAACTATTACTTTAGATAGAGACGTACAAGCAGCTTAATGAATATTTTTGCATTCCTATAATGTCACGTATGTGAAAAATAAAAATAAAAATAAAAATTAAAAATAGGAGATACTTGGTGATAATTGCCTTATTTCGATGGTTCAAATGAATAAGTATATCTTTGAAAAATCACTGGCTATGATAGGCTCGCTCAGTCCATGCGTCTCATGCCGCCGAATGGATTCTCTCACGACAAACACTATCATATTAGACGACGAAGTAGTAAGTATTGGAAATCTATCTTGAAGGTGTTCTCAACGTCGGCCAAGAAAACGGAGAGGGAGAGCAGCACGGTGGGCGACGTGGCAGGTCGTGAGGAGGAGAAGATCCATAAGACGAAGAAGAAGAAGAAGATCAGATCAAAGTGGTTGCCTGATCCAACTCGGCGATGGCCCATTCAGGGATGGTCGTAGTAATAAGGTAATTAATTAAGGGCTCAATATAATTTTCATCTTTAATGTATATTATGCTGTGTGGAATATGAATTATCTGAACAATACATACATTTTGCGAGTTAGGTTTGGGACGATGACTGTGTTTTCCGCTCCACAATTCTTAATTAGCTTAATTATTGCATCGTTCCTTATTTCTTTTGGGGGATCAATTATCACTAATTGTGTACAAAGAAGAACTAATATTATTAAGGTGAAATTATTCAGTGTTTCTATCATAGTTTTCGGGCAAGAAAAATGAATAAAAGCCGAGGCAAAAGGTAGGATATTCAGTTAAGAGCAAGAACAAGCAATCTACTGTGTATGATAAGAAAATAAATCAAGAGCCAAAATACCTTCGATGATCGAAATAGATATCCATCATCTGCATCATATACGGTGCAAAATGGAGAAAAATCAAATGATTATTTCTGGGCTTCAAGTCCACAATCCGAGAAGAATCGAATCATGGAATTGATGCTCGTACTTACATTCTTTGCTTTTCTCCTCATATGTGGTTAAAAGATGTTGCTCGCAATAGATGAACAAATTCGTCGATTATTCAATAACGATACGACTCAGTGTCATAATGTTGACGAACAAACAACATCCATATTTTCTCATATGTTGATTCTTGGGTGTGTAAGATGACAAGAATGTTTTTGCAAATTTTAGTTCCATATAGGGTGTGTTTGGTAGGTGTAATTCGTGCCTGTAAAACACAACGACAAATTAAATTAACGCATTGAACAATGATACTTAACGCTTTGACCGTTGTATCTTCACAACTTTCCCTTTTTATTTTTCTAATCGAAATCCGCCTAACAAACACATCCATAAATTTGCAAAATCTGAAACCATATGATATGATACAATCAAGAAAATCGCCATGATTTCAGTCTCAAAAACCAACAAACACAAAAACGAAAATCAATTTCTTTTTAGTTCTATCCTAGCTAGTAACAAACATCAGCCAACAAAATACTTCTCAAGAACTCTATCATATATAGCAAGCAATCAACCAACGATCAATCAAAGCAACGATTAGCTATCCTTAAGAAAAAAAAATTGAAAAGAAAAGAAAACCCAATCTAATTCGATGCACCGTCGTCCTATTTCTTCTGGAAGAGCTTACTTTTGTTGTACTTAACTTTCATCCAATTAACACCAGCAGATGTGCCCTCCTTCACTTTCTTCGCCGCGACCTTAGTCTTCTCGAAGCCCACAGAAGCGGCGGCCTTAGTCTTCTCGAAGCCGGCCGACGCGATGTCCTTCGTCCGATCGAATTTCTGGCTCACCTTCTTCGTCAGCGTCGGCTTGCTGTCTCCTCCCCAGGGGTTTTGGTTCGACGCCATTGAAATGAATTTGGATTGCAGCCTCTCTTTTCTGTATCTGTTTCCTTTGAATTGAATCGCAAGGTTTTGGGTTTCTTGGGAAAGTGGTTTCTCTCGAATAGGAGTTTATCGCATCTTATTAATTAAAAGGGAACGACGTAGAAGAGGAGAAAAGTTGAAGGGCAAAGTCTGACCCGAATATGCGGGCGGGTCGGGTTGAGACTAATATTGAAATTTCAAATTTTGAATTCAACCACAATCTCGATGTTATATGAATCCAGAAGCAAAGACCAAATATAATATGATCTCAAGAAAGATTATTTGAAACAATGATCTTATCTTTATACAGACTATTAAGATAACAAATCAAATCAAATCAAAGGAGAAATTTTGAATTTGATTTCCATTGATTCAAAGACGTTTCACGGGTTGGGCTTGTTTTAATTATTCACAATAATGTTTTTTATGTTACAAAATTATTAGACCTTACTTTTCCCTTTATATATTTTGACTAAATTCACTCTGAGTCCAATATTCTTAATGTTATTTTCGATGTTCAAATTCAATCAATTTCCTGATTTGATTTGTATTACTATCACGATCTTTCACTTTTCAAGGACACAATCGTTAAAGACCAGTCGACAAATAAGTCTACTTAGTAGTCTTAGCACCCAAATATAGCTTAGATTTATGAAATATTTTTAATGTTCGAAGTCAATAACTCATTGATACTGCCCTCTCCCTGCTGGGATACCTAGAGGATAATAGCTCGTAGTTAGGTATTAGCCTTGATTGCCAAGAGGTCATTGGAAGTAGACTGCTTTATCCTTGAGGCGTCGGACTCTTCAGTAATGAACTTAATATTTTAAAAACAATTTGTTCTATGTCTATATTTTCCACTTCGTGGATTTTGGACTCACGGGCCAGTACTCACACCAAGCTTGCTACACCAGAATCTGGCTTTTTTTAATTAAATAAATAGTTTTTTAATTTTTATTTATAAAATAAGTTAAAAAAAATACTTATTAATAAAATAAGTATTTTCGTATGTTAGACATACGAGTATAACTACTCGTATGTCAGAGTTACGAGTTAGATCTACCGACACCGACAAACTCTGCAACCCCAACAAACTCTGACGAAGCCTCTGCTAACTCGTAACTCTGACATACGAGTTACGTTTTCTCGTATGTTAAAAGTACGAGTTAACATAACTCGTATCTCACACATACGAGTTATATCTCTATAAATTCATACCTTCGAAACGAAATATTATATCAAACACATCACCGATCACTCACATCACATACAGAAATGGTGTCCAATAATATACAAGTGTTAGTTTATTTCGGTGGTGAAATTATTCACACATCTAATTCAACCATCAAATACAGTATTGATCCTATAGGGTACCGGCGAATTCGTCGTTCTACCAATTTTTTCGAATTTCTGTCATTCTTGTTTGAAATTACGGGTGCTGATAGCAGTTCTTGTTCGTTGATTGTTTATGGCAAGAATGAATACTTTCAACACTCTCGCATATTTCATCAACTACTACAGATTTCCAACGACAGCGACTTATCATTCTTCATACACCCTGATTCCGAATTCAACCATCTTGAGGTTTTTGTTGAAAAAAATGAATACGGCAATTTTGATCTCAATGAAGATTCTCATCCAAATTTTGAAGACAGAAGTGGGTTTCAGCAATTTGAATTTGCTTCATCGAGTCATGTGTGTCCAGAGAATACGGCATCACCCATCTGAAAGCCCCGGGGCACCTGCCTAGCGTTCGGAGAGATGTAGCGTCGTGTAATGCGATAGTACCAATCGTAGTAACCATCATGGACCGATACCTGTGGAGTAGCAGTCGGACCACTGACAACGGTCTGATCTCGTTCCGCCCATCTCTGTATCCACTCCGCATGAACTGTCGTCCAGTCCATCCCTGTGCGCACACGACGTTCGAACGAATGGAGATTCCGTTCGCGAAAGCTAGGCTGAGCGGGGATGCCTTGGATAATCCCAAACTGACGCAGAACACGCTCTGGATAATGTAGCTCGACGATATTGAAGAAGATCAAAGGGCACATCGAACGACTAGCTAATGGCAGGCACTCGGGAGGTAACGACTCAATCTCCGGTAAAGAAATGTCGTAGGGCGCCCACACAAATTGTGACATCTGCATCATATCGAGCACCTCGCGCATGGTGCGTATATTCGAACGCGTCGAACTTGTATGATCCAATCGAGCGTTCCACCTACGAAACAATAAACATTTAATAATATTCGACTAAATAAATAATTTACTACATATAAATAATAATAAGTATATATAATAAATTAATTATAATACCTTGCAGCATTTGGTGGCATCGGCAGCTCAAACCCATTAATTACTTGGGGCGCCATATGGATGCGCTCCACTACACGAACGGGCTGTAAAGGCAGGATTCTCATCCACGCCCACACCTACAAAAAATATTACATTAAATCTATGATTACGAAAATATAAAATTCAAATTTATTTGAATTTTATAAATTATTACCTGCAACAGCCGTAGAGGTCCGCCTATATTAAGCTTTTTCGGCTGACATGCCGAACAAAGCTCTCTATACAAAAAGGCGAGTACTGCACTGCCCCAACTATAAGTGTGCACCTCGTCGATGTCCTCCAATAACTGGAGGAATGTGAGCGAGACGGTGCAGGCGCTACAATCGGGAAACATAACTGCACCAAATAACAGCATCGCATATCCACGTGCAGCTTGCTCGACTTCTACTTCCTCACTATCATCTGTGACTGGATTGGCTATATACCAATCCGCTAGAGCTCTCATCGCTAACGCCGTCCCCTTAAGTTTGTCTTGTGGTGGTCGATATCCTAGCAACCGCTCACACTCATCCTGCCACTGCGACGTCGTCCTCGACTCGATCACACCCGAAACGGACTCACCATCTATCGGCAACCTCCATAGTATACCGACGTCCGCTAGCGTAACAGTCGCCTCCCCAACAAAAAAGTGAAACGTATGCGTCTCTTTCCTCCATCGCTCTACTAACGCAGTAATCAAGTGGGGGTCTACTTTATGCGACATGCATCTATATACGCCGTACAATCCCATGTCATCCAACTTCTTCAGCAAACGACCGTGTAGAATTATAGGCTGCTCTTTCGTACCCCATACAATATTTTCTAACGATCTAATCTTGATCGTTTTATCGATCACGTCCGCATCCAGCAGGACATCACGAGATCGATGATTCGACTGCATCGTCAACACCGAATCATCGATAGGGCCGTACAAAGTCGTGTCTTCCATCCTACGAAGAACAACACAATATAACGCAAACGAACGACAAAAACATCAACAAAAACACCAATAAATCCAATGAATACGAACGACAAAAACACGCGTTAATCCCAACACAAATATTCTTAATTCTACGAATAATTTCGACACAAATTATCCTCAACAATACATTCATCAATTCTTCGAAATCAATAAATAATCCCAACAATTTCATACGAAATCAACAAAATAATCCTAATACAATCACAAAAAAACTAACCCGTACCTATTACCTACGAGTTACTCTCGTCTTGCACCGTCGCCGTTCGCCTTGCACCGTCGCCGTCGCCGTCGCCGTTCGCCTTGCACCGTCGCCGTCGCCGTCGCCGTCTTCGTCTGCGTCGTTCGTCGTCTGTTCGTCGTCTGATCGTATAATAGATCTAACTCGTATCTTAGAGATACGAGTTATAACTCGTATGTCTAACATACGAAAATACTTATTTTATTAATAAGTATTTTTTTTAACTTATTTTATAAATAAAAATTAAAAAACTATTTATTTAATTAAAAAAGCCCCAGAATCTCCATTCTTTGTTTGTTGGCAATTACATTAACATATTTAGTTTTATCTTCGACAATTAAGTAATATAAATAATTTAATAAAATTGCATTTCAAACACATTTACTTCTGTTACATTCGGGATTTTCGATCACTGATGAAATATCCAGAAAGAAAGGAAGAGGGGTGGTCGAAGCCCTTCTCAGATAGTACCCCCGAAGGAAGCGGAAGAAGTACATCTCGGAAAGAGATGACCCGAGGGCAGAGCCTTCTATTTCCCTCTTGGAAAGACACCCTATGAAGGAAGCCCGAGATAGGGTAGCTCGCTCGGACCAACTCCCGAGTAGGCATGGAAACCGACCGTCTAGACCAAAAGAGGAAGCACAGACGTGGACGAGATCGTGGATCTGGAAGAGGAGTGCCCAGAGGAACGTGGGAAGATGGAGAACGTGATAAACCTCTAATACTAAGTCTCAATGAAGGCCGAAAAGTCAGAAACGTGGATAAGGTACACTATAAATATTCTGGCCTATTCTTAGCGCCAAATTCGTTGACACTCATTTCTTTACTGTTACTCTGCTCATTTTTATGCATGCACCTAAACGCGAGATCCCTCCTGACTGAGGCAGTAGGGCAAAACACCCTCATATTCACTCTTCCAGTTATTTCAGGAAAGAACCCCCGACGTTGCTCAAGCAGGAAGGAGGCAATTCGCTACCCCGTGGTACATCGGATTTTTCCGACAGCATCAAATTGGCGCCATCTATAGGAACGTGATTTCCTAAAATAAAAAATTGTGATTGCTGGAACCGATCCTAACTCGTCCGGCGGTGGCGTGTTGACTCTAGAGAATGTGACAAGGATGATGGCAGAGACTATGGAAGTTGCGTTTGCCCGGCGATCGGAATTCCAGGAGATACAGAGAATAAGGACTGACGTAGATGCCATGATGGCTGAAAGACCAAGAAGGAGAATGCCAAAGGGTTCTCGAGAGGCAGACGTGAATGAGAATATTTCTGATCATGAGGCAGAATCCAGAACTGGTGAAGTTCCTGAAGGTCAACGAGAAAGAACATTACGGGAAGAAGTATGCGCTATACGACAGAACCGGTTGCAACAAGTGGAGAGGCAAACAGCTGAAATGAGGGAAATGCGAGAGAAAATAAAGATGATGAAGAACTTGACCAATCCATAGGAACTGCCCCTTGTTCCTCGAGGATCACCTTTCTCTGCAGAAATCATGGCGGTCCCTCTATCTCCTCATTTTCGGCTCTCCGAGATGGACAAATATGACGGAACCCTTCCGCCCGAAGATCATATGGCTGGATTTGAAGGAAAGGCCGCATTATATCAACTGGATGATGCTATTAAATGTCGAATATTCGTAACTACTCTAACTAAAGGAGCTCAACATTGGTTTACCCTCTTACCCGCATGAGAGATTCGTAGTTTCCAGGACTTTGCTAAAGTTTTTCTTCGACAATTCTGTAGCAACCGAAGGCGCCCTTCTTCGGCAACTAAATTACTGAATATGAGGCAAGGAGAACGGGAAAACCTGCGAGAATATTTTAAACGTTTCAACCAAGCTCTAATGGAAGCCCCTAATATCAATTCGGAACTGTTGGTAAGGAGCTTTCCACCATGGCTTGAGAGAATGAGATATGTATCGATCTTTTGTAAAGAAGTACCCATCCACTATGGGAGAGCTTGCCGTTCGGGTTGAAAAATATATGCGAGTGGAGGAAGCCTAGGACGACAAACAAAAGGAGAAGAAGCGAGTTAAAGAATTTCATTCGAACGATCGTGACCAAGGACCTGTTGCCAGGAGAGAAAATTTTCTGGTCCCGACCGACGAACATTCGTTGGAAGGTTTATTGTAAAAAAGTGTGGAAATCCTCGAGGAAACCGCTAGCTACCTTCGTCAAGTTTGGGATTTTGATTTCTTAATCTTCCGGCACCCCCGTTTTCTCTCTAATCTCAGGGATTTGAGACTCAGACACAGAGAAAACCCTAATCTCATGCCAATGAATCTTATTTTCAACGCGGTAAGATTCAAGCTGAGAGACCCATTTCTTGAGAGCTTTAGTGAAACTTTTATTATCTTCAAAATCCCCCACTAGAGGAGGAATGAAAAGGTCAAGGTCATAGAAATCAACGGGGGGAGCGATTTTCTTATGAGTTTTTGAGCAATAAGCAGAAGGAGAGATATGAGACGCTGAATCATCATGAGAAGTATTATCAACCGTCCTAGATCCTAAATCTACATTATTATCAGCTTGATCGTGGGAGGAATCCATTAAAAACTAGAAAGGAGATAAGGAAGAATGACTTCCGAGAGATTTAAGGCGGGACCGCTTGAATAGGCTGGAATCTTGAAGAAGAAGGGTCCGATAGAGCTTGATGATAGAAGATTGTGGTAGAGGAAAAAGATCACAAGGAAAAATTTAAATAAGGAACCTTAGTACATAAGAGGAGAAGTCATCGAAATGGGGAAATGGCACGTATGATGAAAGATGTAACGTTTAGAGAAAAGCGGTAAAATCCCGCCCTTTTGCAAATGGATACGTGTTGGCAAGAGAAGTGGTCACAACGAGTTAGCGCAAGGAAACACGTAGCCATGCACCCGAGGAGAAAAGAAGTGGTTTAACCTATAACCCGAGAAGAATCTTCTGGATATTTCACCGTCTACTGACATCTAAAGATTTATTACATTCTCTTTAGACTATCAAAGGGGGGAACTATTGTTACCCTCGAGATTTTCGGTCAGTTATGAAATATCTAGAAAGAAAGGAAGAGTGATGGGCGAAGTCCTGCTTAGATAGTTGCCCCGAAGGAAGAGGAAGAAGTACTTCTCGGAAAGAGATGACCCGAGGGTGGAGCCTTCTATTTCCCTCTCAGGAAGGCAGCCTACGAAGGAAGTCCGGGATAGGGTGGCTCGCTCGGACCAACTCCCGAGTAGGTCTGGATACCGACCATCTAGGCCAGAAGATAAAACATAGACGTGGAAGAGATCGTGAGTCTGGAAGAGGAGTGCCCAGAAGAACGTGGGAAGATGGAGAACATGATAAAACTCTAAGACTAAGTCTCAATGAAGGCCGAAAAGTCAGGAACGTGGGTAAAGTATCCTTCACTATAAATATTTCGGCCTATTCTTAGTGCCAAATTCATCGACATCCTTTTCTTTACTATTACTCTACTCATTTTTACGCACGCACTTAAACGCGAGAACCCTCCTGACTGAGGCTGGAGTGCAAAACACCCTCATATTCACTCTTCCAGTTATTTCAGGGAAGAACCCCCGGTGTTTCTCAAGCAGGAAGGAGGCGATTCGCTACCTCGTGGCAGATTGGATTTTTCCGGCAGCATCAACTTCCAAAACAAATTTCTTAAATATTATTAATAAAACGAAATTTTTAGCTGTCTCCGCTCAAAACATGAATAGAAATAATGTTCTTTAGGCCTTTGACCAGAACTAAATCATCAAAAAACAAAAGTAAATATCCTGAAGATAAATCGAGAGTCTTCGATCCAACTCGGTTCGCCAGTACACTATATTCGCTGGCAACGTTAATTAGATCTCTTGATCCATCAGGTTCCTACTTCGATCCATACCCTATTTCAAAACACAGAAGTGAGCACTAACACCTGAGTCTAGAATTCACAAAGTGAGAAACACAACAATTTGTTTCTGAAACAATAACTTCATTACCTAAAGCGCTTGACACCTTAAGCTTAGGACACACCCCCTTCAATGACCTATTTGTTGGCAATGAAGACACTTATTCAATGGTTTGAACCCTTATGTACGATTTTCTTGGCCTTGCTGCCCAACCATAGCATCAAACTTATGGACATTTTTAATGTTCGAGGTTAATAACTCACTGGTAATGCCCTCTCTCTGTTTGGATACTCCGAGGTATGACTTAGGGGTTGCAAAATCCCTGTGAGGAACCATCCATTTTGGGACCCAAGGTTATAAGGACGGAGAATTTCAGGCAAAATGGAAATGGAGAGTTGACGGTGATTCCTCGTTGTTGAAAATGCAGGACGAGAAAGGGATGATATTCGTGTTTCCCAGCCATCCCCGACCAATTATCATAAGCGATTAATTAGCGATGATACTACGATAGTATTTGCTACGAGGATTTGGTATGCGAATGATATCTCTCATGCTAACCTTGAACCATTCATTGCCATTCCTAATATGACTCAGCCATATCTATACTGATTTGCTTCTCACAATTGACTTTACACGAAGACATGTTTTTAGCTCAATCAATTTGCGAAATATTAATATTATTTTTGACATGAACCAATGTGAAATATCATATTTACCCATGATGAGTTTCATCGATTATTTAAGTTCATTATAAAATAATGAACTACTTTAATTAAATAGACCCAACATAATCAACTTAACATTTAATTTTCGGGATTATTAGACATGTTTTTTTCCCTCTATAAGGAGGTATCCCTCATTGTTATCGTAGTTTTCACATTTTTACTAAATTCACTCTGAGTTGAATCTTAACCTTATTGTCGGTTATGGAGCGACTCTAGGTTCTAGCGGAAGTAGGGCCCAACAACGAAACTAGAGGTAATCAGCAGGACCCTTAAACCACACTAAACATTAATAGTAAGTATTGAAGTATCAACTAACAGATGTGTATTTGTAACCTAGTGATAGCTTGCAGTATCAACAATTTTACTTTTATTTAATAATTTTTGACCTCCAAAGCATTTTACGGATAATTTTTTACACCAACACATTCGAACCATTCATCATGGTCTTAGCCCATATTTACGTTTCAAGTCCACTCAAATTACGATAGTCACCCTCAAATTACGATAGTCAAATAGTCAAAGTAAGATTGAACCTTCGACCTCTATATGAAGATATTATATGCTTGGCCATTCGCATATTATAATATTCCGATAAATCCAATCCTTTTGTGTAAAAGGTGTTATCGAGCACAAGTTGTCAAATATTGTATTTGACTCATAAATTGATCGCGAAGAAAACATCACCCATATTTTGGTTACTTATCTAATCAAAACATATTAATGCATATGTGAAAAATAAAAAAGTAATTGTATATTATATAAGCTATTCTTTACATACAAATGTTCTAAACGACAATGCAAGAAACCATCACAAACAACGCACCAACACCAAAAGTGAAACCTTTCACAAAGATCAAATGTAACATAAATAAATAAAGAACATAAGGCTTAAATTTCTTACAAAAAAAAAAAAGAAAAGGTTGTCATCAATCCATATGACAAGATAATAAATGCGTGCTTAATCCCGGCTACTACTTCCGAGTCTTCTTTTGGTACTTATCTTTGATCCAATGAATCCCAGCCGTTGCTCCAGCCTTAACCTTCTTCACACCGCTGGATGCGACTGTCTTCGTCTTATTGAGCTTGTCCGAATATTTAGAATTAGACGACGAACCGACGTAGTGCTTGGTGTTGTTGGAGTAGCCACCATAGAGTGGCTCAGGATCCCACTGATCAGCCCAAGAGGTCTCGTATGAACTCATATTTGATGATGCCATAATAATATTATTTATTACTTAACTTCGTTTGTATGATATCTGCTTCGAGAATTAAAGGTCTTGAGGATATAATGATAAAGATTCAAGGTTGGGATTGAGAGTTTCTGAACGTTGGATGAGATTTCAGATATATATATATATATATGTATGTAAGGATAGGCGTGCATATTTGATCCTACGAAAGCCTTGTTGAATAGTCGGTCCTAATTCTTGACATAATTTTAGGTAGTCATGTATTGCAAGAAAATGAATTAGTTTATGTTTCGGTCAACAAAGTAGGGTCGAAATAGTTCAGCGAATTAACTATTTTTTAGGTCAAATTTGGCATCTCTTCTTCAAATTATGGTGACACGTGGAAACAAAAAATATATTTTACTAAGGTAATGGTCAATAGGGAATATATAATTAATTGTTGAAGGGAGGTGTGCGAAGAGATGGAAACTTCTAGGTTATCAGCGTCTAGAATATGGTTTTAATTCATAGGATAACGTTGTGGAGTTTACCTTCTAGATTAATGAATCTAGAAGGTATAATATTATATTGTTTTTATTTAATTAGGAAACATTTGTTTCATGCAACCCACGAGTTTGCTTAAAGGAAGCTTCAATTATCCTAACGCGTGGATGTTTGAAATTAATAACAACTATTATTATTATTATTATTATTATTATTATTATTATTATTATTATTATTATTATTATTATTGCATCAGCATATTATGTTTCAACGTACGAGACTCATTCGACCTATCTATGCGCGACATAGCTGGTGAGTCCAGTTCTGCTTTGCCCATATTATGTGGGCTCGGACTCATATTTTAGAGGGATCGAGACAGGTATGTCCACTAAACGTCATCGTAATCACATCATAATCACTATAGTACTTCAACTTAAATCTATTCCGAAAGTTAATCTAAACTTTAACATGAGTTATGTAACGATTTTATCGTTCTAAGTCCATACAGATAACAAAGAGCCAGACAGACAATGTGGGATTAAATATACTATTTTCAATAATTAATTCAAGTTTGCTTAAATCTAATTTAAGCCAAGTCAGCCCATTGATGGCCGTCATTGTTGGGTTAATTAACTTTTAAGGGAATCTTCTATCCTCTATTTTTTAGGGTTACTTCACATACAATTATCGCTTGTACGTACAAAACTTGGATTATGGTTCGTCTATGCTCCAGAGGACGCCTACTCACTGCCAGTATTATAGTTTAATTTTTGAGTGTCTCTTCTATATTCTCTCCCTCAGTTCCCTGTCTTCTATCATTGTGGGTTTTTTCCCTGCAATATTTACTTTGTTGTGTTTACTTTTGATTATCGTTTTTCCGCGAGTTACCGTGAATTGGAACATCTTTTTCTTTTGAATCACTAATATCTCGAGGGGAATTGACTCTCGGCTATTTTTGTCTTCGATGGCGAAGAGGGATATATAAAACGTACACGGGGACGTAAACTGATTTTATTGTCGAGGCTAGCATTAGACGATATGTCCTTAAAACGATATTGCCCCGCTCACACTGTTTACGGAATACGACAATCGTTTTCCAAGATACAACGACAAACGTCTCGTAATAGGAGCACTCCAAATTACAAGACCAACAAACTTATTTGATGCTTTTCGGACTCTCATACGAGTTCGGAATATCAAATATACTAAATATATTTCACGGCTAGAAGAAAAAAAAATTCCTAAGAATTCTAGGACTGAACATGTTGTTCGAGGTGTTGGAAATGGGCAAATGAACCCTCTATTTATAGATGAGGTTGGATCTTGTCGAATAGTTGCATCTAATTTTGGTTGGTCATGACTTTTCAACCCATTTGATACATCTTTTCCTTAAGGGTACATTGTGAAAAGATACATATCTTTCACAAGAGTTATAACCCTTTAACTAAATACATATATTCGTGAAATCGGATACGACTGAGTTTAAGTGACGACATTCCGGAAACAAATATTCTGTCGGGAGAAAAGTCGAAGAAACACGAGTGAAGAGGCACTGCCTTTCGCGAAGAGGTATAGCTCATGAAAAGATACTACTCACAAAGAGGTATGACATGTCACGAAAAGGTACGACCGCTCAAAGAGGCACGATCTTTTGTGAAGATGTATGATCACACTAGGAGACACAACCTTTCACTAAGAGGTGTGATCTCACGAAGAGATATGAAGTTTTGAGAAGTGATATGATCTCTCGAAAAGACATGATATTGTAGGTCTCAGATTCACTCAAGTATAGCCAACACACAAATGAGTTCGACATACCTCAAATGCAGATTGCGCGCGGAAGCAGCAGTGGATTGTTTGGAGGCGATCGATCAGCGAATTCTTCAAGCTTTATCGCAAATCCTTCCTTATCTTCTTTGATTGGAACGACTGGACTGAGATTAATGCTTGATTGTGTGCTCGTCGTGAAGTGCGTGAGTGAAGTGAGTGTGAAGAGAGTTTGATCGAAAGATATTTTTTTATTCACACTCTATTAAATTGAATGAATGAATACTACTCCGTAAATTGTAAGCGGGACTTCTATATATACCCTTACAAGTTTGGGTATATTTACAATTAAGTCCCTAAACTAATGGAATTTCAAACTCAAAGGACAAAGTTCAAAGTGAACACAAATACATATTCTAACAATCTCCCCCGTGTGTTCAATTCTTGAAAGCTCACGTCCTTTGGGTTCGATAGAAGCTCTTTCTGAATCCTAGGGCGTGTTCATACTGCCTTAGGATTCTCCTGAACTCGAGTTGTCCTTCAAGCAACTCGATCGCGTCTTGGGCGAGAATTTGATCTTCCAACTGTTCGTCTGTTGCTTCCATCAGAACCAGAGGTGCCACTTTTGGAAGAAGGCCGTCTCGGACATGCTTAATCGTTCCATCGCAGAATTTGTGCAATTCTGGCATGAGGATTATCCGAGGCTGTCCTTCGTGGTTGCGGTAGGTGACACCCATGTATGGATCATTGAATATATAGAACGTTGGAAAGTTCTCAAGTTATGTGGCTTGAAGGTTAGACTTTGTCAGGTTGACTTTCTTCATATTGTTCTCTAAGCCCATTTGAAAGTCTTGAGCGGTGTAATACTTGACTTGTCTTGTCATGAATCTCTTTAGCGCAATGAATCCCAGCTTGTACCGAAAGTGTCTGAGCGTAAACTTTCTGTAGCAGCAGTACATCTGGTAGACATCATTGGGTTCAAGCAAGTCCAAGTCAGCTTCTGACACCTTTTCCTTCGAGCCATCTCGCCTTTCGATCTCGAATACTGGATACTGAGTTCGGCCCACATTGTGATGTTTCACTTCGATAATGTCCTTCAAGGGCGCTTTGTTTCTCATTTTCTCCTTGGCTTGTCTTATCTTCTGTTTGTTCTTCTCACGTCGTGGTATGGCAGACATATTTCTAAGCATATATGCATGTCCTGCCTGTCTTAAACCCGTGAGATTAGCTAGCCCTCGAAGATTCAGCTCATCCAGATTCTTGATCTTGTCCTTCCTTCGAAATATTTTTTGTCTGATTTCCTCCAGGAAAGGCACCAAAATTCGTATGTTTTCCCACGGAGCTTCGTTCCTTGCTTTAACAGGGTCTTCTACCCTTTGATTGATAATATTTGTAAGCTCCCGTGGTTCTTGGTTGTGATCCTCGCCATCCTGGAGTTCTTCTCTTCCCAGAGTGCAGATGTCTGTGGTTGAGTCTTGAATGAATTTTCTGATGGCTTCAAAGCGTTCTTTAGCCTCTTCCACAGTCTCTGACAAAACTCTTCGCTCGGTTGATATGTATAGATCCACTTCTTCGTGTGGATCCACTCTGACTTCAGGAGCGAGAGGTCTCTGGATGGATGAAGGGAGGAATCTTTGGACTATTGTGGGAGTTGTTGGAGGTAATGTAGTTGTGGTGGTGGTGTTTTTTTTTGTTTGGGTATTTGGTGGTGGTGGAGGTGTTTGTTGTGAAGGTTGGGAGGAAGAAGGTCCAGCTTCTTGCTCATGTTGTGTGCTGGTGCTTGCTGTCCGTTGACGTTTCTCCCCCGCAGGACGATCGTCGGGATCACGATCGTCATGACGCCTTTTGAAGGTTCGGGCAGCAGCACGGCAGTTCTGCGGGAATTGGATGCAGTCTGCCAGTTGAGCAAGGGCTGGTGTGAGAGAGGGTTCAGTGAGGAGCCGGGATAGAAGGATATCCACGAGCTCTGGGATGGGAACGGTGGTTGGGTTTATGAGGTGGGGTGGAGGTGAAGAAGGAGAGGAAGGTAACTCAGTCAGAACCACAGAGCTTTGCGGTTCTTTGCCCTTCGTCCCGATTGTGGCCGCAATTTCGGATCGAAATTGTTGAACCAGGCGGCTTTCGAGACGATTTAGAGCCGACTGAGTTACATAGGGTGATAACCTACCGGGGCTACTTAAGCGCTCCGTTGTCACGATGGTGGAGAAGGTTTCCACCATGTGGCCTGCGGTCACGGCTTGCGTAGGGACCGGTGTAGCAGGACTTCCAGCCTGACATTGTGGTATCGCAATGGATACCACTTCGGCTGTTGTTGCAAGGTCACGAAGACCTGCTGGAAGACCGGGGCCACTTGGGCTCACCGTTGACAACACTTCGGAAACAAATTCTGAAGGTTGGCCTGAAGTCATCGCTGTTGTGATGTTGGCGATGTCAGGACTTCCTCCCGATCCTAGAATTTCCTCAATTAAGGAAGATTCTACGAGAGTTCCGATCGGGTCGGTGCCCGATGTAGAAAGGGGTGTATGTGTCCTTACAAAAGGGAAAAATATATGGGTGGGGGACACGACACTCGACGTGATCAAAAGAGGGGCGGTGGTGTGGGGCTGGGTACCACCTACTTCAATATCTCCTACCTCAGAATGAGGTAGTGATAGCATATGCGCTTCCCCGTGAATGTGTGAAACTTCTGTCTGTTGGGAGACAGAAGAGTGGGTTTCAGCTGGTTGTGCATGCGTCATCGGGCTTGTCGTGACGACTTCTACCCGGGAACTGTCAATGACAGTTCCTGCACCTATTGGGGTAGCCCTAGGTAATGTTTGTGAGGTGATTGGAAGTTGTTCACTCAAGACTGTTTCACTCTCACTCACATGGCTTGAAGCTCCTTGGTTAGGATCAACGGGTTGAGCTGATCCATGGGAGCAGGGAGGGATGAACGGTAAGAAGCAGCCAATGTGGGGTCCGCCAGCTGCAGTAGATGCTCGGGTATTACCATCGGGCGTAGATTTGGATCAACCTTCGCCTTGTGGAAATACTTGATGATGGGCGAGGTGTAGTCCTCACATGGCTGTTGGTTTGGGATTCGTTCGATGGAGTCCATAAATCTTCTGATAAGGACGGGGAACCATCGAACGAAAGGGACGTATTTTGGTTTATTTGTGCGGTCTCTGGTGTGGATTTGGTCGGCTATTTCGGTCATGATGAGATCCGCAAAATCATAAGATTTGTTGAATACGATCCCGTGGAAGAAGCGGAGAATGGAAAGGTTGCATTTGTCTAGGCCAGCGTGTTTAGGGGATAGACATTTATTCACGAGGCCGAAGAGAGTCTTCCAAGGATGAGGCAGTTTGTTTGTTTGGAAGTCATGAACCTTTGTAAGTGGGGAGGCATGTCCTAGACGGATCATGTCTTGAAGGATTTGAGGTTCAGAGCAAAAGGGGTCAAACTGCTCAAGTTGTGGAAGATCAAGAAAAGTGCGAAGAATATTTTGTTGATGACAATGCGGGTGTATGGAGATAGGACTCGAAATGCATAGAATTGTCTTCGTCATCGAATTTTGGATGCATTTCGGACCAGAATTGTTGGAGATATACGGCTGGAATGGTGGCTATTTTATTGAAGCAGGACCATAAAGGATGATTTTTAAGGATGGATATGATGATTGGGTCAGGTCCTTTATATGTGTTTGGGTTGAGTTGGAAATTGTTGTCCTTAATCTCTAACCAGCTTGGTCGATTATGTAAGTAAGATTCCACGGTTGACATTGATCTGCAAAAAAAATATGAGGATCATTAGTTATGATCATACACGCAACTCAGGATATGAGTTACTCTGTTTTAGCCCTGTTTGCACTCTGTTTTGTAAGACTCTGTTTTGTAATCCCCTGTTTTATAATAACTCAACGAAAAATATTCTAAGTCTTTTAGCGAAAAGTGTAAGAAGTGGCGAAAAGTCTTTTCGCTAATTAAAGGTTTTCGCTAGGAAAAAAAACAAAAAAAGGTAGCGAAAAGTTGAAAGGTTTTCGCTGAAAAGTACTTTTCGCTGGAATAGTCAGCGAAGAATGAAAGTTTTCGCTAGAATAATGTTCGCTGATAAAACTTTTTGCTTGAATAGTTTTCGTTGATAAAACTTTTTGCTTGAATAGTTAGCGAAAAGTGAAAGGTTTTCGCTAAAAAAAAATTTCGCTTATAAAACTTTTCGCTGATGAAACGTTTCACTGGAAAGACTTTTCGCTGGAAAAACTTTTCGCTGGAATAGTTAGCGAAAAGTTTAAATTGTCGATAGTAAAGTTATTGAAAAGTTTGAAAGTTTTTCGCTGAAGAAAACTTTTCGCTGGAACAGTTAGAGAAAAGTGAACGGTTTTCGCCACATAATCTGGTGAAAATCTTTTGTTTAATAACAGCGATTGAAGACAATGAAAGCGGTAAAATCATAAGTGTTCAAGCATTTTTTTGGACTAACAGAGTCGTGGATCAGCACAGAGAGCATTTGAGAGTGCATTTAAACCCAAAAAAAATATCGAGATGACATACCAAAATCATGAATAACACAGTGTAAGCAAATGACGAATTAGCATAATGAAAACAGAAATGCTTACGTAAATGATGAGAATATCTGAAAGCTGGATTGATTTTGGTGATAAATCGACGAAATTAGAGAAAAAAAAATTAGGGTTATTTGCGAGAGAGAAGATGAACAGTAAAAGGGAATTTTAGCGAAAACGGTGAAAGTAAAATTTTAAAAAAAATTTCGTCGTTAAAAAGGTTTTCGCTGAAAACAGTAAAATTAATCCCTTTTCGCTGTCAAATTCAGTAGAAGGTCAGAAATTTATGTGCTCTTGCAATTGAGTCCAATAATATGTTTAATCGGTTTTTTTTTTTTTTTTTTTTTTTTTTTTTTTTTTTTAACAAACAGTTTGAGAGTAAAGTATTTTCTCATTAAGAGACTAAAGAAAATTAAGAACTCCCCCGGAAAATATGCATAGTAAATTTTCATGAACTCCCCCGTAACATGTGCATGAGTACCAAGAATATATAGAGTGCTAATCATATTTTAGTGGGAAAAATTGAGCATACCTAATTTTGCTACTAAGAATTGAAATCGTTTTTCATCTAAAGGTTTAGTAAAAATATCAGCAATTTGCAATTCTGTAGGAACAAAATTAAGTTCAATATTACCTTTTTCCACATGATCTTTAAGAAAATGATAACGTAAATCTATATGCTTAGTACGTGAATGATGAACAGGATTGCATGAAATAGCTATAGCACTTTTAGAATCACTAAAGATAGGTACTTTATGTAAATCAAACCCGTAGTCGCGTAGTTGCGTCTTCATCCACAGAATTTGTGAACAACAACTAGCGGCGGCAACATATTCTGCCTCCGCCGTAGAAGTTGATACACAATTCTGCTTCTTAGATGACCAACTGACTAGGTTGTCACCTAGAAATTGAGCGGCTCCGGAAGTGCTTTTTCTATCCATCCGACAACCTGCAAAGTCAGCATCTGTATATCCAACTAGATTAAAATCAGTGTTAGTTGGGTACCAAAGTCCTAGATTCGGAGTGCCCTTAAGATATCTAAGTATCCTTTTCACAGCAGCTTGATGTGATTCCTTTGGATTCGATTGATATCTAGCACACAAGCATGTGGAGAACATTATATCTGGTCTACTAGATGTAAGGTAGAGAAGAGATCCTATGATTCCTCTATAAGTAGTACTATCTACAGATTTGCCTGAATGATCAGAATCTAGCTTACAAGTAGTACTCATAGGGGTAGGCATAGGGGAACATTTTTCCATATCATATTTTCTAAGTAGGTCATGTATATATTTAGATTGGCTAATGAAAATTCCATTTGAGAGTTGTTTGACTTGAAGCCCGAGAAAGAAATTCATCTCTCCCATCATACTCATTTCAAATTTCGTAGTCATTAATTTGCCAAACTTTTTGCAAAGACTAGGATTGGTTGACCCAAATATGATATCATCTACATAAATTTGAATAAGCAGTAAATCTGAACCATGTCGCTTTGTGAATAAGGTAGTATCAATAGAGCCTCTAGTAAATCCTGAATTAACTAGGAATTTAGATAGAACCTCATACCATGCTCGAGGAGCTTGTTTGAGGCCGTATAAGGCTTTGTCAAGTTTATAGACATGATTTGGATACTTGGGATCTATAAAACCGTCAGGCTGGGATACATAGACTTCTTCTTGAAGTATGCCATTTAAGAAAGCAGTTTTAACGTCCATTTGAAAGACGACAAAATTCTTATGTGCGGCAAACGCAAGAAAAAGTCGAATCGCTTCTATTCTAGCGACGGGAGCATATGTCTCATCGTAATCTATCCCTTCTTGTTGATTGTAGCCTTTAGCCACTAATCGAGCCTTATTCCGAATGATTATCCCATTTTCATCACGCTTATTCTTAAAAATCCATCTAGTGCCGACAATAGTTTTTCCTAATGGTTTTGATACTAGAGTCCAAACCTTTAAACGTTCAAATTGGTTTAACTCTTCTTGCATTGCTGTTACCCAATTTGAGTCTTGTAAAGCTTCGGAGGTTTTGGTCGGCTCTATTTGACTAAGATAGCAAGAGTAAAGACACTCATTTGCGGTTGATGATCTTGTTCGTACACTATTGGATGCATCTCCTATAATTTGAGATGACGGATGAGATCTTATCCATTTTGGTTCTTGGGTAAGGGAAGTAGATATTTCTTCAACAGGTTCTTCATTTTGAATATTTGGGGAGTCTTGACTATTTTCAAGTACTGTAAAATTTTGAGTATTATTATTTTCAAGGGATGAATCATTTGGGTTTGAAGAAATAAGCTCTTCAGAAGAGTCTAAAGGAATTATAGGAATGGTAAGAGGAATTTCTTCACAAGAAGTAGTGTGTGATTCACAATTATTAGTGGATGGAGTATTAGATTCATTTGACGTAGAAGGTTCGTCTTCCTCAAGTACATGAGATGAAGAAGGACAAGAAGTTCTATATATGCTTTCAAATAGAGAATCTAACTCAAATAAAGCTTCTTGTTCTAAATGCGATTTAGAATCAGCAATATGATGACTATTTGTCATCGACGTTGTAGGAACGGGTTCTAATCGGTCTTGATTAGAAGCCATTACGGGTGGAAGTACGGGTTTTGAACCGTTGTGTTCAAAAGCCATTGAGGGTGATGTTTCTTCAAAAGTAACATTGATACTCTCTATTATGGATCTTTTATCTGGACGATAAATCCTATAAGCTTTTGATTCGGAAGAATATCCTACAAAAATTCCTTTTGTAGCTTTTGGATCTAATTTACTTCTCTCATTGTCTATTTTGATAAAACAAGGACACCCAAAGACTTTGAGGAAGGAAATATTAGGAACTCGATGATTTATTAATTCATATGGTGTTTTTCCAAATCGCTTGTGTATGGTTGTGCGATTTTGGGTAAAACATGCTGTATTAACAGCTTCGGCCCATAAGAAATGAGGTAGACTAGCGAAGATAAGCATAGTGCGAGCAGCTTCTACTAGAGTCCTATTTCGTCTTTCGACTACCCCGTTTTGTTCGGGTGTTCGAGGGGCTGAAAATTGTTGTGAAATACCTAGGGATTCATAAAATATTTTTAATTCCTTATTCTTAAATTCTGTCCCATTATCAGTGCGTATCACTTGAATTGTACTCTGAAGTAAATTCTGAGTGATTTTCACAAATGTTTTAATTAGTTCGGCTGTTTCATCTTTTGTACGAAGAAATCTGACCCATGTATATCGTGAAAAATCATCGACAATGACAAGAATATACTTCCTACCACTTATACTTTGAGTTCGGATGGGTCCGCAGAGATCCATATGAATTAATTCTAGTGGTTTGGAAGAGGAGGGAAATTGCTTGATTTTGTGTGATGACTTTTTCATCTTTCCTATCTCACAAGCAGGACATAAGTGATCTTTATGAAATTTTATCTTTGGTAGACCTATTGCTAACTGATCTTTTTGTAACTTGTTTATAGCTTGAAAGTTTAAATGAGATAGTCTTTGATGCCAAAGATGGTTTTGATTAAGTGATGAATTAGTCATCAAGCAAATTTCAGCTGAAGGATTGATTGTTTTCAAATCTAAAGTGTATAGATTTGATTTCCTTGTTCCAAGGAGTAGTGTTTCTCCTAGGGAATTGTTAATCCTACATTGGTTAGTGCTAAATATGACCTTAAGTCCTTTATCGCATAATTGGCCTATGCTAAACAAGTTGTAGGATACTCCTTCAACGTATGATATGTCATCTATTGTTAGATTTTTGTGGATAATGCTTCCGTATCCCAAAATAGAGTAATTATTGTTTCCGAAACGTACCTTACCCCCGTAGCATTCAGTGTAGTTGCTCAACAGCGATTTATTTCCGGTCATGTGTGTGGAGTAACCCGAGTCAAGATACCACACATGACGGATCTGCGAATGATGATTCTATGATAAGCATAGATCCCATAGAAACATGGGATTGATAGGAACAGCAGAAAAATTATAGTAAATATTGTTTGATTCACTGATTTCGGAAGTATCATCGGTATTTTCTGAAATTTGATCATTTCCTTTCGAAATCTTACCGATGTTTTCCAAATTGTGATCATACGATTCGTGTTCTATTTGTGGTTTTGGTAGCCATTCCTTCTTTGTTTTTGGCATCATATTATGATTCGGTTTTGGCATCCATTTTTGGATGGTTTCTTGTTTTGGAATATGTTTTCTTTTAGGAATCCATTCTATGATAGGTTTAGGAGGCTTATTTTTTTTATTACCCATTTATAAGTAGTTTTCTTAGACGGTTTTGACTTTGGAATCCATATTTGAGTATGGATGTTTAGTTTATGGGATGTATTTTGACGTTTAATCTTAAGAGCCGTCTGAGAATTTTTGTTTGATATGAGTTGGGTATTGGGAATTTTATTTAATTTGATCGAGGAACGTATATCATGTGATGTATTCCTGCACTTCTTTTCATAATAGGCTTTGACACGACCTTTATTAGCAACAGTACTCATATGTAACAAATCTTTGGACATTGTTGTGACAGAGATATTTGAATGTAAAACTGGAAATTTAATATTTCTTTTTGTCTGTATTTGTGCGCTTGGTGAGTCATTTGTTGCGTTTAGTTTTTGTCCTGTCGAAATAAATGAGGAGGAGTTAGTGGAAATTTCTAGCTTAGGAGCTATAGATGTTTCTTTTAATGTGGAAATTTCTTTTAATAGACTTGCTTTTTCCTCTTTAAACTTTTGACGTTCAAGTTCTAATTTTGAGTTTAATTCGTCAAGTTTTTGGATCATAGGTGGCATATATATTGAAGAATTATTATTATTTTCAGTATTATTTTGAGCATTCTCTTGTAATAAAAATTGATTAGTAAAAATTGAATCATCTTTATCTGACAAAGGAATTTTTCTTGTTTTGTAGCTTTTATTTAATGCATCATAATCAAGTTGAGTTTGACCATGGTCATTAATTTTGGTTTTTCGTTTAACATCTTCGAGGTCAAGAATTTCTTTGTTGTTTACAAATGTTACTAGTTCTTTAACGTTGAGATTTAGATGTTCAATGTTATGGAGAGGATTTTCATTTTTATATTCATAGCCTAAACCTAAGTATTTTTCCTTTCTAGGTATAAATCCTAGGCCTTTTCGAGGATCATAAAATCTAACATCTTGTGGTTGACTTAGAAATATAGTTCTATCTGTATGCCCTCGTTTTGTTATTATGTCTTCAAGGCTTTTGATTTTTGAATATAATTGTTTTCGTTCTTTTGTTAGAACTTCATAATTGCCCTTTAGTTCTAGATTTTCTTCTTTTAAGGATATTATTATGTTGTTTTGTTCATTATTTTTGGATATATGATCTTCTAATTCAAGTATCAACTTTTGATGTTTTTCTTCTAACAATTGATTTTTAATTTCTAATTTTGATTCCATTAGAAGATGTTTCTTTAGTACCTTTTCGTTATTAACTAGTTTATTTTCTAGTTCTTTAGTTGTTTTTCTTTCCTTTTGTATTGATTTTAATTTTTCTTGTAAAGCTAAAATATGATGAGTAAGCTTAGAGTTAGAGTTACTTACTTCATTTTCGTCCGCAGATGAGGAGGAGTCAGGTTCGTTGTGCTCTTCATTGTTGTCATCGCTTTCTTCAATTTTTGCCATGAGAGCTAAATTTTCATCGTCGCTCTCAGTAGTGTCTTCTAGCCAATGATCTTGTTCGGCCATAAGTGCTACACCGGCTTCTTTTTGTTTCGATAGTTGAAGTTTTTTGGTGTAGTATTGAGTATTCTTCCTTTTTGGTGCACGGCACTCATTAGCAAAGTGGCCTGCCTTACCGCAGTTGAAGCATTTTTGAATTTCAGAAGTTGTTCTTGCTTCGGAAGATTCTCCTTTGTTTCCTTTGAATTTGGAAGTAGAGGTTCGTTGGCCGTTTGATGAAGAAGGAAATTTCTTCTTATAGAATTTCTTATTGACCATTTTGGTGAGAAGAGCTAGCTGTTTTTGTAGATCCTTGATTTCTGGGTCCGAATCTGAGTCTTGGTTTTCTTCTTCTGAAGAGGAAGATATGACCACCTTTTTGGAGACTTTAGATGTTTTCTTTTGTTTCTCTAAAAAGAGGGCAACAGATTCGGTTGCTTCTTCTTTCTCTCTTGCTTCCTTTTTAAGTTCATTCACATCTTCAATGTGTTGAGAGAGATTATCGAAAATTGCATGAATGTTCATGTCATCAAGGTCTTTATTTTGTCTAATGTGCGTGGCTAGCTTCTTCCATTCTGGTAGAAGAGAGGACAGAAATCGAATGTTGATCTCCATGTTGGTCTTATGAACATTAATTTTCCTCATTTCATTGATAAGGGTGAGGAATCTTTGATAAGTGTCATGAAGATCTTCTCCAATCTTGGCTTTAAAAGAGTCATACGCAGTTAAAGTACTAGCTTTCTTTGCCTTGACTCCTATTTCTGTCCCATGCATCATCTTTGCTATTTCATCCCACATTTCTTTTGCAGTTGTCATGCTATCAATTTGCATGTAGATGTCGTTTGGGATGGCTTGCAAGAGATAGTTTTTGGCTTGATAATCAGCTCTAGCTCTAATTTTCTCAATCTCAGAGTATTCATCAGATGTTTTTAAGACCTTGGTTGGAAGAATTGGTGGATCATGAGTGGGATCTCCTGCTATAAATTTCCAGAACAGGGCTGGGCCTTCTTGCAAAGAAGAGATCATTCCACTTGATTGATCTTTACTTTCTAGAAAATTGAGGAATCTTTTCTTCCATACATTGTATTCTCCCCTTCTAAGAATAGGAGGTCTAACATCGTTTCCTAAGGAATAAGTATCCATTCTATGATCGTCTTGTTAGGATTGATTGGTCTGAAAAAAAATTGGATTGAGTTTTAAAAATGACTGATTTTCTCAAATTTTCAACGAATTTTGACTTTTAGTCAACTATGATTGGTTCTAGTTTTTCGCTCTAAATATAAGTGGCGAAAAGCTTCAGGTCTTCGATCAAACAGTAACTAGCGAAAAGCTCTGGTTTTCGCTATGTCAGTAGCTGGCGAAAAGCTCTGGTTTTCGCTAAGAAATGACCTGTTAAACTTCTCGTGTGAACAGTATTAGCGAGAAGCTTTAGGTTTTCGCTATTAATTCTGGCGAAAAGCTTAGATTTTCGCTAAGTGATGAAAAGTTAAACTTCTCGCGTGAACAGTATTAGCGAGAAGCTTTAGGTTTTCGCTATTAATTCTGGCGAAAAGCTTAGGTTTTCGCTAAGTGATGAAAAGTTAAACTTCTCGCGTGAACAGTATTAGCGAGAAGCTTTAGGTTTTCGCTATTAATTCTGGCGAAAAGCTTAGGTTTTCGCTAAGTGATTCTTATCAGCGAGAACTTTAAAGTTTTCGCCGTTAAGTAAAATCAGATTAATCAAATAATAACAGAGGTAAACACTGATTTAACACCAAATACTAGATCAAGTAGCGAAAACCGCTGTTCTAATAGCGAAAACAGCTGTTCATGTGGCGAAAACAGCTGTTCATGTAGCGAAAACAGCTGTTCATGTAGCGAAAACCACCAAACTGTTCTGATATTTCTCAGATCCTAATTTCAGCTTAATCGGTACACAATTATCGACTAATAGGTATCGACTTAGCTTACCTATCACTCGATTAACAGAATTAACACAGGATTAACACAGAAATCAGGCAAATTAGGATGCAACAGTGACAAACCAACGATCAATCGAAAATCAGCAATTAAGCTCAATTTAAAACAATCGATGTAAATTCAACACCTAATCAACTAACAAGCCTGCTCTGATACCAATTGTAGGTCTCAGATTCACTCAAGTATAGCCAACACACAAATGACTTCGACATACCTCAAATGCAGATTGCGCGCGGAAGCAGCAGTGGATTGTTTGGAGGCGATCGATCAGCGAATTCTTCAAGCTTTATCGTAAATCCTTCCTTATCTTCTTTGATTGGAACGACTGGACTGAGATTAATGCTTGATTGTGTGCTCGTCGTGAAGTGCGTGAGTGAAGTGAGTGTGAAGAGAGTTTGATCGAAAGATATTTTTTTATTCACACTCTATTAAATTGAATGAATGAATACTACTCCGTAAATTGTAAGCGGGACTTCTATATATACCTTTACAAGTTTGGGTATATTTACAATTAAGTCCCTAAACTAATGGAATTTCAAACTCAAAGGACAAAGTTCAAAGTGAACACAAATACATATTCTAACAGATATTTTGCGAAACGTATGAATTTTTGCATAAAGCTATAACCTTCTGCGAGGCATGATCTTTCACGAAAATGTGCGACCTTTTGTAGCAAGATACAAACCTTTCACGAAGGGGTATAACTTTTGACTAAAATGTGTGCTTATTCGGAGACGTAGGATGTATTGGAAAAAAAAAAGGCTCAACTTGTCGCGAAGAGGTATAGTCTTTCGAGAAAAGATACGATCTTTCACGAAGAGATACAACCTTTGAGAACACATCAGTATTTGTAGAAATACTTAGAAATGTGGGGGTACTTCGTAAAAGTTGAAATGTCTAAGCAAAATAAGATCGAACCTAAAACGATCGATGGAAAAGTTATTGGATTTGCCAATAACAGTAGTGCAGATTGATTTATGTATATCAAAAGCACATATGAATGACACCAAGAAATGAACGGGTATTGTGATGCAAATTGGATATATGATACAAAAGAATCCAAACCAAATTGTGATATGTGCTCACAGTTGGTGGTGGAACAGTGTATTAGAATCCATCAAGCATACGTGCGCTACTCGGTGAAACCCGAGTTTATCACCCTAAATAAGACCGTAGAAAAGGCAGGATGACTATGGAATTTCTGAAGAAGATATTCATAGCTAGAACGAACTTGTGTCTGTTGTACTATTACAGTGTGATGGCCAATCGACAATTAGAAAGACACAGAATAGTATGTAGAATGGAAAGTCATGGCAAATACGTCGTAGACACAATACCATTAAGCAGTTGATCTCAAATGAACTGATTGCAATCGACGATGTCAAATAGAATGATAATTTGACAGAGCCTCTTACAAAGAGGATAACTCGAGATCATGTAAACTGCACATCAAGAGGAATGAGATTAAAAATCTACCACTAAAACAACTGTTGCGGTAACCCAACCTTGTTGACTGGAGATCCCAAGATTTTGATTCAATGGGACAACTAAGTTACAAAAGTTGTGCTACAACACACGAGACAATTGTCTATATCTATTCCTAGGATGAATAAGTGTTGTTCTACCACAGGTAGTGAGGTTGAGTTTTGACTCTTAATGATTTCTATACCTTTATAAGGTGGAGTATTGGTAGAATACTCTTTATAGAAGTGTCACCTATGTGAGTGTGAAGATGGGCCGCTTCAATGAAACACTCATGAATCCAAGATGGTATCCATGGCCAAAATGGAACAAATTATGAGAACTAAAAAGATGTGAGATAAGTCATTGTGTGGGTGTTATTGTCTTAATATACAGAAAAAGCTGGGCAGTTCAAGACATCGCGTTCACCGCTTAGCGAGTATGCTCGATAGCATTCCACTACGGAAGATTCAAAGCCACAAACTATCTATCCAGATGCATTGACTTGTCGATTGGACTCTCGCTAGTGTGAGCATCTATGAAGCCATTAATTTCTATTTATGTGGGGGATTGTTGGAAATATTTATTTAAATAGAAATTAAATATTATTTAGTTAAATGGTTATAACTCTTGTGAAAGATATGTATCTTTTACAATAGTTATAACCCTTTAACTAAATAATATTTAATTTCTATTTAAATAAATATTTCCAACATCCAATAAATCGAGACTGCGGTTAAGGTCTTCTCGGTGGGCCGTGGCATGATATTTTCAACTTGGGAATCACTGTTTCATCAAACATTTCTATTATGAGTTGGATTTGTAGAAGGATTCTTAATTCATCTCCTTGGTCTTTGAAAAGCAACTCATCACACTTGGTACGGTGGACGAAATCTGCGGTCTTATGGCTATTGATCTTAACATCTGTCAGTTCTGTATCTAAGTCCACAATCTTCCATATTAAGGACGTTCAGAGTGAATTCTCAGACAAATTGGGGATGGAATTGAGACTTACATAGAAGTGGACGATGAGCGATTGAGCTCTTTTGTTCGTATGAAGGTGTTGTTGATTGATATTAAAAAGCCTTTCAGGCGTGTTATGAAACTTCGAGTTAATAATCGAGAAAATGTGGTGATTGATATTAATTACGATTGATTGTCGAATTTTGCTATCGTATGGACTTCTTGATCATACATCAGTCACGTGTGAGCTGCAAATGCTGAGAAATTTTATAATCGCATTTTCCATACGATTCGTTACTTCGGGTTACACGGTTTTCTCCTGCTATACAACGTATCAACCCATGAGGCCAACCAACGTTTAGAGAGCAAAAGTGCGTTTAATCAATCTAAGAAAAGGTGTTTATCTCAATATTATGCAAAGATTTTGGTGTTTCTATTCCAGAGTGAGACTATGTTGCGCCATTATTGCCAAATCCCACTATTCAAGTCCATCATATCTCTACCACACCATTCTAGCAAAGATCAAGCCTTCGATCAACATCTAATGCTTACTGCATGGCTCTGACAGGGAGGCTTTATAATGTGAAATATTACAAAATCACACAACTTTTTTACTCTCACCTACACCCAAAAATTACCCTACAGAATTTCTACCCGTTAACCCTAACTCTCACCCTAAGGAATTTTTAACCAGAGTTAATTGTTAACACAAAGACTCTGTGGGACATTTTACATAAGAAGTAACACACTCCTTATATAGGAGAAACCCCCCCCCCCCCCCTCTTTCATCCCACAAACGATGTGGGACAAAAGAGCAAACCCAACAATCTCCACCTTGCAATTTTGGCCCATCTGATAGCCAGTCTTCACTTCGATGAAGTTGTTCATAGCTTTCGCTATCATGCTCCACCAAAAAAGCATAACCACTTGAAATCACCTCCAAGCATTTCTTTCGGCCCATGTCGAAAATAACCTGCTGAAATTTATGGTGCAACTTCCACGTTTGGCTTTCCCGGAAGTTCATCAACCCTCGACACGAAATTTCCACCACACACCTTGCATCATCGTCAAACCAATGCCCGTGTGTAACTGTGGACCCGCTAATAGTAATACGTCCTCTCTCATGACACTTAGCGACATGTCATAAGGACGTCCTTGTCTCTCCTAGCAAAACTCATCCATGGAGAGAGAGACAATATTAGCGTCTTTCTCGGTATCTCCACTTACCGACCTGGAGCTGCTTGTCGAACCTGCTCCACCTTTTTGACAATTTCTTTTCACGTGCCCTGATTGTCCACACGTCCAGCAAACCACACCTTTCTTTTCTGTGAAGTTCTTCCTCTTCCCGTCACCGACAGCCAAAGCTAGATTCTCCAGTGGATTGTGCCTTCCCCCATCTAGCCTTATCTCCTCAGCCAGGAGTTTGCTGGTGACCTCCGAAAAAATTATTTTCTCCTTTCCATGGATCAAGATCGGCTTCATGTGCTCATAGGAAGGTGGAAGAGACCAGATGAGTCTCAACGCCTGATCCCCATCGTCAATCTTCACTCCAATGGATTCCAGCTCCGAGACGATCCCGTTGAGAACGCTTAAGTGATCTGAGATTCTTTGACCTTCAGTCATCCGCAGTGTATGAAACCACTCCTTCAGATACACCCGATTTGAGACGCCTTTAGCCTGATACAGCTCCTCGAGCTTTTCCCATAATGCCTTTGCCGTCGAAATTCCATGCACATTTGCAAGAACATTCTTGGCCAGACACAGTCGTATCGCGCTTGCCGCTCTCAAATCCAGTTCCTCCCAACCATCATCGCTTATTTCATATTTGCTCACACCAGCTTTTTCCTCAGTGCTGCTGGTAGCACCGCTTTTGGGAATTTTCGTGCCCTTCAAAGCTTTGTGTAACCCTGACTGGATCAATATATCCTTGACTTGCACTTGCCATAAGCCAAAATTGATCCTCCCGTCAAACTTCTCCACATCAAACCGCGCCAGATTTGAAAATTTATTTCCTGACATCTCCGTCTGTGCCTTTGGATCAGCAAATGATACCCCGTGCAGAAATCGGACAGCAACCTTGAATAGTACTGATCAGATAAATTCTCAGGGAGGGTAGCGACCTGCCCCCTAAAGAATCACCCTTCTAAGTAAGCTCCCAGGAAAGGCTGGTGGGGTCACAACGGTCCCACTTAAAAACCATTCTCCTAGACAGAACCTACTTACACAGCACCTATTCCCGTTACTGGACAGAACCTTGACCCTGCTGCAACAAGCTCCACCGCCGTACTACCTCCACCGCACAGACAATCCAAGATAATCTTTTCTGATGTGGAAGATCAGACAAAGCTGCAACCACAGAGCATACTCAGAATTACCCAGGCTCTGATACCACTTGTTGGGAATTCCGATCGCACCGAAACTCCGCCTAAGATCCGCCGGAAATATTAAAACTGGAGAACACAAAGTTTAACGGAAACCCTCTGTTAATGAAGAGGGAAAAACCACCCAGACACCAAGGCCGAAAATAAAAATCCACTATGTGAAATATTACAAAATCACACAACTTTTTTACTCTCACCTACACCCAAACATTACCCCACAGAATTTCTACCCGTTAACCCTAACTCTCACCCTAAGGAATTTTTAACCAGAGTTAATTGTTAACACAAAGACTCTGTGGGACATTTTACATAAGAAGTAACACACTCCTTATATAGGAGAAACCCCCCCCCCCCCCCCCCCCCCTCTTTCATCCCACAAACGATGTGGGACAAAAGAGCAAACCCAACAATCACCACCTTGCAATTTTGGCCCATCTGATAGCCAGTCTTCACTTCGATGAAGTTGTTCATAGCTTTCGCTATCATGCTCCACCAAAAAAGCATAACCACTTGAAATCACCTCCAAGCATTTCTTTCGGCCCATGTCGAAAATAACCTGCTGAAATTTATGGTGCAACTTCCACGTTTGGCTTTCCCGGAAGTTCATCAACCCTCGACACGAAATTTCCACCACACACCTTGCATCATCGCCAAACCAATGCCCGTGTGTAACTGTGGACCCGCTAATAGTAATACGTCCTCTCTCATGACACTTAGCGACATGTCATAAGGACGTCCTTGTCTCTCCTAGCAAAACTCATCCATGGAGAGAGAGACAATATTAGCGTCTTTCTCGGTATCTCCACTTACCGACCTGGAGCTGCTTGCCGAACCTGCTCTCTCTTCCTCTTCCTGTCACCGACAGCCAAAGCTAGATTCTCCAGTGGATTGTGCCTTCCCCCATCTAGCCTTCTCTCCTCAGCCAGGAGTTTGCTGGTGACCTCCGAAAAAATTATTTTCTCCTTTCCATGGATCAAGATCGGCTTCATGTGCTCATAGGAAGGTGGAAGAGACCAGATGAGTCTCAACGCCTGATCCCCATCGTCAATCTTCACTCCAATGGACTCCAGCTCCGAGACGATCCCGTTGAGAACGCTTAAGTGATCTGAGATTCTTTGACCTTCAGTCATCCGCAGTGTATGAAACCGCTCCTTCAGATACACCCGATTTGAGACGCCTTTAGCCTGATACAGCTCCTCGAGCTTTTCCCATAATGCCTTTGCCGTCGAAATTCCATGCACATTTGCAAGAACATTCTTGGCCAGACACAGTCGTATCGCGCTTGCCGCTCTCAAATCCATTTCCTCCCAACCATCATCGCTTATTTCATATTTGCTCACACCAGCTTTTTCCTCAGTGCTGCTGGTAGCACCGCTTTTGGGAATTTCCGTGCCCTTCAAAGCTTTGTGTAACCCTGACTGGATCAATATATCCTTGACTTGCACTTGCCATAAGCCAAAATTGATCCTCCCGTCAAACTTCTCCACATCAAACCGCGCCAGATTTGAAAATTTATTTCCTGACATCTCCGTCTGTGCCTTTGGATCAGCAAATGATACCCCGTGCAGAAATCGGACAGCAACCTTGAATAGTACTGATCAGATAAATTCTCAGGGAGGGTAGCGACCTGCCCCCTAAAGAATCACCCTTCTAAGTAAGCTCCCAGGAAAGGCTGGTGGGGTCACAACGGTCCCACTTAAAAACCATTCTCCTAGACAGAACCTACTTACACAGCACCTATTCCCGTTACTGGACAGAACCTTGACCCTGCTGCAACAAGCTCCACCGCCGTACTACCTCCACCGCACAGACAATCCAAGATAATCTTTTCTGATGTGGAAGATCAGACAAAGCTGCAACCACAGAGCATACTCAGAATTACCCAGGCTCTGATACCACTTGTTGGGAATTCCGACCGCACCGAAACTCCGCCCAAAATCTGCCGGAAATATTAAAACTGGCGAACACAAAGATTAACGTGGAAAACCCTCTGTTAATGAAGAGGGAAAAACCACCCAGACACCAAGGCCGAAAATAAAAATCCACTATGTGAATATTACAAAATCACACAACTTTTTTACTCTCACCTACACCCAAACATTACCCCACAGAATTTCTACCCGTTAACCCTAACTCTCACCCTAAGGAATTTTTAACCAGAGTTAATTGTTAACACAAAGACTCTGTGGGACATTTTACATAAGAAGTAACACACTCCTTATATAGGAGAAACCCCCCCCCCCCCCCCCCCCCCCCTCTTTCATCCCACAAACGATGTGGGACAAAAGAGCAAACCCAACAATCTCCACCTTGCAATTTTGGCCCATCTGATAGCCAGTCTTCACTTCGATGAAGTTGTTCATAGCTTTCGCTATCATGCTCCACCAAAAAAGCATAACCACTTGAAATCACCTCCAAGCATTTCTTTCGGCCCATGTCGAAAATAACCTGCTGAAATTTATGGTGCAACTTCCACGTTTGGCTTTCCCGGAAGTTCATCAACCCTCGACACGAAATTTCCACCACACACCTTGCATCATCGCCAAACCAATGCCCGTGTGTAACTGTGGACCCGCTAATAGTAATACGTCCTCTCTCATGACACTTAGCGACATGTCATAAGGACGTCCTTGTCTCTCCTAGCAAAACTCATCCATGGAGAGAGAGACAATATTAGCGTCTTTCTCGGTATCTCCACTTACCGACCTGGAGCTGCTTGTCGAACCTGCTCCACCTTTTTGACAATTTCTTTTCACGTGCCCTGATTGTCCACACGTCCAGCAAACCACACCTTTCTTTCCTGTGAAGTTCTTCCTCTTCCCGTCACCGACAGCCAAAGCTAGATTCTCCAGTGGATTGTGCCTTCCCCCATCTAGCCTTATCTCCTCAGCCAGGAGTTTGCTGGTGACCTCCGAAAAAATTATTTTCTCCTTTCCATGGATCAAGATCGGCTTCATGTGCTCATAGGAAGGTGGAAGAGACCAGATGAGTCTCAACGCCTGATCCCCATCGTCAATCTTCACTCCAATGGATTCCAGCTCCGAGACGATCCCGTTGAGAACGCTTAAGTGATCTGAGATTCTTTGACCTTCAGTCATCCGCAGTGTATGAAACCGCTCCTTCAGATACACCCGATTTGAGACGCCTTTAGCCTGATACAGCTCCTCGAGCTTTTCCCATAATGCCTTTGCCGTCGAAATTCCATGCACATTTGCAAGAACATTCTTGGCCAGACACAGTCGTATCGCGCTTGCCGCTCTCAAATCCAGTTCCTCCCAACCATCATCGCTTATTTCATATTTGCTCACACCAGCTTTTCCTCAGTGCTGCTGGTAGCACCGCTTTTGGGAATTTTCGTGCCCTTCAAAGCTTTGTGTAACCCTGACTGGATCAATATATCCTTGACTTGCACTTGCCATAAGCCAAAATTGATCCTCCCGTCAAACTTCTCCACATCAAACCGCGCCAGATTTGAAAATTTATTTCCTGACATCTCCGTCTGTGCCTTTGGATCAGCAAATGATACCCCGTGCAGAAATCGGACAGCAACCTTGAATAGTACTGATCAGATAAATTCTCAGGGAGGGTAGCGACCTGCCCCCTAAAGAATCACCCTTCTAAGTAAGCTCCCAGGAAAGGCTGGTGGGGTCACAACGGTCCCACTTAAAAACCATTCTCCTAGACAGAACCTACTTACACAGCACCTATTCCCGTTACTGGACAGAACCTTGACCCTGCTGCAACAAGCTCCACCGCCGTACTACCTCCACCGCACAGACAATCCAAGATAATCTTTTCTGATGTGGAAGATCAGACAAAGCTGCAACCACAGAGCATACTCAGAATTACCCAGGCTCTGATACCACTTGTTGGGAATTCCGATCGCACCGAAACTCCGCCTAAGATCCGCCGGAAATATTAAAACTGGAGAACACAAAGTTTAACGGAAAACCCTCTGTTAATGAAGAGGGAAAAACCACCCAGACACCAAGGCCGAAAATAAAAATCCACTATGTGAAATATTACAAAATCACACAACTTTTTTACTCTCACCTACACCCAAACATTACCCCACAGAATTTCTACCCGTTAACCCTAACTCTCACCCTAAGGAATTTTAACCAGAGTTAATTGTTAACACAAAGACTCTGTGGGACATTTACATAAGAAGTAACACTCCTCCTTATATGAGAAACCCCCCCCCCCCCCCCCCCCCCCCCCTCTTTCATCCCACAAACGATGTGGGACAAAAGAGCAAACCCAACAATCTCCACCTTGCAATTTTGGCCCATCTGATAGCCAGTCTTCACTTCGATGAAGTTGTTCATAGCTTTCGCTATCATGCTCCACCAAAAAAGCATAACCACTTGAAATCACCTCCAAGCATTTCTTTCGGCCCATGTCGAAAATAACCTGCTGAAATTTATGGTGCAACTTCCACGTTTGGCTTTCCCGGAAGTTCATCAACCCTCGACACGAAATTTCCACCACACACCTTGCATCATCGCCAAACCAATGCCCGTGTGTAACTGTGGACCCGCTAATAGTAATACGTCCTCTCTCATGACACTTAGCGACATGTCATAAGGACGTCCTTGTCTCTCCTAGCAAAACTCATCCATGGAGAGAGAGACAATATTAGCGTCTTTCTCGGTATCTCCACTTACCGACCTGGAGCTGCTTGCCGAACCTGCTCTCTTCCTCTTCCTGTCACCGACAGCCAAAGCTAGATTCTCCAGTGGATTGTGCCTTCCCCCATCTAGCCTTCTCTCCTCAGCCAGGAGTTTGCTGGTGACCTCCGAAAAAATTATTTTCTCCTTTCCATGGATCAAGATCGGCTTCATGTGCTCATAGGAAGGTGGAAGAGACCAGATGAGTCTCAACGCCTGATCCCCATCGTCAATCTTCACTCCAATGGACTCCAGCTCCGAGACGATCCCGTTGAGAACGCTTAAGTGATCTGAGATTCTTTGACCTTCAGTCATCCGCAGTGTATGAAACCGCTCCTTCAGATACACCCGATTTGAGACGCCTTTAGCCTGATACAGCTCCTCGAGCTTTTCCCATAATGCCTTTGCCGTCGAAATTCCATGCACATTTGCAAGAATATTCTTGGCCAGACACAGTCGTATCGCGCTTGCCGCTCTCAAATCCATTTCCTCCCAACCATCATCGCTTATTTCATATTTGCTCACACCAGCTTTTTCCTCAGTGCTGCTGGTAGCACCGCTTTTGGGAATTTCCGTGCCCTTCAAAGCTTTGTGTAACCCTGACTGGATCAATATATCCTTGACTTGCACTTGCCATAAGCCAAAATTGATCCTCCCGTCAAACTTCTCCACATCAAACCGCGCCAGATTTGAAAATTTATTTCCTGACATCTCCGTCTGTGCCTTTGGATCAGCAAATGATACCCCGTGCAGAAATCGGACAGCAACCTTGAATAGTACTGATCAGATAAATTCTCAGGGAGGGTAGCGACCTGCCCCCTAAAGAATCACCCTTCTAAGTAAGCTCCCAGGAAAGGCTGGTGGGGTCACAACGGTCCCACTTAAAAACCATTCTCCTAGACAGAACCTACTTACACAGCACCTATTCCCGTTACTGGACAGAACCTTGACCCTGCTGCAACAAGCTCCACCGCCGTACTACCTCCACCGCACAGACAATCCAAGATAATCTTTTCTGATGTGGAAGATCAGACAAAGCTGCAACCACAGAGCATACTCAGAATTACCCAGGCTCTGATACCACTTGTTGGGAATTCCGACCGCACCGAAACTCCGCCCAAAATCTGCCGGAAATATTAAAACTGGCGAACACAAAGATTAACGTGGAAAACCCTCTGTTAATGAAGAGGGAAAAACCACCCAGACACCAAGGCCGAAAATAAAAATCCACTATGTGAAATATTACAAAATCACACAACTTTTTTACTCTCACCTACACCTAAACATTACCCCACAGAATTTCTACCCGTTAACCCTAACTCTCACCCTAAGGAATTTTTAACCAGAGTTAATTGTTAACACAAAGACTCTGTGGGACATTTTACATAAGAAGTAACACACTCCTTATATAGGAGAAACCCCCCCCCCCCCTCTTTCATCCCACAAACGATGTGGGACAAAAGAGCAAACCCAACAATCTCCACCTTGCAATTTTGGCCCATCTGATAGCCAGTCTTCACTTCGATGAAGTTGTTCATAGCTTTCGCTATCATGCTCCACCAAAAAAGCATAACCACTTGAAATCACCTCCAAGCATTTCTTTCGGCCCATGTCGAAAATAACCTGCTGAAATTTATGGTGCAACTTCCACGTTTGGCTTTCCCGGAAGTTCATCAACCCTCGACACGAAATTTCCACCACACACCTTGCATCATCGCCAAACCAATGCCCGTGTGTAACTGTGGACCCGCTAATAGTAATACGTCCTCTCTCCTGACACTTAGCGACATGTCATAAGGACGTCCTTGTCTCTCCTAGCAAAACTCATCCATGGAGAGAGAGACAATATTAGCGTCTTTCTCGGTATCTCCACTTACCGACCTGGAGCTGCTTGCCGAACCTGCTCCACCTTTTTTACAATTTCTTTTCACGTGCCCTGATTGTCCACACGTCCAGTAAACCACACCTTTCTTTCCTGTGAAGTTCTTCCTCTTCCCGTCACCGACAGCCAAAGCTAGATTCTCCAGTGGATTGTGCCTTCCCCCATCTAGCCTTCTCTCCTCAGCCAGGAGTTTGCTGGTGACCTCCGAAAAAATTATTTTCTCCTTTCCATGGATCAAGATCGGCTTCATGTGCTCATAGGAAGGTGGAAGAGACCAGATGAGTCTCAACGCCTGATCCCCATCGTCAATCTTCACTCCAATGGATTCCAGCTCCGAGACGATCCCGTTGAGAACGCTTAAGTGATCTGAGATTCTTTGACCTTCAGTCATCCGCAGTGTATGAAACCACTCCTTCAGATACACCCGATTTGAGACGCCTTTAGCCTGATACAGCTCCTCGAGCTTTTCCCATAATGCCTTTGCCGTCGAAATTCCATGCACATTTGCAAGAACATTCTTGGCCAGACACAGTCGTATCGCGCTTGCCGCTCTCAAATCCAGTTCCTCCCAACCATCATCGCTTATTTCATATTTGCTCACACCAGCTTTTTCCTCAGTGCTGCTGGTAGCACCGCTTTTGGGAATTTCCGTGCCCTTCAAAGCTTTGTGTAACCCTGACTGGATCAATATATCCTTGACTTGCACTTGCCATAAGCCAAAATTGATCCTCCCGTCAAACTTCTCCACATCAAACCGCGCCAGATTTGAAAATTTATTTCCTGACATCTCCGTCTGTGCCTTTGGATCAGCAAATGATACCCCGTGCAGAAATCGGACAGCAACCTTGAATAGTACTGATCAGATAAATTCTCAGGGAGGGTAGCGACCTGCCCCCTAAAGAATCACCCTTCTAAGTAAGCTCCCAGGAAAGGCTGGTGGGGTCACAACGGTCCCACTTAAAAACCATTCTCCTAGACAGGACCTACTTACACAGCACCTATTCCCGTTACTGGACAGAACCTTGACCCTGCTGCAACAAGCTCCACCGCCGTACTACCTCCACCGCACAGACAATCCAAGATAATCTTTTCTGATGTGGAAGATCAGACAAAGCTGCAACCACAGAGCATACTCAGAATTACCCAGGCTCTGATACCACTTGTTGGGAATTCCGACCGCACCGAAACTCCGCCCAAGATCTGCCGGAAATATTAAAACTGGCGAACACAAAGATTAACGTGGAAAACCCTCTGTTAATGAAGAGGGAAAAACCACCCAGACACCAAGGCCGAAAATAAAAATCCACTATGTGAAATATTACAAAATCACACAACTTTTTTACTCTCACCTACACCCAAACATTACCCCACAGAATTTCTACCCGTTAACCCTAACTCTCACCCTAAGGAATTTTTAACCAGAGTTAATTGTTAATACAAAGACTCTGTGGGACATTTTACATAAGAAGTAACACACTCCTTATATAGGAGAAACCCCCCCCTCTTTCATCCCACGAACGATGTGGGACAAAAGAGCAAACCCAACAATCTCCACCTTGCAATTTTGGCCCATCTGATAGCCAGTCTTCACTTCGATGAAGTTGTTCATAGCTTTCGCTATCATGCTCCACCAAAAAAGCATAACCACTTGAAATCACCTCCAAGCATTTCTTTCGGCCCATGTCGAAAATAACCTGCTGAAATTTATGGTGCAACTTCCACGTTTGGCTTTCCCGGAAGTTCATCAACCCTCGACACGAAATTTCCACCACACACCTTGCATCATCGCCAAACCAATGCCCGTGTGTAACTGTGGACCCGCTAATAGTAATACGTCCTCTCTCATGACACTTAGCGACATGTCATAAGGACGTCCTTGTCTCTCCTAGCAAAACTCATCCATGGAGAGAGAGACAATATTAGCGTCTTTCTCGGTATCTCCACTTACCGACCTGGAGCTGCTTGCCGAACCTGCTCCACCTTTTTGACAATTTCTTTTCACGTGCCCTGATTGTCCACACGTCCAGCAAACCACACCTTTCTTTCCTGTGAAGTTCTTCCTCTTCCCGTCACCGACAGCCAAAGCTAGATTCTCCAGTGGATTGTGCCTTCCCCCATCTAGCCTTCTCTCCTCAGCCAGGAGTTTGCTGGTGACCTCCGAAAAAATTATTTTCTCCTTTCCATGGATCAAGATCGGCTTCATGTGCTCATAGGAAGGTGGAAGAGACCAGATGAGTCTCAACGCCTGATCCCCATCGTCAATCTTCACTCCAATGGATTCCAGCTCCGAGACGATCCCGTTGAGAACGCTTAAGTGATCTGAGATTCTTTGACCTTCAGTCATCCGCAGTGTATGAAACCGCTCCTTCAGATACACCCGATTTGAGACGCCTTTAGCCTGATACAGCTCCTCGAGCTTTTCCCATAATGCCTTTGCCGTCGAAATTCCATGCACATTTGCAAGAACATTCTTGGCCAGACACAGTCGTATCGCGCTTGCCGCTCTCAAATCCAGTTCCTCCCAACCATCATCGCTTATTTCATATTTGCTCACACCAGCTTTTTCCTCAGTGCTGCTGGTAGCACCGCTTTTGGGAATTTTCGTGCCCTTCAAAGCTTTGTGTAACCCTGACTGGATCAATATATCCTTGACTTGCACTTGCCATAAGCCAAAATTGATCCTCCCGTCAAACTTCTCCACATCAAACCGCGCCAGATTTGAAAATTTATTTCCTGACATCTCCGTCTGTGCCTTTGGATCAGCAAATGATACCCCGTGCAGAAATCGGACAGCAACCTTGAATAGTACTGATCAGATAAATTCTCAGGGAGGGTAGCGACCTGCCCCCTAAAGAATCACCCTTCTAAGTAAGCTCCCAGGAAAGGCTGGTGGGGTCACAACGGTCCCACTTAAAAACCATTCTCCTAGACAGGACCTACTTACACAGCACCTATTCCTGTTACTGGATAGAACCTTGACCCTGCTGCAACAAGCTCCACCGCCGCACTACCTCCACCGCACAGACAATCCAAGATAATCTTTTCTGATGTGGAAGATCAGACAAAGCTGCAACCACAGAGCATACTCAGAATTACCCAGGCTCTGATACCACTTGTTGGGAATTCCGATCGCACCGAAACTCCGCCTAAGATCCGCCGGAAATATTAAAACTGGAGAACACAAAGTTTAACGGAAAACCCTCTGTTAATGAAGAGGGAAAAACCACCCAGACACCAAGGCCGAAAATAAAAATCCACTATGTGAAATATTACAAAATCACACAACTTTTTTACTCTCACCTACACCCAAAAATTACCCCACAGAATTTCTACCCGTTAACCCTAACTCTCACCCTAAGGAATTTTTAACCAGAGTTAATTGTTAACACAAAGACTCTGTGGGACATTTTACATAAGAAGTAATACACTCCTTATATAGGAGAAACCCAACATATATATATATCTATATAAATATATATTGTTCGTCCAATACAAAGGCTGATCGCCGATGCCCAACTTTCTCAAATCCATTAAAGGAATATATGTATAATTATGAAGATAAATAGGAAATTAAACATTGAAGATATATTATTGTCCCCGCACTTTTCATACAATTAACAAAACCGAGAATCTATAATTGTGTTAAATTCTTTATGTAAATGAAAATGCTTTGGAGACAGCATAGCATGCATAATTGGAAAATTCCACTCGCCAAATCAAGAAAGCATTTGCAAAGAAGAAGAAACTAGAAGAAGGATAATAAAAAGACGTGGGAATAGATTATCAAGTAAGAGGCAATGGAATATAGTTAAAATAAATAAATAAATAATATACATGGTTTCTTGCATGTACCTAAAATTAAATATTAGTGGGACCTTAACTTCGACAAATGTCGGCTTTGTTATTCAACATGATGACTGGATTCACCTTACAATATAAGTATGCTTTATGTAATAAAATATAGGGTTTTTCCTGCTCTAAGAAGATATGCAAAAGATTTGGTTTGAAGACTGCTTCGAATTGTATATTTGCTTACATCATTGCCCACTTTCTTAGTATTCCTTTGTTTATCGAATAAGTATGCCTTGAAAACAATTCATGTTTTATTTCATTTATACCCAAACTCAAAAGTCAAGATTAAATAGTCACACTACCGTGGATTTATCATTCAAATTAATGTTATTTGATATAATACTCGCATGAAGGGAGAATATATATAGTCATTCAACTTATCCATAACTTGGTTTATAATCTATCCTTTATAACTAACATATAATTGTTTATTTATATATAGGCAAGGTCAATGTAAAACAACGTATATATGGACATGATATTAATCCTTCAAAATTTTATCTTGTACTAAGTTTATATGTGAAGTCGGTTTAGGAGACGTGACGAGCCACCTGAAGCCACTTTTTTTTTTTTTTTATGCATATTATATCACTTCTTTTTTAGGATTCAAAAAACAAGCATTGGTGAGAAAATGAATATAAAATATGAATTCACTATGTATTATTTTTAAATGCAGTGTGGTTGGATTTTTAAATAAATCTATGTAGATCGCATTCCTTCCAGGTGATTACATTCCCATTTTTCTTTTGACTTTATGCCTTTTCCATTACAATTTATTTATATATAAATCCCAATTACTCCGCCTTAAGCATGCAATAATAAGTTGTTTTTATTACAGAGACATGTTAACCTAGTTATTTAATAATGCAAAATTAATCCTCTTTGGTGGGAAGAAAAGTGTATGGTGTATCTACTACGATTAGAATATGAAAGAATCATTTAAAAAAAAAGGGACCTATATTGCATAGACAACTGCCTCAATCTGACTATTCTTTTTGTTCTTTTCTTTTAAAAGTGTTGACATTTTCGTTCCATTTTATACACCGTTGATGATGATTATAAACAGTAATAATTGTAATAACACTTTTTTTTTTTTATCTATTTATTATTATATATGCAATGGTTACAAAGATAGCCATTAGAACTAGCTATATAAACAAGAGAACTTGGTACATAATCTCTGCACTACTACACTTCAAAAACCCTCACTATCTTACAATTAATGCCAATGGATAATAACAGTATTAATAACTATCTTCCTCAGGAAACAAACTCACGTCAAGACAAAAAGCTCAGGCTATTCGGCGTCGAATTTGAGCCGTCCGATCTGGTCCATGTAAGAACAGATCATGTTAAAGCCCTATCTGATCATGCCGGAGATGAAAGTGTCAACTCGTCGACGACATCATCAACACTGACAGAGAAGACGGGCTTGGAGAAAAGCCCGGCCCGCCTTGCTCAACCCGAGCACAAAAAGTTCGAGTGCGAATATTGTTCCAAGGTATTCGCAAACTCCCAAGCATTAGGGGGTCATCAAAATGCCCACAAGAAAGAGAGGTTAAGGAAGAAGAGGCTGCAACTTCTAGCAAGAAAAGCCAGCTATAATTATTACAACACACAACCTTGTAATTACAGCAATGGTAAAAGGTTTTCTTTTAATTATAAAGGCTATGATAATACTCAAGCATGGATCTACGATCCATCTAGTGACCATGAGGGTTCAAAGATCATCATGAGCTTTGGTCCATACGTTGCAGACCGTGATATTATGAGTAATTCTAAGTATGAAGTTCCAAGTTGGTGCGTCGATCGTGGTGAAGTTGTACGGCCGTTTCACAAAGAAAAGTGCGAGGGATTCAGCTTGATACGTTGGGACCAGACTAGTACGGACAAGTCGATGAGTCTTGGCAACGTTGTCTCGCCCTCTCTGCGTATTAGTTCAAAGAAAAGATGTAATAGGAAAGATATCGATCTTCAGCTAGGGCTGGGCTTACGTTGATTAATTATTCCAACATTTAAAGAAAATATTTACTTGTTTGAGAGTACGACTGGCCACAGTTGGGATTATATTTTTTTCCCCACTGATTATCTTGCTTTAAATGTAAATTTTCTTATTTATTTCTGGAGATGCATCAATATATATATATATATATATATATATGTATTGTAAGAGTATGTTTAGTTTTTTTTTTTCGAAACGATAGCTTGAATTTCATTAACAACAAAATACACGGACTAAATAGCCCAACGGGTCTCTCCGGTAACATCATCCGCCGGTAGAGAACAAAGGCTCACCTAGGAGCATTGATAACCAAACACGAAAAAGAAAAAGAAGAAAAAAAGCCGAAAGAAAACGAGAAATTCGGTTTTAGACACGAAGAACTAAAGAACCTACCACACAAATAGCTATTAAGCTAAATCTACAATACTCTTCACTTTCTTCGGTCTTCGATTACAAAAATCTCGTCTTCTTCGGAAAGGGCTCCACAGAGCGAGAGGAAAGCTCCACGAGGGAGACAAAGCTCCCGACCCGAGGGCCGAGAGACACGAGCTCCCTACTCGGAGACTCGTGAGGGAACGGCGAACGACGGTAGATGATGACTCGTGCGGCAGTGGCGGACGGCAGGCAGGCAGTTTGGGGGCGGCGGACGGTGGGGGACGGCGGGCGGTGGTGGAGGGCGACGGGTGGCGGCGGCGATAGGTGGTGGGTGGACAAAAAAAAAAAAAAAAAAAAAATAGACAGGGTCCTCCCCCAACCTCCGTTAATGGAGGAGGGGGAGGAGGAAGAGACTGCGGCTGTTGGCGGAGGCGGCGGCTGTGGGAGGAGGAGGTGGTGGTTGTGGTGTGGGAGGGTTTTTAAACCCTAGAGAGGAGGAGGCGGCCGCTTGAAGGGATATGCGTATAAATGAAAATAAGAGTATGTTTAGTTTTACTATATATTTTTTAGATGGTGATCAATTAACACAACATATTAGTAAGATGACAAATCTGAAGTAAACCACAAAAATATGACAAAAATATTGAAAAACGTAATTGGAAAAGAATAATTCTTAATAATCATGACATCTTTATAAAGTTATTTTCTTCCCTAGTGTTTATTGATTCACTTCTAACAATCGAAAATCTCAATGAAGCCTTCGTTTAATATATAGTGACTTCTACGGTACCATCCAAATGCCTATCTAATTGCCAGTCATATCTATGCTTCTCAATGAGTCGAGCTCGAGCTCGTCGCTTTTCTTTTTTTTTTTTTCCCGAGTTCGAGTTCAAGCTTTGAGGCTCGATTATGTATACAAAATTAAAACAATTAAAAAGCTCACCAGCCGGCTCGTGTGCTTTAAATCACTCACGAGTAAGTTCGAGTTTGTGCTCAACAGTTATGAGCTCGCTCGATTTTACGAGCTTCATGAGCCGACGCAACTCATCTTTCACTCCTAGTCATATCAAACAAGCGCAAAGGAGAATTCAAGTAGATGGAAATCTCTGATGGTGCTTAATATTTTAATATCGCAAAAATTCTTGAAGAATGGGTTGATATGTCTATAGATTCCAATAAGCTCGACGAACATCTTCTTGTCAGTTAGGATTATATTCTCAAATTTTCGATGTATTACCGGATCACCCTCCACAATATTGAGATCAACCTCATTTCTATCTTTTTTTTTTTTTAAATTTGAAGAGGAATGTGGGATGGGAAATCATTGTCATGTGATATTAGCATTCGCGATGATTTCATCGGTGAAGATGGATTTCATTTGCACCCTTCATTTTTTGAAAAAGTTTATCAATCGTAGTAGATTTTCTTATTAGAACATATGATCATAAAAAAAAAAAAAATCTATATTCAAAGAGCTAGCAATATAAAAAAAACAACAAATATCATTGATAAACTTGGTGTGGTTCGAACAACAACACATGATACGATAATGATATTGCACATCGTGAGATGAGCTAGCTTTGTCTTTGTATGATATAAAGTAAATAATAATACTTCATCCGATTCTTAATAGAAGAAGTTTTAATTTTTTTTTTTCAATAGAAGTCGTTTTCTCATTTTCAAAACAAGTATGTAAAACTTTTTCAATTTTACCCATCATAAAAAAAAACACAAAATTTTATCCAAAAACTCTTCTAATAACATTTAAACAACTTCCAACAATCAAATTAACTCTTTAAAATTAATATTCTCTCTGTAAGTATCTATATAAATTTCATAATGCCAATCTCATTCAATATAAACTCGAATATTTCCAACTTTACGAGCTGAGATCTGAGGGCCATTTCCAACTTCACATATTTTATCTTCACGCTGCTAACTCTTCTCATGGAAGATGAAAAAAGAAATCAACTTATTTCAAGTCAAAGAAGAGATAAAGGAGGATGAAGTGTCTCACAAAGTCAAATTCGAAGATCATAAAGTCATTGCCAAAGTTAAACATGATTTTGATTTGAGCAAGTTCTACATCGATGAAGGAGAATTTCATGCCAACAATGAGATTCAACAAGAGATAATAATAATGTTGAAAATTTATCTTCCAAATTTTTATAGACTTCTTACTACTGTAAAACTGCTTGTAAATGATTCTGTATTTATGATCTATAATATTAAGTGTAGATTTCTTATCAGTCCCATTATAAGTTTCAACTTCATCTTAAATACTCCTCTAAAATATTTCTTCTTGCTAGATACCGATCGGCGAAAAATTGTGTGTATAATACTCCAACCATTGAAAAGACGAAAATAACATTTCTTACAGATTCAGAAAAACTTTCAGATTATTATATCACAGTCACGAGTATTATACTCAAAATACAAATTATTATACCAATAAATAAAGTCATTACTATACCAACAAAACCGAATATTATACCAACAAAATATTCAATAATTATACCAATAAGTTCAATTATTATACCAACAAACACATTTTTATTATATTAATGGGATAAAACCCAAAATGGTTCCCAATGTTTACCATATGGACCAATTTAGTCTTTGATGATTCGTCTGAATTAATTTAGTCCTCAATGTTGTCAATTTTGGACCAATTTGGTCATTCTGTCACGATAAACGTCAATTTTAACGGAAATCTCACATGTGTCTCACAATAAATCATGTCATGATTGATAAAATTGAAACCAGTACGAACCCCCCAAATCATGCAAATATTCCAAAATTCAATCCATATATGATTTATCATGGGCCATGCGTGAGATTTTCGTTAAAATTGGCGTTTATCGTGACAGAATGGCCAAATTGGTCCAAAATCGATAACATTGGGGACTAAATCGGTTCATGCGAAACATCGAGTACTAAATTGATCCATAGGGTGAACACTGGGACCATTTTGAATTTTATCCCTTATATAATATTTTCCAATCAATTTCTGACTGTTATACCAGCAAAAGCCGATATTATACCAAATGTTTAAGCTATTTTCACTACAAAAATAATAATTTCCAGTCGCAAGTTATTTCCTCACTAAATATAGTAAAATTGTCACAATAATAAGCTATTGATAACTTTAAATGTTGTCACTATGTTGTGGCTATATACATTGTCACTAAATAGTTTAGTCACGACTAGCATACTCGTTACTATAAATCGATGTTTTAGTGATACAGTACACCATGGCAAAAGACGTTCTTTAGCCGCGTGAAGTTCTCCGCCACTATAAAGTGATGCCTTAGTGACATATCGTTCTCGCCACTATAAACAAACATTCTAGCCTCAAAACAAATTTGTCACCGTACATTAACATTTTAGTCATACACTATTCTTGTCGACATAATTAATCTTATAGTCGGATACTATTGTTGTCACTACTAAAACTTTAGATCCACCACTATAAATTCTGAAAATATTAATCAATTTATAATTTTTTTTATTATTTAATAAAATTTAGGTATTTTGTGAAAATTGATTTATAGCTATAGTTTTTATTTATAGTGATTAACCCAAAAACTCAAGATAATGTGACGATAACATTTATTGGTCGTCTATGTGACAATGGATAATTTAAATAGAAAAAAACAAATGAAAGAAAACTAGTTAATAAAACATCATGAACAAGCATAGAGTTAAAACAAAGGCGACATTCACAAAATAAAACTAATTAAAAAGACAATAAAACACTAAACATAAGATTAATTATCATTCCTACTCTTACGTAAGTTCATTTCCTCTTCAAGCCACAAGTTGCCGCACCTGTGAAGAAAATTACTAGATTAGCAGTAACTATCTTAAATGTTTTCTTGAGAATCAGTAAAGCATAACGCTACTTTTTCCTAGTCAACAATGAGGTGGATGATTCAAGACTGAGTTTAACTATATATATATATAAAAGAAATGTTACGCTATAAACTGTAAAAAAAAAAAAGCAACTTACATCATTTGGTTGATGGATGAATATGGCCGGCGGGCAGGCTCATGCTCTGAATGATGGAAGGAAGCTGACTTTTGAGAATAGCTTCTACTTGAGAATGTTCTTGAGCTTCTTGATTGTTAAGTTGAGATGCTAACAACTCTAATCGTAGAGCCAACTCGTCATTTTTTTTCTTGAGTGACTCTTGAATTTCTCTATCTTCTTCAGCTTTCTTTCTCAGTTCTTCATTCTCTATTACTAATTCAGTTCTTCGTTCGTCACTGTTTTGATCTTCATCGGTGTCAAACTCTTCAATATCCGACTCATCATCAAACTCCTCGCCATGAAGAATCCAAGGGTCATAGTCTTGAATTATGCCATACTGTAGCAAATCAGCTTCAACGTCATCTCGACTTTGAAAGCAAACATTGTTGCATCTCTTACAAGGACATCTAATTTTTTTTCCCACTGCAACGGATGAATATGCAAAAATCCAAGAACTGCTGAACTCCAGTTTCATACTGTGGACATGCTCTATTCGCAAGAGTCATCCAACTTTTATCCATTTCAAGTTCCTATTTATGTATATGAAGAAACTGAAGATTTAAAATAAATCTACAAAGATAAAATATAAAAAAAAAAATTAAGAAACAGTAGAAAAACTCTTGTACAATAAACTAATTTTGTTGACTTAAACTAGATACACATAAATTTCACATGTAAGAGTCCTGATCATCTATCCCAACTAGTGAAAGTGTTTCTTTTTAGACATTTTGGTCAAACATGTAATAGATATCTATCCCAACTAGTGAAAGTGTTTCTTTTAGACATTTTATCAAACATGTAATAGATAGATCAGAGCAACCACACGTACAGTAAAAGAACATAGAAAGTGCACTATAGAAACATAGCCACACACACGAAAACTTATACCTATTGACGTCAGGCTGTCGTCACCTTCGACCAACAAGGAAGGGGAAAAGAGAGTGTCACCGAGTAGGGAGAGTTATTAATTAGGTTCGATTTTAATATTCAAAAGTTGTGTTATATTCCCAAAGATCACCAGATTTGGGATTTTTTAAAAGAGGGATTGGGGAAATATAGATAATTGAGAAATTTGAGGCATCTCATTAATTCTGACAAGAATAAATTGTTTGAGGGTTTTTTTTTTTTCAGTTATTATCATTATCTATTTATTTGGTTTATTTGGTTTACGAGTACGTTATTTTATATTGTTCAATTAATATTATCACTATTTCGGTTTGCATTTATGACATTATTTTTTTTCAACTAATGACAAAAGATAACAACAAATTTTCAATGTCGACAATTATTGACAAGAGATAATATTGTCAATTTCGCTCAACATTAGTAACAGTGGACAACGACACAATATATTTAGACTAATTAGTGATGATTAAAAGTTATCAATAATTATATCATATTTTTAGTGATGATGTCATGTTGACACTAAAATATTTATATTGATGATTAGGTGACGACAATAAATATTATCACTGCTTTGTTATCCATTAGTGACATTATGCATTTTTTTACAGTAGAACGCCAAGTTTTAGTGTCAATAAGTAGTGACAATGGTTTGTCACATTTTCTCACCATTAGTGACAACCGTTTGTGGCATAAATTTTTTCTTCACTAGGTTCTTCAATTAATGACATCAATTTTTTGTCAATATATCTATACATATAGTGATGCATAATTGTTATCACTAGGAAAGTAGTCACACTAAATAACGTTTTTTGTAGTGTGTACTCGAAGTACACTACATATTATTATACCAACATATATGTTTATTATACCCGTTAATACTGATATATATAATATTACTACACCAATAATTATCTGATAAATATACCAACAAATGTAGTAGCAGTGTCGATTATTATATCAACTGACTATTATACCAACAATTCTGCATATTATACCAATAAATACAGTTATAATAATTCTACGTTTTCAAGTTATTATACCAACAAACTCCGTTACTGTACCAACATAATCGATTATTCTACCAAGAGAATGTTTTGATTAAATACCAACTTATTCAATTATGGAAGCTTTATTTTAAAAGTTAATAGCGATTATACCAAAATATATACCATGGAATTTTATTATTATACCAACGAACAATGCTATAATATTTTTATTTTACTTATACCAAGAGATTTGTTAGACATGCAAGGCTAATTAAGTGCCTTTTAAAAAATGTTAATTAAGTGGGAAAATAGTTAAATTAAATAGGGTCAAATAATTAATTAAGGGTATATAAGATATTTCATTCTATTTCTTGATAATGATGTAATTTCCTTAAATATCTTTTTATTAAAAATCAGAGAGAGAGAGTATGATATAAAGAAAGTAGAGGAGGAAAGAACAGAAAAATGTCGATAAAATGAAAGGGAGTATGATATAAAGATCATATAGGGAGTATGATATAAAGAAAGTAAATGAGGAAAGAACAGAAAAATGTCGATGAAATGAAAGGGAATATGATATAAAGATCATAGAGGGAGTATGATATAAAGAAAGTAGAGGAGGAAAGAACAGAAAAATATCGATGAAATGAAATTTTGAGTTATTTATTTGAGCTTTTTTATTTGGTTGAGTGATTATTTTAATTATAATAAGCCCATTTCATTATAGATTTTCAAAGGTGGAAAGGTTTTACAATTAGGATTTTTTTAAAGACGGCACATAATAAAAATTTTAAATGGTAGTGAGAATAGATTTGAACTCATAACCTTTAGCATAAAAAAAATAAAATATATACTATTTCTATTAGTCTACATATGCTAAATGTAAATAGAATAGGAGAACACAAACACATATAGTGGTAAAAATTTCGAAAATTTTCGAGGATACCACAACGTAAATCTAACCATTTCGTCAGCCATTCAAATCTCAACATATCTAGTTGTAGTCTTTCAATTAGATTGCACAACTTGGAATGACCAAAAAATATTAGTTAATCAATGGTTGAGCATTATTTAATCTTATATGATTATATACCACCAAGTACATTTTAGCGTCAACTAATGAAGCAATGTTAACTTTACCACGAAGATTCTGCAATACTTTCGATATCATCGGTAATATTTATATTTTCACATCCAACAAAAACCTTTTAAATTTCGAGTTTTATTTCGTCCGTGCTAGATTTCGAAATGGAATATTATGGTAACGAAGTAGATCGCAGCTTGGCTTGAAGAAATTCGGCAATCATAAGTGTTACATTGTAGAACTCATAATCTGGATAAAAACTTATACATTCTTTACCAAATTTGAATGAAAACTCATATAGAGAAAACGAAAAATAACAATGTAATCACAATCTCTACTAAGGCGAAAAACACCATGGTTATACAACGATCTGCAGTAATTTTGTAAGCAAAAGCACCTTAACAAACTCATTAAAGAAATTTAATTTTATATAGAATAAGTCGTCACAGTGTGCAGTCATACTAATAAAGTAAACATGGGCAACACTTCACTTATTTAAAATACTGGAACTTTGCATAATTTTATCTACCGTCTATTCCATATTGACTGCTATCGAATTATCATAGACCAACAACTGTCAGAAACCGAGCTATTTTTTAATATGAAACTTAAAATGTTCTATTAGTTATCGACGGTGATCTAGTTGTCCATTGTTACGTTTGTTGGTCCATTAGCTCCATGTGCAGCCACGTAGTGTGGTGTCGACCACCTTACGCCCGCCGTTTCGGAAAAAAAAAAAAAAAAAAAAAAAATCATTATGATATTTTCTTGGCTAAATAGCGTAAAAATCCTATGTGGTTTATACAAAATGCATCAAAACCCCTATAATTCGAAAATAGCATAAAATACCTGTAAGCATACTGTAAATTAATACATATAAATGTCATGATCTTTAAACAACACGATTCTCATAATATACATAATTATAAGATAAGAAGTACTTACCTTGAATCATGATTCGAAGAAGATATGAAACTGCGTTTCTCTCCCTTTTAACATCTTTAATTGTTTTCTGATGGATGAAGAATGATATACATGAGTGTGTTAGAGAGAGGACCAGTTCATCTATATAGTGTACATTCCATCGATGTAGAAGTTATCTATTTGATCAATAAGAATTAAGTAGGTAATAATAAAATTATTAAACCTTTATTAATAAGTGGTTACATACATACGCTCTATGTTCGGTCAGGTCAACTTTGTTCTTACGGTCAGATCAAAACATCAAGTTCCCTTTATACCCTTGGAAGGTCTTCTTTCTTTCTAACCCTTTTTACTGACAAATTCCTCCCAATCCCATCACCGTCCTTCAAACCAAAACCCCTACATAGTTTTTTTGCTCATCCACGTCTCTCTCCACATCTCAGCCCACCAAATAAAAAGGACAAGGAGACAATGGCTCAGTGAATTCTACTAGGTTAAGATTTCGAATCTTGTCTGACCGATTACAAGTTGAACCCATTCAGAAATTCGGATTCCACAGAAGAATCGAGCGCCTCTTCTCTCTTCTACTGGGCTCGGAATTTCAGTGATAAAAAATCAGAACTTTGCCGTTGATAATTATGGTAATAACAACAATAGTCGGAGTGGCGATGGCTTCAGCTCTGCTCCGTACCGATCTTCTGAAACTCTCCTTGGATGGATGCAAAGGGAGACGATGTACACAACGAAGAAGTCAATCGAAACCTGGAGCTTGAAAACTCAGAGGAATATACAAGAATAGGTGAAGAGAGCAGCAGAGTGTCGAGGATGATTTTCTGTTATCGATCGAATTCGGCTGTCGATATCTGCGGTGTTAAAATGTTGAGATGTAGAAGATGACTTTGTGGGATATTTTAGTCATTTATATAAAAAAAATTGTGTTCAAATCATATTTCAGACGCATTAAGAGCGGTGTGACGCAATCTCGTGCAGTATGTGGTGCCCGGGGATTACGGTGCTATATTTTCAAAACCACAAGGGAGTTTCACATAATAAAAATACCATAGGAGTTTTGGTGCATTTTGTCTAAACCACATGGGAGTTTTATGCTATTTAGCCTCTTTTTTTAATTAAAGGGCTTGATTGAAATTTTGAATAGTTTTGGTTGTGAGAGTCATTGACAAGGTGGTGACGATTGAAATTTTGAATAGTTTTGGTTGTGAGAGTCATTGACAAGGTGGTGACGGGATTGATATTTGAATAATTGTGGACTAGTATTTTATGCACACTCGATGTTCGTGCAATAATATATAAATAAATATAATATTTTTTTATTTAAAGAATTATTTTTTATTTAAAATGTTTAATATATGAAATTTTAATTTTAATTTTGTGTTATTTTTAAGTATTTAAAAAGAAAAATAACATGTGTAAGGGGATAATAATAAAAAATGGATAAAATGAATTTATTGTTGAAAGGTAATTATTCTTACTATTGGTCCTTGCAATGATTTGTGCGCATGCTGATTGTGTTGATTGTTTGGTTGAGCACATGTCAATACGGTTTGGTGCCTTGTGTTGAAAGTCTTCTGACATTGAAAGTGTTCAAACGACGTGTCATGTTGGGCGAAAACGGTAATACAAGATGATTGTCGTTGGAGGGAATGCATGTTTGGTGATTTTATGTTTGAGGTGATTTTTGTTGGGTTATCAAACTCAATCTCACACCGGTTAGATAAAATGTTGTAATTGAATAAAGCTTAATGAGCTACTTTATCGATTGCCAATTAGTTTTAGAATGTAACTTCATATGAGCTTATATGTTGGGCTTCTTTAATTGGGCTAAAGGGATTTTGAATCCCAATAGGTAGATCGAATAATTGCCTTGATTTAGCTTTGGCGGAGTTTGGTAAGGTAAATTATGAATTGGAAGACTGTTTTCCTTTGTTTCATCCACTATTGCAGGTAGGGCTGTACAAATTTCGAAGAAAACCGAAAAAAACCGGTCGAACCGAAATTTTTGGTTTTTTCGGTTCGTTTAATTAGGTTTTTCAGCCGGTTTTGGTTTTGAATATAGAAAATTTCGTTTTTTCGGTTCGGTTTTCGTTTTTCAGAAAAAATAATCAAAATAACCAAAAAATCGAAATATATTTAATTATATATTATTTATATTAGACAAGTTTAAACTTGTAGTCTATGAAAGTAATTTTTTTTAAATAAATCGGCTCATTAATAGTTATAGTGACAAAAAAGCCCAACAAAAATAATTATATTTTCCCATTAAAAATATAAAAATTACATTTTATTTTAAGATGCACTACGTTATAACATTTAATTCATATATATATATATATATAAGGTAATTCATATATATATATGATTAAGCACACATGTGAATAATGCAATTATCATATCATTAATATTTAATTCACATGTATTATATATATATATATATATTTTTTAAGAGTTAATTCCAATATATATGTATATATAATACACGCACACATTTGAATTAAAATCTAATGGTAGTGTAGAAAAAAACCGAACCGCAGTGTAGAAAACTGAACCGAACCAAATTAAAATGGTTCGAATATCGGATCAGACATTTGTAAAATCAAAAATCGAAAAACCGAATCGAAAATTTAAAAAACCGGACCGATTGTCCAATGACGCAGTAATGTTGTTATTTTAAAAAGGCTCTGATTTTGAGTGGGATAGTAAAGAAATCCGACAAAATAGCGAGGTTTTATGTCGAGTAACTCACAATATACCGTCATACTAGTAAATTTTAAGGGTGCTACTATTAACACCCCAGGGTGAAAAAAACCTTAGAATTTGTTCTTCAAAGATATTAAATAATAACTTATGTATTAATTTATTTTTGTTTACCAAGACTAGGGATGTCAACGGGGCGGGGCGGGGACGGGGACCTAATCCCCGCGTTGGGGAATCCCCATCCCCGTCCCCGCCAAGTAAACGGGGACAAAATCGTCCCCGTCCCCACGGGGATCCCCACCCCCGCGGGGATCCCTGCCCCGCAATTTTTTTAAAAAAAATAATATTTATATTATAATATATAAATTAAATATATTATTTAAATTATATTTTAAATATTATTTATATTATAGTAATATAAAATGAGTATGATAAATATTTTTAAATATTATTTATATTATAATAATATTGATTAGATATAATAAATATTATTTATATTATATAATATAGTATCGGGGAACGGGGCGGGGAAGCCCACGGGGCGAGAGCAATCCCCGTCCCCGCCCCATCCCCGCCAACGGGGGGAGATCTCTCCCCGTCCCCGCCCCACGGGATAAAAAATCGGGGATTCCCCGCCTTGTTCGGGGCGGATCCCCGCGAGGACGGGGAATCCCCTCCCCATTGACAAGCCTAATCAAGACATTAAATTCGACGATATTTATTTTACCTCATTTACAGCAAATATTTTTAATTATTAATTATTTTCTTTTTTTTTAGTTTACACGTTAACACTTAACATAAAAAAATTAATATTTTATAATTTATCAGTAAAATATTAAACTTTTTAATAAAAATATTCAGATAGTATAACCATTTCTTATTAATCTATATGGATAGACTAAAATAACTGTTGAAATAAGAAATATACTTAATTTATTATTTTTTTTATATTTTAAAATCTACACTGTTACAGGTAACATAAAAAATAGAATATAATAATATTAATATTTAACTTATTTAATAAAAATATTCATATAATGTAATATTTTTATTAACATATATACAGAGAGTTAAATGAAATTGAAATAATAAATATAAATAATAGTGCAATTAAATATTTAGAAGTTGATTTAGTCAAATAACAATTAAATTAAATAATATAATGCTTATATCAAAGATATTGCAAATTCATGTTAAATATCTATGGAAAGTCGTGTGCCATTAATTGCATCTTAAATATTAAAACTTTTATTTTCGGTTTACATATTATAAAGATAGGAGAGAAATGTTAAATAATTAGTCTTGAAAATTGAACTTGTCATTATATTTACTTTTCTTAATAAATAGGGGGTGTAAATAGTAAAATAAGGGTTGAGAATAGAATTATCCAATTGTAAATATGGACATAACTTTAATTATTTAAAACACTGAAAGTTTGCATAATTTTATCATTACATTACTTACTACTCGTAGTAATAAAAGATGATTAACACAAGAATAATAAAAAAAAAATCCTGCACACCCGAAAATTTGTAGAATTTTTAAAAATTAGAGGCGAAATGCTTGCGATATTTATCACTTATTGACTGACTACCTACCACCTCTTCTCTTTCATCTTGAATGCAAACGAATCGTCACAGCAAGTAATCGTCGAAATTCTGATTTATGCCGTCCATCGTTATGTTTTCTGACCATTAGCCACATAAAGTGGCGTCGACCACCTTCGTAAAAAACAGGAGATTTCAACATTATTTTTAGTTAAAGGGTTGATTGAAATTTTGAATAGTTTTGGGTGTGGGACACAATAAAATAAGGGCTTTTTAATAAAATAATGCATTTTAAATTCGAAATTAATAAAATATGGCTACTTTGGTAAATTTTAACAAAATCGAGCAAAACGCGACTAATGGACGCGGCGTCACATCCAATGGATGCGATGCTCTTACCAGCCCATTTCAAAGATAATGTTTCATGGGCTTGGGCTAAATGGGCTGTCGTCGCATCTAATGGACGCGACACCGCGTTTAATGAACGCGACGATGGGACAATACATCCACGTGCTTCCTTGCAAGATCGATTCCGATGTGACATCACATTCACGCGTTTTCTGCAATAAAGCTTATCGTCGCGAATAATGGACGCCACGTCGTGTTTATTAAGCACGACGAAATCCGTTATTTAAACCCTCCATCTTATTGTTATATTTCATAAGTTTGAAAAACTCGTAGATATTCAATATGGTTTCCAGAAAAATTCAATTAGTTGTCTATTTTGGCGGTGAAATCGTTCATGAATCAAACACCATTCGATATACTCTTCAACCCATCGGTTATCGACGAATTCGTCGCGAAACAAATTTCGACCAATTTCTTAGCATGTTGTACGATATGACTTCCGTCGACAGCACTTCTTTCTCTTTAATCGTTCGGGTGAAGAACGAATATTATCAACACTCTCGGCTGTATCAGAAGCTCTTACGAATGTCCAATGATGCTGAGCTCGCATACTTCTTAGATCCCGACGCCGAACTTGATTTTATTGAGGTCTTTGTCGAGGCAACTGAGAACATTCAGTTCAATCTCAACGAATATGCTCCCGACGAGTACACAAATCTCGCGCCGCCTTATTCGTTTCCTAACATTACATCAGTTACTCAAGGGTTGACAAATATTTCGTTCGACGCCCCTCACGAAGATATACCTTCGAGTAGTCGTTGTGTTCCTACTAGTCCGACGGTGACGCAACCTGAGATAGTTCATGAAGCCGAGCAAGATAGTGACATCAGCGATACTGAAGCTGATGACGAGGGTGGTGCACTAGACGATTTTCAGTGACTGGTTAAATGCCTCTTTTGGCCATTTCGTAACTGCGTTTGACCCGCGAATGCAAACAGCCGAGGTCTATACTTCTTCGTCGGTGACTCAAAGAAAACATGTGGTAAACATTCAAGGAAGGACGTGCACTTGTGGAAAATGGGACACGTATTTCATTCCATGTTCTCATGCGCAGGCAGCGTGTCGCAGGTGGAATGTTACTAGCACACAATTCATTGCTCCTTTCTACAGTAAAGTAGCATATTTTGAGGCATATCAGGGAACGTTTCATCCACTGTATGACGAGCGATATTGGGAGCCTGCTAATTTTTCGCTTGTACATAATGAAGACCGACGTGGCAGAAGAGGGCCGGGTAGGCCTCGCACAACTCGTATTCGTAACTAAATGGATCAGGGTGGCTCAAATCGGAGACAACATCAAAGAGGCCGTGGAGGACGTTGATTCGCACTTCTTAAATTGTTATCTATGTATGAGTAAATTTAAGTTTTATATGTTATTGATGTCGTCTGTCGTTATCTATGATTTAAATATATTTAAATTGATGTAATCTCCGGTTCATATGTGTTTAAGGATATTTAAAATAATGTTGATTCAATTTATGTGTTAATAAAATAATATGTATTTAAAATAATGTTGGTTCAATTTATGCGTCAATTAAAGGCAGCCCATTAAGTCCAAGCAAAAAAAAAAACGTTTTTTAAATCTGGTAAGAGCATCGCATCCATTGGATGCGACGCCGCGTTCATTAGTCGCGTTTTACTCGATTTTGTTAAAATTTTTCAAAGTAGCCCTATTTTATTAATTTCGAATTTAAAATGCATTATTTTATTAAAAATCCCATAAAATAATATATTAATGAAATGATACGAATGAATTAAGTCGAAATACACAGAGAATTTGATTTCCATGTCTTTCCAATTGGGTAATGAGATTCCTTTTTTTAGGCCGCCGACTTGTTGATTAGCTAGGTATTCTTGGACAGAGCTCAGCTCTCAAACGTCTTGTTGTATGTATTATGTAAGCAAATGCAAAACTCGCCGTCTTTTCTTACATTTATCCTACGTATTTATGTAATGCATAGCATTCGCCGTATCGTTGTCCGTCATATATTATCATCATCCTAAATTGTACATCCTTTGCGAATATATCGATGTCAATCGTTGTCATATAACATAGACAATAATAATAAACAAGAGAGATCCTCTCCTCACACACAAAAACACACTAGATATAACTTAAATCTCTAGCTAACAACCACCACAAATGAGATAAATTAAGGTGGCAAATAAAGAAAAGGAAATGAAGGGTGGTCTGCTTCTGTGGTTGGTCGTTGCTTTCTTAAGTTCGGCAGACGTAAAATGTGGTCCAAACACAACCGTTGACGATGATTACTGCTCGGCTGACATATACGCGGAAGGCAGTGGTTACGCAGACGAAGTGGAGTACAGTCTCTATGAGTTGCCCTACATGACTGTTTTTAACCCCTACGGCCAAAAATCTTACACGGGCTCCTACGTTTCGGGATTTGCATACTGCGAACCATCGCAGCTCTTTGAAGCAGACAACTGCACCGTTTGCCTTCAGGCCTCCGCCAGCTACCTCAGGACAAAGTGTGGGCCTTCGGTATTGGCATCTGTTTTGATGGTAGACTGCGGGATGAGCTATACTCCCATAACCGAGGGATGAGGAATATAAAAATTAATGTTGTGTTGATTCAAATATTGTCTGGAATAAAGAGTCGTCTTCTTCCATCTTATATATAGGTGGGAGTTTTATATGTAAGATTTGTTTTATGAACGTATCGTGCCCAAAGTCCGTCGTCCTCAAGTGTTGTCTATGGAATTGCATGCCACCTTCTTGATCGCTTTTGTAATGGAACATCTCGGGCGGTCTCTTTCGACCTGTTTATATAATGGAATAATGTTTGTGGCTGGATTGCTTTTTTTTTTTTTTTGTTCTGATTTTCTTTTTTTTTTTTTTTCAAACTTTTTTGTTACCGTTCATGCAGCCTTAGAAAATAAATTGGAGTTAATTGGGTGTTTGATTCTTCCATGGAAGGATATGGCGACAAAGAGAAAAGAAATGCTATTAGTGTTTGATGTCTTGTCAGTTGTCATACGTTGATCAATATTGTTGAGTACGAATGATAACTAAAAAGAAAAAATTGTTATAAAACATTACTACTGATATAGATGAACTAAGAATAATCCATATGAAGTAAGAGAGTATATAAAACATAAATAAGCGGAAATTCTCTTGATCTCTTTTCACTGTTACAAAGCATCTATGTAGGCTTGAAGTAGATAGAGCTCCCGCCCATACTTGATTTGATGACACCGATGGAGCCAAGCCAAGTGGGTGGCAGTTGGTCAATGGATCTCACTTATTATTTTTTTCTTTTATCATCTTTAAGAAAAACGAGTATTTTTTGCAATCAATTTGTGTGCTTAATGTATAAATATTTATTTTTACTTTATATTTTATTTCTAATTTATATTTTTAATAGATGAAATATTATTTTTAATATATATTTACAAAAATAATTTGTAAGGATATTATTATAATAAAAAAAAGTTTATGATTATGATGGTAACCACTCAATTAAAATAAATTATAAATAAAATGATCAAATTGCAAATAAGTTTACATATCAAAATTGGCAGTTATTCCACATCTCTCACTTAATAAATTGTATAGATATACTCAATTTATTAAATATATGTAAAATGACCCCTCTAAAATATTTTATTTAGATGTAGACCCCACTGGTATCAATTTCTACCTCCGCCATTGTGATGTGAAAAAAATCCGCTCACCCTCCGATGAACTGCCCCACCTTCTGTTCCCCTAAATCACGTTCGCCCTCTGTGAATCGTCCCCTGCAACTAGGCCTGTAAACAAGCGGGCTCGAGCTCGAGCTCCAGCTATTCTTGTTGGGCTCTCGAGATCGAGCTCACCGAGCTTTTTTTTCGAGCTCAAGCACAATTATAGTTAATAAAGCTCATGCTCGATTACATATAAAAATTTAAAATACATCAAAAATAATAATAAAAATATTCGCGAGCCGGCTCGTGAGCTTTTTATCACCCATGAGCGAGCTCGAGCTCGACATTAATGAGATCGAGCTTGACCCAAGCTTCAGTCTAGCTCACGAGCCGATCCGGTTCATCTTCACCCCTACATGCAACACTAACAACTAAGCTAGGAAGGTGCGTTGACGGCGATGCTATTCCTCTGATGCTTAAGTCAGCAGGGTATCCTTTTTTTTTTTCTTTCAGCAAGTGACTTTGAGAGAGATGCCAATGTGTAAAAGCGTACCTTTGATGTGGGATGAAGTAGGTATTTATAGTGACGAATCACCTACCTTCCCGACATTTCAGGCCAGGAAGATCTCAGATATCTTCTTCATTCGAATATTTGATTCAACTTTGTTGAAAACATTTAATTGTGTTCTAGAATTAACTATATTTGTAATAGGGCTTGATTGTAATTTAGACTTAACTGAGGGCCTATTTATAAATATACCAAAATGTTAGTATAAATAGTTAGACAACAATGTAAAAGGCCCTAAGTAAGTAAGCAAGCAACGAAATAATAAGAGGAGATTAAAGAAAAGTATTGTGGCAGAGACAGAAATATTGGATGAACAAACAAGCTTAAAAGAAAAATTCTCGCCCAAGTTTCCTCGATCATTAAAATTGTGTTCGAAATCATCGATTGGATATCAAGTTGACCGAACAAACTTCCGAGAATATCACCTTCGTTTAGGATCATTCCTTACCTTTAGAAAATATCTCCTTCTGATAGGATTCTTCCTTACCTTTCGAGAATATCTCAATTTGTTCACGCGTTCCATCTGATCTCAGTCATTTGACTTCGAGGCCGGCACGTTTCGACGAGCTTTGGTGGGGTTCGACCCACTCTGCCCCTTCGGCAGGCCCGGCATGGCGGCTCCGAACTTGTTATTCGTCTATGAGTCCTGCTTCGAGTTTTGGCATGCTTGACGCGGAGGTCTTGAATTTTATCAAGTCGTTTGGATCGGTTGCATGCTTTACGTGATTCATCCCTTCAGCCACTTCGGCGCCTTGGCCAGCTTGGCCTCGGCCATCTCAGCTATCTCGGTCAGCTTGGCCTCGACAATCTCAGTCGGTCGTGTTTTGCTTATCCTTTTCGGCTATGAACTTTGCGTCGTCGAATTCTTGGATTGATTGCATGATTCTTCAGGGTCGTTCGGGCCGTCGGATTGGATGGATCCTTCAGTTGGCTCGACCTCGGCATTCTCAGCCAGCTCGCTTTGTTCGGCCCGTGTTCGGCTTGCCTGAGTGTTTGAGTTCGGAGGTCCAGAGAGCTCCATTGTTGGTTTTGGGTGACCTTCGACGGATGGTTAAATTTTTTCCGCCAAATATTTTACCGTCTGCCAATTCGGTGGTCTTTTATTTGAGGGGATGTGTGCCAATTCGGTGGTCTTTTATTTGAGGGGATGTGTGTTGGAGTTAAGTTAGAGTCGTCAAAACGGGCCGGCGGGGCGGGCCGGAAAAATGAACCCCACGCCGCCCCGCCCCGCTGGTAGGCAGTGGGCCCGACGGGCTGACCCGCCCGTATTGAAAAAAATAATAAATTTGAATATTAATTAGAATTATTAGTTCATTGAAAAAATATATAGCTCAAAGCCCAACACAATATTTTATTATAAGTCCATTAGCCCATTAAAAAAATAAACCCAAAGAAAAAATAATATTTAATTGATATAATACAATTAATATATTTATTATATATTTTATAATATGTGGGCCTGCCCACGGGCCTAAAAATGAGGCCCAACTCACTCCTTTGGCGGGGCGGGGCGGGGCGGCCCACGGGCCTCGGGTCTCATTGACCGCTCTAGTTGGAGTGTCAGACCCTATCCCATAGTGGTTAAATAAATAGTTGTTACTTGAATAGAAGCTTGGTGGGTTACTATATATATTGCAAATTGATTTTAGAATGGAACTCCACATAGAATTATATGTTGAGCTCCTGAGTTTGGGCTAAAGAGAATATTAAATTCAAATAATTAGTTAATGGACGAGGTTCTATCCAAATATGGTGTGAATAGTGTGTCTCCTTGCAATAATTTGTACTCAGTAGAGCGAACAGATTGTGTTGATTGCTCGTTCGAGAGCAGGCTGATACAGTTTGGTATCTTGTGTCGAAAGCCGTTCTGATGTTGATGGTGGTCAAGCAGCGTGTTCCGTTGGGCGGAAACGAGGGTACAATATAATTGTCGATAAAATAAAAGTTTGGTTGGTAGTTTTGTATTTGAGGGGAGGTTTGTTGGGGCGTCAAACATTATCCGCATCAGTTATATAAAATAGTTATAAGCTGAATATAAGCTTAATAGACTACTTTATCTATTGCTAATTGATTTTAAAATGAATGCTCCGACGAGCATTGAGCTTATATGTTGGGTTTCTGAATTTGGGCTAAATTTGATGTTAAATTGCAACAAGTAGATCTAATAACTCTCTTGATTTAGCTTTGGCAGAATTTGGTAAGACTAGTGGTGGATTTAATTGTGAGACTGTGTTCCTTTCTTCATCCTCTATTGCAGGGATGCTCTTATTTTTAACAAGTTGCTGCAATTTTGAGTGGGACATTATAGAAATTCGACAAAATAGCGATATGTTATGTCGAGTAACTCACAATATGCAGTCGTACTACTGAAGTGTGAATATGGACATCACTTAAATTATTTAAATGCTGGACCTTTTCATAATTTTACTTTTACCATTGCATTACTTACTCATACTAATAAAATATAATTAACACCAGAAAAAACATTTCTGCACACCTAGAATATGATTACCCACTCTTCCGTCGTGAATGCTAACAATTCACAACAGGCCAGTAAAGTAATAGTCGGAAATCTGAGTTTTTTTTTTCTTCCCTCAATAGCCAAAAAGTGAACACTAAACTATAAATGTGCAATTAGGCGTCCATTGTTATGTTTTCAGCGCACTATCCTATCCCCACCCCATGTTAGCGACAGTGGCGTCGACCACCTTACGTCGTCGTTAGTAGAAAACCTACCGGAGATTGTAACATTTTTTTAATAAAAGGGTTGATTGAAATCTTGAATAGTTTTAGGTGTGGGGCTCAAAATAATACATTAGAAACTCGACAAATTAATACTCGATTTTTTTAATAAACTTTTTAAGATAATATTTTTGGTCGGTCCAGACTTAAGATAACGTAGTAAATTAATAAATTCTTTAAAATTATAAGATAATACATTTTTTTTTTTATTTCTATAGACCCCCATTTAAAATATAAATTAAAATAATTTTCTATATAATATATACTATTATATGAATGGATTACGAAAGTTTCTTATATTGAAAAGTCATGTGTATATGATTTGTTTGTACTATCATATTTTGATATTGTATTTATATCAAAAATATTTTTTATTGTCCATAAAATAAAACATTGAACATAATAAGCATAACAAGGTGCTAGATTGAAATTTTCTTTTAAATTTGATCATTTATTTGATTTACGTATATGTAAAATAATTAAGTGGATGTTTGAAATGCATTTTTAAATTGAATATTTTATTGTAAATTAATAAAATTAAATAATAACTCTTTTAGTTAATAAATTTTGATAGTTTCATGACTATTAATTTATAGACTATTAATTTATAGAGTTTGTATATTAATGAATAATGCGATGAATTAACTCGAAATACATATAGATGTGAACTTACTAATATTATATAATTTGTCATAACACAAACTCGCTTCATATCCTAACATATCAGCAACACATTTAGTTGGTATCATTTAATAATACAATTAAGTAGACAAAACTCATCTCTATATTATTCTCACCAACCATTGTTGTACACGTGGCAAGTTTAGTTAATCCACAAGATGTAATGGACGGACTAATAATAATAAGAATCATTTGATTTCCATGTCCTCCAATTAGGTGATGATGAGATTCCTTTCTAAGGCCGACTTGTTAATTAATTCGGCAGATATTCTTCGACAGAGCCCTCAGATCATTCGTCTTGTCGTATATAAGCAAATGCAAAACTCGCCGTCTTCTTTTTCTATATTTTCTTGCAATGAGCATTCGCCTTATCATTGTCCGCCGCATATTATACATCGACGTCGATCGTTGTCATGCATAGACTATACTATATATATATACACATATGTATATATAACACTCAAACATCTATGTAATAACCACCATAAACGAGATAAATTGAAATGAAGACGACGGGTCTGATTCTGTGGTTGGTCGTTGCTTTCTTAAGTTCGGCAGACGTAAAATGTGGTCCAAACACAACCGTTGACGATGATTACTGCTCGATTGCCACATACAAGGAAGGCAGTGGTTACGCAGACGAAGTGGAGTACAGTCTGTATGAGTTGCCCTACATGACTGTTTTTAACCCCTACGGGCAAAAATCTTACACGGGCTCGTACGTTTCGGGATTTGCATACTGCGAACCGTCGCAGCTCGTTGAAGCAGACGACTGCACCGTTTGCCTTCAGGCCTCCGCCGGCTACCTCAGGACAAAGTGTGGGCCTGTGGCGGAGGCATCTGTTTCCATGGTGGACTGCGGGATGAGCTATAGTCCGATAACCGGGTGAAGTTAACGCGTGCTGTGTTGATTCGATCGATGTTGTCGCGGAATAAAAGAGTCATTTCTATCTTACATGTGGGAAGATTCAATTTGTTTATGAATGAATTCAATGTATCGTGAGTTTTGTGCCCAAGTCCTTCTTTTATGTGTTGTTGATTGAGTGTGTCCTTCCTATGAGTTTTGTTCCCAAGTCCTTCCTATCTTAAATAGTTTTTGGGGGATCGAAATTGCTAGGAATTCCTATGGTTTATTTCTTTGCCAAAGGAAACATACTTTGGATATTCTTTGCGAGGTCGGCTTCTTAGGGAGTAAGCATGTTGCACTTCTTATGGAGCAAAATCATCATCTTTCGCTGGTAAAAAGGCAATTCATTACCTGATCCTAAGCGTTATCGTCGTCTTATTGATTGTTTGACCTACTTGGTCGGGACCAAATCAGAGTTCTCTTATTCTGTTCACTTTCTTGCACAGTTTATGCATCATCCTTTGCAAGAACACTGGAATGCCGCTCTTCGTGACGTTTTTGGGGAGGGTCTCATAGCTCCTCGTCGTGTTTCCACCCATAAACCATCAAAGCACTTGGGCAACGACAGTTTGACTTCTTCCTTGGCAAGTGAAGTTAGGCATTCGAAATCCACATGCTCCAATACGAGGGGTGTTAGTGTATATATATGGTATATGTTTGACCATATAAGTATATTAGGAAAATATACGTAGATATCATAGCATTGATAGGCAATGTCAATCAAGCAAAGAATGTTTTCCTTTACATTGTATATATGTATCGTCTTTGTAATTCAATGAGATACCACATAGTAATGATCCTTCTCCTTATCGTCTTGTCAATTATTCTGCTGGCGAACTCCATCCGAGCAGCAGGAGAAGCTATGGTGTGGGCCCCGGTTAGGGCGACCGTCTCTTTTGATCGTAAATCCCTTGGATTTGAATGTGTCGATGATCCGAGTTAGGGACATGCTTGGCTTACTGATGTGGCCATCCGCGTGTCATGACCCGAGAGTGATCGGGCTTTGTTTTAATCGGGCCTTAATCATTTAGTATTACTATTAGAAGTATTAGTTATATATAGGTTTTGTAATTGGATTTGCAAAATTATGCAAAATAAATTAAACCTATTTCTATCTAATTTCTTCTTCCTCAAGTCTCTTCTCTGCAAATCTTCAACGAATCTTCTTCTTCTATCATCTCCCCATTTCTACCATCAATGGAACAGTAAATATTATACAAAATTGATTAGTTCGTTACACCGCGTAGGAGGCGTTGGAGCCGAGGTTGTCCTTGCACCCCAGACGGACCGGGTAGTACAGCCCGCCTGCGATCTTGATGAGGTCGGGGATTGCCTCGGCAAGGATGCCAGATGCAATCTTGAGCTTATGAGCTGCTTCTGCCATGTCTGAAAAATTATTTTGAATCATCATTGGTTGTGTATTAAAATTTTATAAAAACACTTGGTGGAGTCGTAGAGAGATTTTTCTTTCTCAATTTTCAATCAAAAACTAAAGAAATTTGTGTTAAATTTATAGGCGATGCCGTTTCTAAAGTTCTGAATTAAATTCAAAATACGTGCTCATATATTTTCTGGCAAATAGAACTACATATTATATATATATATATATATATATATATATATTTATATATTGAGAGATTTGTTATGTTGTCTAACTATAATGAGCAAATATTGTGAGCACAGCTACATGTAGTTCGTCTCTTTTCGCTCGAAAATAAAATTTTAACTCAATGTTAACATTATCCCCTTACACAATAAGCTCATGATATTGTAAAACAAATTCCCATTTGCAAAAGGTTTTGATGACATGAGGGCTAATTGGCCGGCCACAAAAAAACACAGTCGAAAATTATAAACGAACCGAGCCGTGAAAAATATTTTGCCAGATTGACAGCCGAGCTGAGTGGCCTGTTTTGCCAGCTCTAATTGATATTAAATAAAGGGAGGGGGCCGTTCAAAATTCGAGACCGAACCAAACTGAACCGGGCAATGGACACAGCCTCTAGACTCGGCAACGAGTTTTTAAAAAATGTAGAATTGGATCTGATTAGAGAATTCAGAGCCTTATGTTGTGTTTGATTTGTAAAAATTAGTAGGAAAATGAAAATAAAATGAAAAAGTAAAATTATTATGTTATGTTGATTGAAGAAATAGATAAGGAAACGAAAAGAAAAGAAAATCTAGTTAACTTTATATTTAAAACTAATTAAAATTAATTTCTTCACCAAATGGTTAGGAAAAAAAATAAAATTATGAAAATAATTTTCCGGTTAATTTTCTTTTCCACGCCACATCATTCCAAACACAATCTTAATGAGACAAGTTGGGTTCAGAACTTATTTAAGTCCATTATTTTCGGTTCGATATTGATATGGGTGTGTGGAATGTAGTTTCTTTGCTTGGGTTGGGCTGTTTTTACGTAATAACTGTCCCATGAAACATGATAACATTAAAGTTGGTGCCCATCTCCTCCACTATTATCTACTGTCCTGTCCAAGATTTGGAAACAAAGCTATACCTAAGTGCCTTTTTATTACTCATGCAATGCATGCGACTAATTTGTATCAATTTCCTCTAAGAAAAAGAAAAAGAAAACAATTAAGACTTGATGCGGAATAGGTCCGGCACGCAGGTCCTCAATTATAGTACATGAGAGATGATGTGAGAATGCAAGGATTTGTACCTGAAGCAAGGGAAGATGCACGAGAAGGGAGCTAACACCCTTGGGGAAATGACTGACTCGCATGGAGCAGGTCCCAAATGGAAGCAAAGGAACCTGGAGATGACGGATCTGAGATGACCTCTTAGGATGTTAAAAGGTATACTTTCGGGACCTAATAGCTCTAAGGGAGTACTCTCGGGACCTAAATGCCTTGAGAGAATATAAAGAAGGACAAAGACAAGCAAATCAATAAGATCTGCAGGTGTCTGGCTCCGTACAGGAGAAGGACTCTGAAGAGGGGACCAGATAACACGTGTAGGCTGCCCATTGGAAGACAGTGTCTGACAGAGGTACAGAGTCTGCTGCAGTGTCGCGCAGGCAGGAGCTCCAGACTGTACCTAACAGTGTGGAAACAGCTCCCTCCAGCAGGCTCTGACGAGAAGAATTAATAAAATGAGGAGAAATAGCTCATTTTGGATATCATTAACGCAACACTTCACCTCTCACACACACTAATACACCAAGAACACACACACAAATGCTTTCTAGCTGCTTTCTCTCTTTTTCTTCTTTATCCTTCGTATGTAATAAATCGAGAGATGCGAGGTGAGTGTGTAACCCTTTAATCTTAGTGAAAACCATATTTGGCCGGCCCGTGGACGTAGGACTCTCAAGAGTCCGAACCACGCACATCATCGTCTTCGTGTTCTTCATCTTCTATTTTTTGTTTCGCTGCATTTTGAGGCCTTAAATCGAGCCAAAACTCAAGCTAAATCGCGACTCTACCGATATCTTACGTTTTCCGGACCATAAATTTTGTTGATCGAAACCCTACCCGTATCAAGACTGTTAAGAAGATGGTTCTCGAGATAGAAACCTGACAATGACATCATATACTCACAATAGTTACATTATCTATTTTATCAATATTTATGTTAGCTAAAATAAATTCAATACTATTGAATATCCAAGTTATTTTCTCGGATATTAACTTTAATGTGTTCTTTTTATATTCCAGGCAGCTCACTCAAAAATAATTACTTTGCCTCCTCAGTCACTAACTTCACATGTATTTAATAACGTAGTAGTAGAATACAGCTAAGCTCAGCTCAGCTCACTGTGTAATTATTTTACGCGGTTTTTAAGGATTTTGAAATCAAAGCACCACTTTCACTTCAGATCGTACTGCGTACTATATATATATATATATATATATATATTAAAGACATTGGTTAGAAAAGAAGACATATTAATTAATAAAATTAAGTAAAAATGCCTTCTTGAGTTATCCATCCAACTGGAAAGTGGCTGGATTCCTCTAAATCTGTCCCCCTGCCCTGCCCTGCCCTGCCTGCCTAAAATATCGCCACTCAAAATTTAATCGAAATCAAGGTAAGAAAATTATAGTTAGTAGTTTCTCAATGCATTCATGCTATATATAATACTACTACTACTACCTTTTTTTGAGTTGCATTGCAATATGTAAACCAACTTGTCAACTTGCATACGATTATATTATAACTACCTAGATTATATATAATTAAAGGATTTTGGTCTTGGCCTAGTAATTAAGGAGGAGATCTTAAGGATTTGTGGGTTAGGTTCGTGGGATCGAATCCTTCCTCCCATAATTCCTTGAATAGTCCCCATGGGATTTATTTTCCATGACTATCGTTGTCAGGTGGGTTTATGACGTATTCATCTGACCCCGAGGATTAGTCCCACCACTGGAGTGTGTGGCGCAATTAAGCTTTGACGTATTCATCGGACCCCGAGAATTAGTCCCATCACTGGAATGGGTGGCGCAATTAAGCCTCCGCCAGATCTGTGTAACGCAAAGCTCACGTCGGTATTTAGGGGCTAGCCCACAGCCAGATGGAATGGGGTAACTCGGGACGAAAAATAAATAAATAAATAAAGGGTTTTATTTAAATAATACTAAAAATAAGATTATATGGGGCATGGGGGGTCCCACTCTGAAGACAAATATACGATGGAGTAAGAGCGCAATATCTCGATAGCTGTGAGTTTGTGATCGTGACAAATAATTACCACTGACTACTACCCACTCTTCGCAGAAATTTATCTTTGGGTCTATTCCATTGGCTTCCTATAAATAACAATCTCATTACATCATAAGAATCCATTAAAAACTTTCTCTGCAGTCGTAGAAACAGAGAGAGAGAGAGAGAGAGAGAGAGAGAGATGGGTTCTTCCCGCTGGATGCTGCTTGCATCAGCCTTGTTGCTACTCCTTTGCCTTGCTAACGTATTATTTCTTCATTTTCATGGATATTCATCTTCATACTTCTCTTGCTTATCGATTATCTTTCATTTCATGCATGTAAACGTATCATTAGTAACATTTAATGACGAGGACGATCATAACCCATATGCAGGTGAAGGTCTCAACGTCCGACGTTGAAGAAGTTGCAGAAGAAGAAACATCGTCAATGGTCTGTTGTTTGTCTTGGCATAAATATCTCTTTTTGTTTTTGTCTTGTTATTTCATATCATTGCAATGAATGCCTTTTGTAGGCTGTGAAAGGTGCTGGCAACAGAAGGCTCTTGCCAGTTCTAGGTAGAGATATATACTTAGTTCAATGACTTCTCAAATAATTATTACACTGATGAATGAATGAATGAAATAAACAATGAAATTATTTTCTTCATAGATTGTGAAGGGCTGTGCAAAGATAGGTGCAGCTTGAACTCGAGGCCGAACCGCTGCGCCCGAGCCTGCGGCACGTGCTGCTGGAGATGCAAGTGCGTGCCGCCGGGCACTTCGGGCAACCGTGAACTATGTGGGACTTGCTACACTGATATGACCACACATGCCAATAGAACCAAGTGCCCTTAGTGTTTCCATTCACTTCACCTACCTACTGTCCTTAATATATAGATCCTATTATTATTACTACTACTAAGTACGCCATAATCATGCGCAAGTTAATGAGTATATGTAATTGTCTGTGTATGCTTCTGTCATTTATAAGTATTATTGAATATTTTCACAATCTCCAGTATGTAAAGATGCACAACTGATCCATAGAAATTTGATAAAATCTAGAAACTGGTGGTAATATAATATTTGAAGTATTTGATGAAACCATGAAGGAGGTGTTAAAGAGGTTTTCTTTCCCTGGAATGTAAAATGAATCTTAGCTATCAACAGCTTCTTGAATCTGTCCCTCTGCAAAAAAAAAAAAAAAAAATAGAGAATCAATGGATTATTACAAACGGACTAGAGAATATTTTAAGACGTAGAGAAAGAAGAATACAAATTTACCAGCTAGCTCGACTCCTAAGTTAGCCTGTGCATCTGCCTCAGAGTTCAAGTCCTTCAAACAAGACAGACAAACACATTAATGGCCCGAAAGAAGGCTTTGAATTTTAGTTGCTTAAAACTATACAGCTTATTACCCTAAGAACGTGGCTGATTTGAAAAGATAAGAACTTGTCCTTCAGTTTCTTCACCTCTTCGTAAAGGGTTGATATGTTTTGGTTCTTAACCTTCCACTGACCCTGAATCTGTTTCCAAACAACATATCTTACAACTCAAGGGCTCTTCAAATTCACATTGGATAAATATATATATATATATAATATATATAGATTAGATACATATATTACCTGCATGCAAACAAGTTTGGAGTCTCCTCGAACACGAATACTTGTGTAGCCTTTTCGAATGGCATATTTCAAGCCCAGAATTAAGGCACGGTACTCAGCTACATTGTTGGTGGCCACACCTAATCCCTCACGCAACCTGCAGATCTAAAATGGTAGACAGTGGGTTCATAAGGTTACCAATCCTATTTAGAAGTAAGAATATGTTTTTCTTTTGGTAGTGAGCATTTTTTTGCTTACAAAACTTCCATCATCAGCCTTTAGGACGGCTCCAGCCCCAGCTTGCCCTGGATTTCCTTTCGAAGCACCATCGAACTCGACCGTGCATGAAGTCTATATAAAGAAATAAAGATTTGGTTTTCAGGATTGAATCTATTTCATTATTTATAGCTGGATATGTCAATTTATTGACTGAAACTAACACGGATTTCACAAATATTTTGACTCCATAATATAATATAATGCGCCTAATCACAAATCACTCACCATGATTGATTGAGCCCGATCAGTTCCATGAGAATCTGACTTGGCTCGCTTTGCTGTAGCATTGATTGATGTCGGCTTTGTTCCACCAGCTTCCTGCTCATTAAGAATTAATAAGTTAGTGTGTCGATTGAGGATATTTCTTTTACAGCAAACGAACCCGATGTCTTCATGTGCATAGATTATATACCAATTCTTCATTGTTCAATGGAATTTAGCAGAGGCAGGTGAAAAAGTTAGAAATAGTGTTTCACAGGCTTCAAAAACACAGTAACAAGATTTATTCATAGTAATTGCGAATGATGTTATGCTTAGCAAGTGAATCATGGCTAATTATATAAGAATTATAGATAACTCACCCCATACTCTGGCAAAGCTTCACTCGGCCTTTTCTTCGCCACAGACATATCCTCAACTCCAGAAGTGGGCTGCAGAATAAGATGTTCGATGCATGTGAATTTTTGACATTTGTATTTAAAATCAAAGTGAACCCACCTTATGTACAAGAAACGAAAGAACAGAACCAAGCTAGTATCTTTTATTTGAATAGCAAAAGTTATAATTGAAAAGATCCATCTTCCCCATAAACAAAAGCCAATGACTTAACTATATCATAACCTAACAGCAGCGGAAAAACAATATGTCCAAGTCACAGGTTAGTCAAACACATCGCAAACTAACAGAATCGCCAAAACTATCAGAGATCTGTCCCGCAAAAAAAAAAAAAAACAGTGTAGATTAATGCTATGCATCAACTAACCTGAATAGGGCACGGCGTAAGAGCGCCAAAAAGGTCTTCACTTATATCAGAAGCTCTAACACAATAAAGTGCGTTTTTAAGTCCGCAAGAGAGAAGATACTTCTCTGTTTCCTTGGGCATGTTTTGTCCTTTATACACACTTACAGGAGGATCGCATATCTGATACAATCCATAAATATGAAGTGATAATAGATAAATAAATAAAAGAAACACTTAGGCCTCGAGAAAAGATCAGATGACAATCCATTACCGAAGTTCCAGCTTGGTCCTGACAATCACTTAGGCTTTTGTAGACACCGACCAGATCGCCCTTCCGAACAACATAGAATTCTTCTCTACCATCCACCATCGCTTTTTTGGAGTCAACTTTTCTCTTACGTGAAGTAGCTCCACCAACCTTTTTCGATGAATAGCACTGCAATCGAACTCTTGGGAAAAGAAATTCTGAATTTGCTATTCTCACCCCCGAATATCTGAGCTGTGTTCTCAATGAAGGTGAAAAGCTAGCTATGGTAGGATACTTGGAGACAAGATTACTCGTTCTAGTGAACAATGTTGACCAACATGCACGAAAGACACCAATCATTAGAGATTACAGTCCCTCCTATTCCCCGGATTTTCTGTGTTAGAATTGCAACAACTATTAGGCCACAAAATAGATAACAAGAATCCAAAACAATGCAATGAGGTTATATTAGTTCTTTGCAGATAGAATAACGCATTTTATTACGGTGGTGCTTCCTAATTCAAATCAAACCAACACATTTCAGTCATTATTTCATGAAGTAAAAACCAAATAGTGGGGTTGACAAATCAGCTTCCCATCCCAACTAAAAAAGTTGAGGTTTTTCTTTCATCATTGTTCCTATTTATACACTTCTAATCATTTTATAGCTCCACGAATTCGTAGGACTTCATAGATCGAATAAAACTAGCAGAACAAGGCATTCCATCTAACTCCTACAGTTCCAGAAAAACAAAATATTTCCCCAAATGTCCAATAAATAAAGAAATCAAGTAAACAAAAAATTCAGATGAATAAAATTCACAAAAGAAAATAAAATCGGTTGAATGCTGGAAGGAAGCATGGTTCGCCGTCGCGGAGATATCTAGACCGTCGCGGCCGTACCGGAGCGGGATCGGCCCTCGCCGCGCCGGAGATACGGGTTGGTGCGGTTACGGTTCTGTCGCGGGCGATTCATCGGCGTCGCGGCGAAATCTCGGAATGAAGCGAACGATTTATTGGCTTACCGGCCGGAATATCGGATTTTCGATCTATGACGTGTGGGTTGAAGGTCGTGAACGTGATGGCGGCGGCTTTAGCATCTCGCAATAGAGAAGGCGTGTATGGATGTTTTTTTTTGGGGGTTTTTTTTAATGATAAGAAGCTCTAGTTTCACCTTTTTGGGTATTTTTTAATAATTGGGCTTATTTTTTGGGCTTATGTATTTTTGGACTATTAATTAATTGTAGAATAGATCAATTAATTTTATTATTGAGCTGCAAATGAACTATAATTTCAGAGAGAATAACACAATTAGTGTTATTTTTAATACTACTATTATAAAACTAGATAACATTTGCATACTATTACAAAACTAATCAACTTTTCCGTTTTAATTATTACTATTTTCATTTTTTCCCACAAATCTTTTCAAAATTATTTTTTTTCAACATCATTATCTCAAGTTCTCAACATAATTATTAATAATAATCTTTTTAACCACAAACTTTCTTAACAACTCCATACGATTTTAACAAGAAATTTACATTTCAAATAAAATATGATCGAAATCATTAGTTCGACAATAATATCATCATTGGGATAAAAAAGTTACAAAATATTATGTTCGTCCATACAACACAATTACTATGACACGTCTGTTATTTCTCTAGGTAAACCAGGTCGTCATAATCGAATTCATCATGTCAATCTCAAATATTATTCTGGTACGTGTGCAATGCATGTACAACAACAACAACAACAACAACAATAATAATAATAATAATAATAATAATAATAATAATAATAATAATGATAATAATAACAATAATAATAATGTTGAATCGGTGTTTTAAATAGCATAATATAGCGCCCTACGTAGCGCAAAATAGCGTAAATTTATTCGAAAACGCGTTAAAGCTCGTGAAATAGCATTTTTTTCCTCGAAAGTGTTCTATTTTGCGCAATTTAGCGTAATTTAGCGTGATTTAGCGCAATTTAACGTAATTTAACACAATTTGTGTATTTTAAGTTATATATGTGCACAAACCTGAAAAAATTTACTAAAAGATGTTTTAACATTTTAAACATATATTGTCACATATATCTGCTATATGGTAGTATTTTAATTAAATATACATAAGAAATTTTTACATGTCTTTTTCTTTAGAGACATAAAATGAAAGAACGAATAAAACAAAACAAAAGTATATCATAATTGCTTGTGTGGTCGTATATTATGTTTTTGGTATTTTAAGTGACTTGTCCATAATACCCACGCAATACGCTACGCTATGCTATTTACGCTACGCAACATCGGAACTAAAACGCAACACATTACGCAATACGCTTTATAAAACATTGTGATGAACAAAATAAAAGTTAACATTTATGTTAACATTGTGATGAACATTAGATTACGCAATACGCAACATTGTGATGAACAAACTAAAACGCAATACGCAACACATTACACAATTTGTGTTTTAACATTTGTATAATCGCAGAAAAACTATTATATTTTATAATTTTTTTTTAAAAATGCGGATCGTCCGCGACCGCGCCGTGACAATGCAACGTATCCATATCGCTCGTGTCCGCGTCGATGTCCGCATCCGCGACGGTGAACCATGGAAGGAAGGGTATCGTCACATCTATTGATAAATTCTAGCTAAAAAAGAAAAAAAAAAGGAAAACACCTAAGTTAATGCCTGATCACCGCACTAAACCATGAATTACAATGGAAGCAAGCTTTACCATCTAAGCGCAATGTTGGATAAGTAACTGAAAACAAATGCAAAACCCTTACTCTGTCACTTTTCACCGTTTAGCTCCATTTACAACGGGTAGGGTGGGGTGGAGAAGTGGTGTCGCTTAGGTTTTAATTTTATTTTGGTTTATTACACTTTCGCCCCCCTTTAGGCTTTAACTATGGATAAGCACTTAATCCTTCGTCTTACCTTTTAAAAACTACAAAATGGCTCCCCCAACAAGAAAATAATGTTGTAATAAATAAAAATGTAATTGTGATTAATATTATATTAAGATTATTTTATTATAATTATATTTATATTAAGATTACTATAATAATATCGCTTATAATATTACAAAGAGAGAAATTAATGAGAGATTAAGTATGAAATTTTTTCAATACTTGGTGTAATTTATAATACAACTATAATCATCTATTTATACTACTAAAAATTCACTATTACAACTAATTATATTAAATACAATTATACAACTCACACTAAACTACAATCTTTTTAATTATACAACTCATCTTATCATCTTATTATCATTTAATACAATACTTTCAAATCATCAATAATTTAACTAATATTATTATTTAAAACATACACATTAGTAATTAATTGATAATACTTTCCACTTGGATGTTTTCCAAAGAATGTCTTATTAAAACCTTACAAGGAAAAAAAAATCAGTGAGATAAAAACTCAGTGGCGGAAAAAGAGTACATAATTCTTTTAGATACGCTTTCGAGTGTTGCCTCATTAAAAACCTTACTATGATAACCACATGAAACAAACCACGATGAAGGAAAAAAGAGTGTAACGCATATTTAATACTCATGATGATGGTATCATATCAATTCTAGAAGTTTTTGAACTACAATTAAATATACCAATCTTTAGAAAATTTGGGCACTGCTTTCGTGAATAAATCTGCAAGATTTTCACTTGATCGCACTTGTTGTACATCAATATCACAATTTTTCTCTAAATCATGAGTAAAGAAATTTTTTTATGAAATATGCTTTGTCATATCTCCTTTAATATATCATTCCTTTAATTGGCTAATACATACCGCATTATCTTCATATAAGATCGTCGGAAGTAAATAATAACCAACGAGTTTATCGTATATGCTTAATCGATCGCAATCAAATACATTCTCGACTAGCTTCATGAATTGCTAAAATATCTGCATGATTAGATGAAGTAGCTAGTAAACTTTGTTAAACTGACCGCCATAAAATAGCGATTATGACATGTAAATAAATAGCCCGTTTGCGATCGAACATTATGTAGATCAGATAGAAAATTAGCATCTGCATACCTAATTAAATCTGCTTTTCATTCATTAGAATAGAACAATCACATATAATTTGTTCCTTGAAGGTATCGAAAAATTCGTTTAATTCTATTCTAATGTCTACGACTCGATAACAAACTATATCTCGCCAATAGATTCACAGCGAACGCTATATCAGGCCGTGCATGACTCGTTAAAATACATTGTGGCTCCGATAGTACTGAGATATGGTGCCTCATGACCAAGTAGTTCTTCATCATTTTTACAAGGTCTAAATGGATCTTTCTTAACATCTAAAGATCGAACAATCATTGAAGTATCCAATTCAATTCATGTAAAAAAATTTCAATACATTTTTCGTATAAGACTCTTGATGTACATATCTCATTCTTTAAATATTTAATTTGCAGTCCAAGACAAAATTTTATTTTACCGAGTCTTTTATTTTAAACTTCTTTTTCAAACAATTAACAGCTTTTGATAACTTTTCAAGAGTTCTAATTATGTTGATCATCAACATAAACTGCAATGATGGTAAATTCACTTCTATATCTTTTAATAAATATGCGCGGGCAAGTTTGATCATTTTTATACTCCTCTATTGATAAATATTCACTTGGGCGATTATATCGCATACGCTCAGAATGCTCATGAAGCGATTTAGTTAGCTTGACTGAGTACACATTTGGGGGCCGTGAATTTTCATGCAACTGAAATTCCTTGGAAAGTCTCATATATATGTCACTGTCAATTGATCAATATAAATAAACAGTGACTACATTCATAAGACGCATATCGAGTCTTTCACGTACTGCCAGACTAATTAGATAACGAAAAGTAGTTGTATCCACCACATGAGAATATGTCTCTTGCAACAAATCGTGCATTGTATCTTACAGTTTCACCATTTTATTTCTCTTTCTGATGAAAACTCATTTATATCCAACTAGTGTTACACTTTCTGATATGCGAACTACATATCCGAAAAAGTTTCATTTCTCAAGTGACATCGATTGCATCTTTCTATTTTGGCAAAATATTTCTTTGTCTGCATTCTTTTACAGATCTTGGTTCATGAACCTCAATCTCATTTATTTCATTTATCTCATGTAACGCTACGTTAAATGAGAATTTCTCGTCAACGTTGACTTTTTTTCGATTCCATCTAATTTTATTTTAGGCATAATTTATCGAGATCTTTTCATTATCATTATTTTCAGAACTTTTAGGTACCTGGTTTTTATTCTCATAATCATTTATGTTAATTGACTCTTCTAGAGTCGACAATTTCTCGATTGGACCATTCTTATTATTTGCTCCTTTTTTTTCGATGATTTTTATCTTTGGAACCCGATGGCGGCATACCACGTTTCAGTTGTGGATTAGGCTCGATAATATTTCGTTGTGCGACTATACTACTCTTATTGTGTAGACTTCATATTTGATTTTTTATTTTTTTCATTTTCCCTAATGGAACGCTGCTGTTTTCATTTTCATAATGCAGAATCACAAGTTTTTTTCAGCCGTCGTTAGCTCGTTGCTTTACCAGAAAGGAGTCGAGCAGAAGGGACCGTGGTTTCTCTTTTCGTTTTTACGTTTCCTTACTTTATCTGTTTCATTTGGCCGGTAGTTTTTGGTTGTTTCCCCCTTGGGAGTTTTAGTCTCCCATTTTGGGAGTTTCTTTCGCCCTTGTGAGGTTCTCTTCCCTTCCATGGGAATTTCCTCCCCTTGTTTGGGGCTTTTTCCTTGTTTATGTGAATCTCTGAATGATTTTGGAAGATGAATGTTTAGCAAACATATGGGCAGTAGGTCCGTTACATTGAGGTGGACAGTGCTGAAACATGAGCCTTCGGGTGGAAGATCTCCAGAAGCCAGGGCCGTTTTTTTAATTTTGGTGGCCCAGTGAGTTTTTAAGAAAATGAGGCCTCATATAAGAACATAATAAAATTCTGACCCAAAAAAGTAGCCCTGACCCTTTAAAAATTTGGCCTAAATTTTCTGTGGCCCTGTGCAGTGGGCCAGGATGTACAGGCCCAAATCCGGCCCTGCCAGAAGCAGAGTCGATTTTATCATGTGGGTTGAAGTGGTATCGAGGATGGGATGGTTCGATCTTGAGACAATCATTTTTCAGCCACTTTTTCCTTCACTCGACTTTGTTTTTCATGTTGAATCTATGTGTTCTTGCTATATTTTTATCCAAGAGTGTTATTTTGCGGATTTTTTATCCTTCTGCTTGATTGTTATTTCTGCCCACATGAAGTTTGAGATGTTTTCATGGGGATTATTTGAGGATTTTCATCCTCTTTGTATTTACCTCTTGTTATTAATAGAAATCGTTTAGGGAAAAAAAAAAACAAGTTTTTTTCAGCCGTCGTTAGCTCGTTGCTTTACCAGAAAGGAGTCGAGCTGTCCCAATCAAGCGTTTGCTTCCGATGACAGAAAAAGTAGAAAAAGAGTTGAGGTGAAAGAACAAACACAGTAGAGTAGCTCAAGAAAACAAAAAACGATTGCAAAATGATGTGCATTTAAAGTTGTTATCCCTAATTTTTTTTTTTTATATTTGTTATGTAATATCAATTTTATGCATATTGTGTGCCAAGCCTTATAATACTTGATAGTTTAACATAGATATTTAAGTGTAGATAGTCCAGATAAGTTTCAATGCTGATTGTTAAAATTACACATACTTAACTACATTTTGTTTAGGAAAAAAAAAAATTACTACCAAAAATAAGCAGCGGCATAGAAAAGCTGCTTCTGATCATCATCATCATCTACTTCGTTTCTACTACCTTCAAATCAGACTCTCCTCTGTATTTGGAGAATACATTTGCAAGCATAGCCTTCTCCCTAATCTTCAACCTACATATAATCAAAAATCCAACAAATGAGCCACAGGCCACAAACATAAAGTATGTGATATAAAAGACGAGCCAACCTTTTGGCAGATCCCGGGATGTCCAGTTTTCGAATCTTGTTTTTCTTCTTGGCCTTCGTTTTTGTTACTACTTCCTTCAATGATTCAGTCTCAGATTCTTCTCCATCACTTGAACCATTGCGGGTTTCTCCATCATCATCATCATCATCATCATCAAAACTGTCTTCCCTAACTGAATCTGATAATGACACCTCAGGTTCGATAGCGTGATCCATGTCTTGACTCATATCGAAATCTTCTACTTCGAGGGTGGAATTATTATTACTCTCACGTCCTAACCGATCAGTTGCTTTGGCATTCACCATCTCACATTTGATCCGTTTCTGTACTTTGCCAAAGCTTACGTATGTGGCTGAAAACTTCTGCACGAACCTACGAAACGAAAGGCATACAAAGAACCACAACATGCATCTATGCCAAATATGAGATTTAACAATATGCATCAAAAGGGATGGTTTATTACTACAACTACAAACTACTATTACCTTAGAGCATCATCTTGGTCTTTGAAATCAATGAATGCAAGTCCTTTGCACACTGGATCCCTTGTCTTTTCATTTCCAGAAACAACTGGGATTATGTTTAGTATTCCCGGTACACCTTCGAAGGCTAATCTCAGATCCCTATGAACGTTCTTCTTCTTCGGGAGATTTGCCAAACGCACCCTAAACCCGACCGTAACATCTTCAGATTCTGCAAAGTGAAATTTTATTGCTACGTCTGAGTGAAGTGAATCATCAAGGAACATAAAATTTCAGCTACTTAAAAACAATGATTAAGCTATCACAAGCGCTTTAGCCATGGATTCAAACGTAACAACAAATCAAGCATATGAGTAATAACAACAAGATCATAAACACATCGAATAACACGATACAAAGTAAGTGAAAAAGAGTGAGATATCATACCATTACGCCGCTTGCTTGTGTCTTTCTCATCGCTCTGTTTCACATAACCATTCTTGAGCTTATTCACATTCGCAATCTGAGCTATCCTGCTCTGCTCTATCTCTTCCATCAACTTATCCTCAATCGACGTATCGTACACTTTCCCTTCGCCGAATCCACGCGGCTTGCTCTCGAGCCACTTCTTCATGTTATCCAGTGGAATAAACACGTCGTCATCGCAATCGTCGTCAAAATCGAAATCATCCGACTCCGACGGTGCGAGTTCGCTCTTTTTCTTGGCCCTCACGCCCAAACCAGCTTGAGGCTTGCAATGACAAACATGAAAACTGAGGCCAGTGGAAAACTTGAGATGGAATTTTGAATGATTTCGCGACGAGATTGGGTCGTAAAGCTGAGTCGTGCAGTGTAATTGAGTGGGGAATTTCACAAGGGTCAGCATTATCTATGAGTGATTAACACAATCGTTCTACTTCGATCGATTGTTTAGGTGCTTTTGGTTCAAAGTTGAAGCACAAGCACAACGCTCGGAGGTTTTAGGCTCTTCGTTTATGGCGGACAACGTAAAGGATAAGAAGAGGGAGATGAATATGGGCCTAGTCAAACAGGCCCAATAAGGAGTGATGGCAAAATTTTTGTACCCTACTCATACTCATAGGACCCTACCCAATAATAATAAATATGGGTAAGACCCAATTAAATTTAATGGGTATAGATCCAACTCATACCCAATTAAATTAATTATGGATCTTAAATGGGTATTATCCATTTACCCATTTTACCCAAATCAAGCTCTAATTATTTTATTTCTCCCACTCTATTCTCTCTCACATATGTAGCCAATCACTCGTCCTTCGTCGATCCGAAGTTAGCAAATCGCCGAGATCGTCGTCTTTATTCGCGGATCCTAATAGTTATTTTTTTCTTTCAATATTTTCGTACACTTACAAAAATAGTTTATTTAAAGACAGACGAATTGATTGCAAAACGTTGTTTACGAAAGAATTTGTCCGTCACAAAGACTCTCGTCGAAAAAAAATTCGTTTTGCAACTTTTACGTCGCAAACTCGACGCAAAAACGTTGTTTGCAACTTTTGTGACGGAATATCAGACACAATTTTGTGACGGTTTTTGGGTCGCAAATTTTTTCGACGGTTATTCTGTCCCAAATTTTCGACGAAAATCGGTAGAAATTTTTTGCGACGGAAACATATTTTTCCATCGCAAATTTTTGCAACAGAAAAACCGTCGTACAATCCTTCGCTATTTATGAACATTTTTGTAGTGGTAATTCTCAAACATGTGAACTAGGGGTGAAAGATTAGTCGGGCCGGCTCGAGTAAAGCTTGGCTCGAGCTCGTGACAATGGAGCTCGAGCTCACTCATGAGTGCTCGAAAGCTCGCGAGGTGGCTCGTGAGCTTTTTTTTATTTTGTTTTTTTATATGTTTTTATTATTTTTTATTAAAAACTCGAGCTCGACGAGTTTCTTGATCTCGAGCTCGAGTTCGAGCTCCATTAGCTTTAATCGGCTCGGCTCGAGCTTGACGATGAAAAGATGATGAGCTCGAGCTAAAATAAAAGGCGGGCCCAAGCCAAAAAATGAGCCGCTCGGCTCAAGATCGGCTCGTTTACACTTCTAATGTGAACAATTAAAAAATTTCGTAATTATATCTTATTAGAGCTTTAGCGACTAAGATATCACCGTCATCGTTATATGAACTAATGATACAAAAAAATTATCGACTATCTAGTTAATGTTCTATTAAAAATTAAATATTCGTTTAATACCCAATTAATATCCGTTTACCCGTTAGGTCCAATGGATTTGGGCATATACTCAATTATTAAGATCCATTAAATATTGGGCATGATAGATAACCAATTATTTAATTGGATTTGGGTATGAGTATGGGTGGGTATGTCCATACCCTACTCATTGGCATCTCTACCAATAAGGATGCACAGGCCCGAATTTTCTCATATGTTATTATGTGCTTGTGAAGAAGTGCATTTATTAGCCAAGTTAGAAAATAAAATAAAATTAGAAAGGAAGAAAGGTCCCAATGATTAGTTAAATGGTCGTTGAACTCCTAGTAACTCCACATGGGATATTATGCATTTGAACTCCTTCACTATAATATTTTTCCTAGAATTGAGACCATATATACATGCCAGAACGTTAGAAGTCGACCAATGATTAGATTTAGATTCGATTCACAAGTGCACTTAATCGAATCATGAAACTACAATATTGTATAAGGATACCTCCTAAAAAAGTTTGGAAGAAAGGTAAATTTGTACAGGAAAATAATGAAACTATAATATATATATATATATATATATATATATATATATATTGTGTATGTATGTTGAGGAAACCATACATACAACCCCATATCACGTACTTTGGATATGGGCAGCAGTTAATATTTTCTTGATGCGATGTTGACTAGTTTGATCGTCACTTTCCATCATTAATATCAGAAATGGAAAAAATTTGAATTTGCGATTATTTTAATTTTTAAGAAATAAATATCTTGCTAGTGGTTGGTGAACAATAGTTGACATACTCCACATTGGTGTTAGTTGTATAGGAAGGGGATGACACTTCAAAGAGCTACAAGATAGTGACGAATCCTTTACAACGTTCGTGGCTGTGAAAATACAGAATCGATAGTAGCTTTTCAAAGTTTTTTTTTTTTTTCAATTGAGATTATACTTTTTTATTGGGAAATAACAAAATACACATATTTCATTTTGTGGGAATTAAATATCTCTAACACACACCATTTTTCCCATCCAATAATAAGAAAATAAAAAGATTAGGGTACGTTCTACAATCACACTTGCTACTTGGTAACATAAATAAATTCGTGTGTGTGTGTGTGAGGTGGTGGTGTCACTACATGTGTTTCAATGGGATAGGAGGATCATAAAATGGTCGAGTAATAAGCCCATCATTGATGTACTTAACTTTTTTATTTTTCAAGAGAACAATTAGTCAAATCATGCCAACTATTTAATAAAGATGAGCTGCTTTGCTTTTCTTCATTTCACAAAACATATATGGTAAAAGATTTTCCTTCTTGTATTTCCCTTATGCAAATCAAAGCTTGCTCAATCAATCTCTTGTCACGTCTTATTACATGTTTGATTTGATTCAACCAATAAATTCAAAGAATTCATGGGTCATTTTCGGTTAAACCCATTATGATCTTATCAATTGTATTTAGTTGTTAGGTGGTATAACTATCAACAAGACATCAATTGCTATATATTGCAATGGAGCAAGTAAAAAATTAGGGTTACTAAGAGTATGGTTTTCTTTGTCCACCTAATTTGATAGTTTAAAAAATAAGTTATTGTTAAAGATAGAGAATTAAAAGAAATTAATTCTGATTAATGATAATTTCGGTGATTGAGTAGATAAAACTTAACTTGGACTAACTCGGTAGACTTGCCAATTTTGAACCGGAACCGGCGGTTCAACCGGCGAACCGCCGGTTCACCAACCGCCGGTAAACCGTAACCGGCTCCAACCCATCCCGGCAACAGCCTAGCGCCTCCGGCCGATTACATGGCTGGACCAACCGCCAACCGCCGGTTAACGGAAACCGGCGATGGGCATGTCTATAACCCGGTAAATAAAATGGAACTGATAGTAAGACAAAGGACTGATGGCAGAGACCGAAGACTGATCGTGACCGATCAAATTAAAAGAGTCTAGAGATCAAGATCAAAGTTGATGATTCAAGACCGGACTCAAAGATGGACCGAAGCTCAAGGCCATACCAGAGATCGACCATGACTACAGAAAAATCCGTATGAAAACTGGTCAACCAGACTGAATTGATCACGACCAAAGTTGAAGATCATATTAATATTGGAAGATGAAACCTAAAGAAAGTAAACTTAGGCATAACTTTGGTGTGAAGAAACTTGATCGTCCGTCGTGAAGATTCGAATCAATGATTAGGAGATTAGCCGGATAACCAAAATTTGAATTCGTGTCAAGAAAGTAACAGCAAATTGCAGAGGTTGAAGACAATCAGAATCAAAGTTCCAGACATAGAGTCGTTTAGCTTAGAATTTATCCTTTTATGAATAAAAGCAGGGACCGAGGACAGACTCACGCAAGAGTCAACATAGGCACTGTTACCCTCGGTAATTTCTTCAGTGAGAACTTCCCGAACACGAAAAGTACTATACTCGGGAGTTGCTCGGGCAAAATATGAAGTGCATCACTCGGACAGAATAAGAAGCGGACTGCTCAGGTAGAATACGAAGAGGTAGGAAGGCAAGGCGTCACTCGCCGAATAATGACCCCTTATTCGAGTATTATGGGGATAGCCGTTACGTTGCATTAACAATTATAAAGGGCGGTTACAAAATCAAACCACCTATATATAGAGCCTTGCTCCAAGACAGAAGCATCATCAATTTCTTTCTCGTATCACTTTACATATTTTTACATCCTCCCTTTATTATCGAGAGACACTCTCTCTCGGTACTTTTTCAGAATCCTCTCTAACTTAAACATCGGATGGAGTTCGCCAGCAAACTCGCTGGTTCCCTTCTAACCCTTTTTCTTGCAGACTCAAGCGAAGCCCCCCAGTGAAAGAAAAGCCCGACCATCTCACGGACTCTTGAACTTTCGTCTCGGCTAAGTCTTCTGTTCGGAGGTTTTTCCGGCGAACATCAGGCACTTTAAGCATACATTAGTCCTGATTTCTGGAATCGTCCGGGTTCATAAAATTGAAGTTTGATGGGGCACTTCACAAACAACGAGGTGGCTCATCGGTTAAGGTCATCGCTCAGGATTCAGTTGGTCGTTGTATTAGATGGTGGACCAAGTTCTTTCGGGGCGAATTTGATCCCCATGTCATTTAAGTCATCGCTGCTCGATGGTCTATCTCTGTAGCGAACCAGCAGGACTGGAAGTATATCGAGAATGAGGGAGACAATTTAACTGTTATACGAATTCTAAGTTCGAGATCTTCGACTGTGGCATTGTCTATCAATGCTATCTCCATTTAAGTTCAGCCATGTTAAACGTTCTTCAAACTCTACTGCTCATTATTTGGGATAAATCTTAGGTCGTGTTGGTTTTCTCCTCACCGACCCAGACTATGGCTGATACATTTTCTACATTGTTAGTAATATAAGTTACACATTTTTCTCAATAAATAAATTTAAATAATAGAAATAAGATATACATATACAAATTAAAAAGAAAAAAAGAAAAAAGCAAATTGTCAAATCTATCTATATATCCTTCCTTCACAGACTTCACAGAAACTTAACGATAGTACTGAACCACCCCACCACCATTCCCCGGCAGGCACCACACACCATCACCTCCATTCTCCGTCGTCCGCCCCGACGAATCTCCGGCTACAATAAACCCAACATATCTGTACAAATAAAAGAACATGATCAATAGATTGTAAATCCCAACTATACATCATCCACCGTTGGCCTGTTCGTCCCTGACATGTCACTATCATGCTCGGATCTGTTCTCCGATCTCCTCTGCAGCGAGGAATCCACCGTCATCTTCTCCATTTGCGGCGACGAGGAATCGCCGGAATACTCCTCCGACGACCTCGAATCTCGTGAGTCCGTATCCATCGCCGGACTATTGGAAGATGAGAGCGAGCAACTCGCCGGAGTTAACTCCGTGACATCTCCACAGTCAACCATTGACGCTTCTCTCAGAGCCCAATCTACCGCGTGGATTCTCAAGGTATTACATACATATATATATGTAATAAAATCTTATTTTATTCATCCTCGCGAGTTTTGGATATTGAGCCATGGGAATGGTCAACGGCCAAGTTTGACTGGTGCAGGTCCAAGTGTACTATGGTTTCCAGCCGTTAACTGCGTACCTCGCCATTAACTACTTCGACCGTTTTCTCCACTCCCATCACTTGCCGGTAACTTGACGTTTCCGTTACCGTTACCGTCAGATTTGATATTCCAATTGTCTTAAAATTATATTTAGAATCGATTTTTGAGGTGGTGATTATTTGGAAGTATTATCAACTAAAGAGTTTTAGTAATATAATATTCTTATAATATAAATAATATACGAAAATGACCTAACAATCTTAATAAATTCTGAATAAATAAATCAATGATGACAAAGCCGACCCTTATCTTGACATTATATTCTGTATTATTATCATTAAGCACGCTTGTTAATTAAGTACTATATCGTCATTGTTATTATAAAGTGTGTATTAGGAAGTTCTACTTGTCTCTTTATCTCCTTAACAACCTCTTCGAATATTCATGAATTGATGATTTCTTTTTGTTGTCCGAACAAATAATGTTCTTTTATTACCATTTTCTCATAAAATTAATACAATATATTAATTTCAGAAATTGAACGGATGGCCATTACAGTTATTGTCCGTTGCCTGTTTGTCCTTAGCTGCTAAGATGGAGGAACCTCTCGTCCCTTCACTATTGGATCTTCAGGTGATCAATTCAAATATTTATAATCTATGTATCATTTTAGCCACTTGACAATATATTATTTTATGATCCTATCACATTAATATTTTTTTTATTTATATACTATTAAAACAGATCGAAGGAACAATGTTTATCTTTGAACCGAAAGTGTGCAAAGAATGGAGCTTCTTGTCCTGAGGGTATTGGATTGGAGACTAAGATGCATCTCACCATTTTGCTATCTGAGCTTCTTCGCAGTGAAAATCGACCCTTCTTGTGTTTACAATGGCTTTCTTATATCAAGGGCTAAAGATATTATTCTCTCAACTATCCAAGGTAACTAAATATATATATATGAATATTTGAATATTCTTTATCCATTGCATTGCACCTTTTAATAAGTGTACACGTATAGGGTTGATTGGGACTTGCATGCATACGTGGGACAGGGATGAATTTGTTCACTAGTATATGTATTATTCAATATATATTTGTTTAGTAGTATTCAATATATATAGTGTGTGTATATATATATATATATATATATATATATTACATGATATGATGTGACATTATTATTATTATTATTATTATGACAGAGAGCAGCTCAATGGAGCACAGACCATCATGTGTTGCTGTTTCATCAATACTTTGGGCAGCACACAACCTGCCAAGCTTCTCTTTTATCACTGCTCAACATGCCGAGAAATGGAGCGATGGACTTATTCTCAAGGTGCGTAATAGATAGATAGATAGATAGATAGAGATTTATCCCTTTATTTATTTATTTTATATACTCATTAATTCCCATGTTGATTAATTAATTAAATTTTGGGCAGGAGAGTATCATGAGTTGCTATCAAAATATCCAGCAAATCGCAATGAAAAACAAATCCAATGGCCAATCAGCAAAGGTTTTGCCAATTGCATCATCGTCTAGCGTGGATTCATCGTCCTCCTCGTCAACTTCTTATAATAATAAGAGGAGAAAATTAGACAATCAGTCATGGCAAAAGAGTAATGATAAGGCAAGTTCTGATTAAAAAAGACAAATAATAATAATGATAGTAATAATAATAGGAAAATCCTCAGTTTTTTTTATTCTCATGAGGGCAATGAGATGGAAAGATTAAAGAAAAAATTAAAGAAAATGAGTGAGAGAGTTTGAGATATTTATAATGGCAATGTGTGACCCGCAGATTCCCAAGGGAAGGGGAATCTCATCAAGTACATAGTATTATTTTTGGTGTGATATATATATATATATATTTATATATATGTGTGAAGATAAATCATATTGAAATGGGAAGTGAAGTGATTGAATTCAAAGGCAGTGGGACCAGAAATGGGCTGTGAAAAATCAATGAAGTTTGGCCGAGGTATGAATTTTTGAGCCCTTTGGTTGAACACAAAAGCTATCCCCTCTCTCTATCTCCATGATGGCGAAGGCTTATTACAGTCCCACGAAAGCTTCTACTGTTAGGGTTCTATTTTTACTCAATTTTTGGTTGGATTTTCTGAGTGAGCGAGTGAAGTGTGTATGTTTTTTTTTCGGATATAGTAGCTCGTTTTTTTTTTCTTTTCAATTTGGTCCTAATGGCAAAAAATGGACTAATTGTAGTGCGTGTGATGGACATACGCAAGTAAAATTCTTTTTATTTTAGTGATTTAGTGTTTTTTTTTTTAATGTTTATCTTCTCAAATGTGGGAGAAGAAAAAGTTTGTGTATTATACAAAGGAAGGTCTTTGGGGCCTTTATTATTATTATTTTTTTTCTGACATGGGTTGCTGTATTTGACCTAATAAATATATTAAAAAAATAAAATAAATGCTCTATTTATTATTTTTTTCTACATGTTGTTGGCCTTGCCCCACCCCAAACCAAACCAACCCCATTTTCCCGGGTTATGTGCTATGCATGTGATTGAGTATGAAGATTTTGTAGCTTTCCTATTTGTTTTACTAATAAGGAACATATATTAAATTATATATATATATATATATATATATTGAAAATATTGGGTGATTGCAGATGAAAGGGACCAATTTGTATGAATTTGGTCCCCTTACCATTAAAAGACTGTATAATGAAATAAATAATAAATACAGAATAATTGAATATGACTCCTTAACTCCCTTCCTCGTGACCATGTCCCATTTCATGTCTCTTCCTCCCTTGATTTCGGACACTTGTGCTTGTCTGTCTAACTCCTCCTAGTATTTAAAAATAAAATAAAATTAGTCATTATTTATTTATTCATTCCATTTTTTATTATAATTAAATCGAATACAAAATCATATTTCATCAATCGAAGTCAAGATCAGAGCTTCCTTTAATCGAGCAATGGTGACTGTTGATCGAACAGCATCAACTATTGTTGCTGGTTTTCTGTGTACGTGGAGTCATGTTCAATGAATTTTTTATTTTTTATTTATTTACTTTTTTGGCAACCCGAACTATTCGGCTTGCGCCACACTATTAAGAAATCGAGGTCTTCATCCTAAAACCAATTGATGAAAGGTGAATAAGCATCTTGAATATATTAGGTTAGTCGGGTGATGAGAATTTTCCGATGTGGAATATAATAGAAATCTCAATACACACCGTGGAGATGGACTTATCCACAAAGCTAGGACCCACTGAGTCATATTCAATTAATTTTTTTATTTTTTTTTTTGACAACCCGAGGTAATTGGCTTGCGCCACACACTCGGAAGATTGGATTAATCCACAAAGTTAGGACACACTGAGTCATATTCATTATTCAATGAAGTTTTTTTTTTTCAACCCGAAGTAATCGGCTTGCACCACACACTCTAGAGATTGGATTAATTCACAGAGTTAGGACTCATCCTCAGTCCGTACACAATAACGACAGTCAAAGTCGCTAGCAGTATTCAAACCTTCGAGCTATGGTTTGAAAATCTATGGGCAATTGGTTAGATCACCCTTTTGATGACATATTCAATGGGAGTTGGGGATGCAATTTATTTATCACATCTCAATGAAATAGAAAGATAAAAAAAATAAAATGAAGTGTTATGTTTGAAGAACCAAACAAATGGGAAAGAGGTCTCATAACAGCTAATATTACTGTCCTTTGTTTCGTACATATTCGGAGTTTCCTTGGTGGACAGGCATCTATTGCATAAACACACACATACATGTAATATATATATATATATATATATTTATTTGTTTGTATCATATTTTACTACATTTAAGATAAATTCGAATTCTTTTTATTTTATAAGGTAATATGGAAATTACTTATAGGTGTAAAAAAATTGCCAACGATACGAACTAGAAAGTAAGTGAAATCGTGAGCAAATTTCAGTAAGTAGTAAATAATTGAAGTTATTAAACTAAACTAGAATACTGACAAAGATTTCATGCCCTAGTAAAAAGACCAAATTACCTATGCATCAATCACTGTTAAAACAAAAAAAAAATGTCAGAATTATATATTAGACTCCGACATAGCTCGAACTCGACTGTGTTATTTATTTTCAGTTCAAGCTCGATTATAGATTGATGCTCGAAAATTTTAAATTTAAACTAAAAAAATTAATAAAAATAAAAAATAAAAATCACAAGTCGGCTCGTGAGTTTTCAAATAGTAACCAATTAAGCTCGAGTTGAGCTTCATTCGAGTCAGATGACTCCGTGAGCTCTCTCGAGTAATTTTCAAACCCTAAAAAAACAAAGGAGGCCAAAATGATAGTTGAAATCCTTGCGCTTATCTAGTAGAAGAATGCGTCAATTAATAAAACAATATATTTGCATGATTTCGTTGAAGCATTATTAAAAGGGAATATCATCAAGTAGCATCTATGTAGCTACATGCCTAAACCTATATCGTATTATTATAGTATATGTGGTCAATTTGTTTGGCTCGAAAGTTGAAAATTATATCTATTTTTTTTTTTTTTTGTTCGTTATTGTACCTCGTCTAGAAGTTGTTGTATAAACCTTTGGCGCCATCCACATGAAAAAATTAATTTAAAAATACAACTTAGGAGTTGGGAGATAAGTTTAATAAGACGATACTGACATGGACAATGTCTTTTTGAAAGTGCGTATCGATAGTATTCAAAGTTGTATTCAAAGTTGACATCTTTTCATTTTAGTTTTAAGTATATTATTCCTTTTCTAAGTTGGGTTAAGCGTTCGGATCGTAATATCTTCAGAGGGAGGTTACGGTTTTGAAGACAGTAAATATAGTCTAGAGATCATAAGAATTACTCTCACTATAAATCAAAGTGTCGACAATTTGGATCAATTTAATCTGATTTTAGTCAGAGTATGAAGAATGCAGTTAGATTATGTGAGAATATTTAAGTAAATTATTCCTATCAAGGAGTGGTTCCCACGGGTTCTATGAATGTGTTATGAACCAAGAATGATTTAAATGATGAATCCTATCTAATGCTACTTACTAGCAGCCTCAATAATAATATTAGAACTCAATGAAAGTGGCAAATATCTTTTAGTTGAATGAAAATGATGTCATGAAGAGTTTTTTGGACTATATAGAGCGATCAAAATCAATTATAATATCATCTTTAGAAATATTACATCTTTATAGAGTTGTGGGTTTTATTAGGTGATTTGCCAATAACGACGTTTGATTTATATTTGAAAGAAGCCATATCACGACTATCAAACAAAAGTGACTTTGTGTCATAGCGCAAATAGGTAAGAATTAATACAAAAGTTGGAAGCCAAATAAATAAAATTATAAAAAGTTAAATAAAAAAGCCAATAAAGACGGAAAATGACTAGGGCTCGATTTGAAATCAGAAAATACCGACAAAAATAGCGAGGCAAAAATATAAATTTAGGCAAAAATAGCGAGGCAAAAATATAAATTTAGGCAAAAATACCAACAATATTTAATAATTGAAAAAATAGATCACAGATTTCGTATATCAGAATAAATTAGGATGTCCTATCAATTTTCCGACAAAACATTTCTTTTCCTATATGTTATCGTCTGCCAAGTCAGCAACGGAGTGTATGAAGAATATTTCATGCTATACGCTGACGTAGGATTCCCGACTTGTTTTGTCCAAAACATAATTGTTAACTATCTTTTTTTTTTTCAATTATTATATATAGTGACCTAATATTGAAAATGATATATTTGGTGATTTAAATTAATAATTTTTTTTTTTTTCAAAATGGCGAAGAGTTTGATACGATATAGTTGAACGAACAAAATAAATAATTTGTTTTTTTTATTTTCCCAAGATATCCGAGTTTGAAAAATAAGGACATCCTTAAAGAGAATCCAAAGTACTCTCGCAAAAGCCAAAATCTTATTATCCTTGTTCCATGAAATATATAGCACGAGGGAGCGTTCTAACGCCAACTTTACTTGCCCACATGACAATGAATGATAAAAGGAAAGGAGACCATGAAAATTTCAGCTTTTTTTTTTTTTATTTCATCCTTATTTAAGTTATTTTTTTCCAAAATATTATTTAAATAAAAGAGAAGTAAGTATTTATTTGACCCTGCAAGAAAAGAATATAAAGATTCAAAAGGTAGAATGATTCTCACACGTTCAACAGATGTAGCTGAGATCTTATGATGAATGCAAGACAAGACAGAAGACAGCATAGCATTAATTCAATTTCAACACTTATGGTCGAACTTTTACAAAGATGTGTTTGGGATGAAGAAAGTAGCAGGAAAAAGAAAATGGGAGAGAAAATGATTTCCATAAGTTTTTCTTTTATTTTCCTCACCATTTGGTGAAGAAATTAGTTTTCTTTACTTTTAAGTGTAAACTTAACGAGATTTTCTTTTTTTTTTTCTTTTCCTTCTCTATTTCTTCAATCAACCAAACATAAAAGTTAATTTTCCTTTTCCATAAAAAAGAGTTTATTACATATGAAAGCTGATTATCATTTATACCAAAATCACTTATAATTCATGTACATGTCATGTTTATTATGAAGAAGCAAAGACTTTGTCGATCACGATAATAATTATGTTGATTTGGCCCCATCTATATGAATTTACAAAAACATATATATTAAGTGACTTAAGACAATATGCATTTACAAAAACATATATATTAAGTGACTTAAGACAAGATTGTAATAAGAATGCGGGAATTATTCATCAGAAAGGTGACAAAAATATCAAAATACTATTACATCTTTACAACTCACAATATTTATCTTCGGATGCTGATGATCATTATTAAGAATCAAAAGTAGATTAAAGAAGACGCTGGACATAATATATATATATATATATATGGAGAGGAGCGTCGAAAAATGTCAGGTTTTATTATTTTTTCCCTTTTCTTTATTGCTTTGTTGATAGTGCATTTACTGGACCTCCATTTCGAAGAGTGGAGACAAAAGAGTCATCTATATAATCATCAAAATTTTAAAAGAAAAATAATACATACATATTAACACCCCCGCACCCACAAGACTATATGATCTGTATTTCTTTCTTGTCAATCAAAGTTCACCATACGAAAAAATGTATATAATCATTTTGGCTGTATTTAATGCTAAATAATGGAAGAGTGTGAGATCATATATACGTAATATATATATATATATATCTGCATTTATTAAAAAAAAAATATTGCTACGCGAATTCAAGTTGGCGAACTGTTTCTTGGTCTTCGGTTTCGCCGAAAGCTTTGATGAGTTTGGCCATCAAAAGGTGAAAAAAAATGAAAGATTAGGGAAATGTCAATATTTAGTTCTTACTTAGGATTTAGAAAATCTACAAATAATTAAAAAAGACGCGCACTTGCCTGAATACTAGGCTTCATTGTTCTTCCCTACATATAAAAATCTATAATTTTCACGTTAAAATAACTACAATTCAAATCAATAACTTCCACGTTAAAAGAACTACGATTCAATAACTTAATATTAAAATTAAAATTTTAAATTGCATAGACATTTAAGTGTGTGAAATTATAGTTCTTTTTAGGGCAAATTCCCTTTCAGAACCTTTTGAAATTTAAATTTCCTGTCCAGTACCCTTCGAATTATTTTTTTCCTGTTCAGTACACATCTGTGAAAAGTTGTGTGTTTGATACCCATAAACAGTGAAATGACGAAAATAACATTTCTTCACAACAAAACTGGACATAATGATAACAGTTGGTATAATATTCAATTTTGTTGGTATAATAACGACAACAGTTGGTATAATGTCCAGTTTTGTTTGTATAAAATTATAATAACATTATTTATTGGTATAATAACGGCAACAATTGATATAATATCCAGTTTTATTTGTAAAAAATTAGAATAACGTTATTTGTTGGTATAATAGTGATAGCAGTTGGTATAATAACGACAACAGTTAGTATAATATCTAGTTTTGTTGATATAAAATTAGAATAACGTTATTTATTGACATAATAGTGTTAACAGTTGGTATAATAGAGATAATAGTTGGTATAATATTCAATTCTATTGGTATAATATTGTTGATAGTTGTTATAATAGAGACAACAGTTGGTATGATGTTAAGTTTTGTTGGTACTAAACCTGTGAAGTAAGGTTATTTTTGTCTTTTCAACATTGAAAATACCATTTTAGGTACTGAACAGGAAAAAATTCGTCAAATGGTACTGAATAGAAAGAAATAATTGAAGTGGTATTTAAGAGGAATTTGAAACTTCGATCGGGACTGATAAAGAATTTGCCTTTTTTATGAATAGTTGGAAAGTAACGATTAACTAGATTATACCTTTCACATAATGGGACTAACTCGAAACTTGGACCATATTAAAATTATTATAATAGAAATCTCAATTGTTTGGCCCAACTCAAAGCCACAAACTGTTTCCCTTGAAAAAAAAAAATTGCAAAATCTTGGGATGATATTTAATTTAGTGAAAAATCCGAAAGCCCAAATTCCAATTTAACTTTCTTAGAATAATTTCCACATATTCTGAATCTGGTTTCTGTTATAAAAATATTAATTGTGATTAATATTATATTAAGATTATTTTATTATAATGATACTTATATTGAATTATGATGATAATATAGCTTATAATAATAAAGAGAGAAAGATTAGAGAGAGATTAAGTATTTCAATACTTGGTGTGATTTACAATGAACTATAATCACCTATTTATACTACTAATAATTCACTATTACAACTAATCACATTAATTACAATTATACACCTCACACTAAAATACAAACTCTTCAATTAAACACCTCATCTTATCATCTTATCACATTATCATCATTTAATATAATACTTCCAAATCATCAATAATTTAACTAATATTATTATTTAAAACATCCACATTTAATTATTTCATAATACTTCCCCTTGGATGTTTTCAAAGAATATGCCTCGTTAAAACCTTATTAGGAAAAACCCAATGGGATAAAAACCTAATGAAGGAAAAAGAGTACATGATTCTTTTAGATACGCTTTCGATTGTTGCCTCATTAAAAACCTTACTGGGAAAATCACATGGGAAAAACCTCAGTGAAGGGAAAAAGAGTGCAACGCGTATTTACTCCCCCTGATGATGACATCATTTAAGATCTAGAAGTTTTCGAACTCCAATTGAATATACCAATCTTTTGAAAATTATTGGGGGAAGTGCTTTCGTGAATAAATCTGCAAGATTTTCACTTGATCGCACTTGTTGTACATCAATATCACCATTTTTCTCTAAATCATGTGTAAAGAAAATTTTTGGTGAAATATGCTTTGTTCTATCTCCCTTAATATATCCTTCCTTTAATTGGGCAATGCATGCAGCATTATCTTCATATAAAATCGTAGGAAGTAACTTTTTCGATACTAGCTCACTAGTTTGTTGTATATGCTCAATTATCGATCGCAACCAAACACATTCTCGGCTAACTTCATGAATAGCTAAAATTTCCGCATGATTAGAAGAAGTAGCCGTTAAACTTTGTTTAACTGACCGCCATGAAATAGCGGTTCCGCCATGTGTAAATAAATAGCCCAGCATTATGTGGGTCAGATAGAAAACCAGCATCTGCATACCCAATCAAATCTGTTTTTGATTCATTAGAATAGAACAATCCCATATCAGTTGTTCCTTGAAGGTATCGAAAAATCCGCTTAATTCCATTCCAATGTCTACGAGTCGGTGACGAACTATATCTCGCCAATAGATTCACAGCGAACGCAATATCAGGTCGCGTATGACTCGTTAAATACATTAGGGCTCCAACAGCACTGAGATATGGTACTTCAGGACCAAGTAGTTCTTCATCGTTTTCGCAAGGTCTAAACAGATCTTTATTCACATCTAAAGATCGAACAATCATTGGAGTATCCAATGGATTAGCTTTATCCATATAAAATCTTTTCAATACCTTTTTCGTATAAGTCTCTTGATGTACGAATATCCCATTCTTTAAATATTCAATTTGCAGTCCAAGACAAAATTTCGTTTTACCGAGATCTTTCATTTCAAACTCTTTTTTCAAACAATTAACGGCTTTTGATAACTCTTGAGGAGTTCCAATTATGTTAATATCATCAACATAAACTGAAATTATGACAAATTCATTTCCAGATCTTTTCATAAATATGCATGGGCAAGTTTGATCATTTTTATACCCCTCTTTCGATAAATATTCACTTAGGCGATTATACCACATACGCCCAGATTGCTTTAATCCATAAAGCGATTTATTTAGCTTGATTGAGTACTCATTTCGGGGCCCTGAATTTTCAGGTAACTGAAATCCCTCGGGAAGTTTCATATATATATCACTATCAAGTGATCCATATAAATAAGCGGTGACAACATCCATTAGACGCATATCGAGTCCTTCACGTACTGCCAGACTAATTAAATAACGAAAAGTAGTTGCATCCACCACAGGAGAATACGTCTCCTCATAATCAATACCAGGTCGTTGTGAAAAGTCTTGTGCAACAAGCCGTGCTTTGTATCTCACAATTTCACCGTTTTCATTTCTCTTTCTAATGAAAACCCATTTATATCCAACCGGCTTTACATTTTCTGGTATGCGGACTACAGGTCCGAAAACTTTTCGTTTCTCAAGTGATTTTAATTCTGCCTCGATTGCATCTTTCCATTTTGACCAATCATTTCTTTGTCTGCATTCTTTTACAGACCCTGGTTCATGATCCTCATTCTCATTTATCTCATTCATTTCATGTAGCGCTACGTTAAATGAGAATTTATTGTCAACGTTGACTTTTTCTCGGTTCCATCTAATTCCATTTTGGGTACCTGATATCCATTATCATAATCATTAATGCCCATTGACTCTTCTAGAGTCGATAAATCCTCGACTGGACCATTCTTATTAATTGCTCCTTTTCTTTTTCGAGGATTTTTATCTTTGGAACCCGAGGGCCTACCACGTTTTAGTTGTGGCTTAGGCTCGAGCATTATATGTTCTCCAGGAACATTAACTTTTGCAGGAGCATTAACAGCTGGTATATGCGACTTAGTCACTCTTTTAAGGTCAGTAAAGCTATCTGGCAGTTGATTAGCTAATCATTGTAAATGAATTATCTTTTGAACTTCTACTTCACATTCTTTCGTTCGAGGATCATAATGATTTAGCGATAACTCATTCCATCTAATACTCATTTCCAGCTGTTTCTTTTCTCCCCCTAATGTCGGAAAATTCGATTCATCGAAATGACAATCGGCAAATCTAGCCGTAAATAAATCTCCAGTTAGAGGTTCTAAATATTTTATTATCGATGGAGATTCAAATCCGACATATATTCCCAACCTCCTTTGAGGTCCCATCTTAGTGCGTTGTGATGGAGCAATTGGAACATATACCGCACATCCAAAAATTCTCAGATGGGAAATATTTGGTTCCTGACCATAAACCATTTGTATCGGGGAGATATCGTTATAACTTGTTGGCCTGATACGGATTAGTGCCGCTGCATGTAATATAGCATGTCCCCAACAAGATGAATGAAGTTTCGACTTCATTAATAATGGTCTTGCAATTAATTGCAGCGTTTTAATCAACGATTCTGCAAGACCGTTTTGCGTATGTACATGTGGCACGGGGTGCTCAACATCAATTCCAATAGACATGCAATATTCATTAAATGCCTTGGAAGTAAATTCACCAGCATTATCAAGGCGTATTTTCTTTATTGGAAAGTCCGGAAAATGTGCTCTTAATCGAATCAACTGAGCAAGCAATCTCGCAAAAGCTACATTCCGTGTTGATAACAAACACACATGAGACCATCTAGTTGATGCATCAATCAATACCATGAAATATCTAAATGGTCCACACGATGGATGTATCGGTCCACAAATATCACCTTGTATACGCTCCAAAAATCTTATGGATTCATTCTTTATTTTTACTTGTGATGGACGAATAATCAACTTCCCTTTAGAGCAAGCAACACATGATAATTCATTAGATTGAAGAATCTTCTGGTTCTTCATTAAATGTCCACGTGAATTTTGAATTATTCTCCGCATCATAATTGAACCGGGATGGCCCAACCGGTCATGCCAAACAACAAATGTATTATCATTAGTAAACTTCTGGTTTACGATAGCATGCGATTCAATTGTTTTAACATACGTATAATACAATCCAGAGTCAAATGAATGTAATATTTCAACAACTCGTTTATCATTCGAAACCACTTTTGTAATGTGCAAATATTCAATATTTCTCTTTTCTGCAGTCTCAATGTGATATCCATTATGTCGAAACATTAAAGCTCAATAAATTTCTTTGAGACTTAGGAGAATATAAGCATTATCAATTATTAGCCTTGTCCCTCTGGGCAGTATAACATTGGCTCTTCCGGAGCCCTCAATTATATTTGTGCTACCCGATATAGTGATAACACTTGTTTCTTTCATTTCAAGATGGGAGAAATATTTCTTATTTCTTAGAATCGTATTAGTCGTTGCACAATCTGCAAGACATAACTCCCCATTGCACATGCTTGTATCCATTGTATTGATAAATATATAATAACTAGAATTATTAAATAAATAAGCGTCAAAATAAAATTATATATATAAAGATAAAATAATAAATAAATAATGCTTAAATAAAATTTATAACGACACTTCAGTTTTCTTTATTTGGATCTTTAACAAAAACCAAAATATTCAAATGAGCATAGGATCTAGCACCAATTTTCTGAAATATCGTAATCTTGAGCAAAATTTAATTTCATCGACACTTCACTTTTAATTGCTCTTTATAAAGATCAACGGGATCTTTGGGTGCCAATAATAACCAACGATAATATATAATAATCTTTATATTGCTCAATACATCTTTCTCAATCATATACTAGTTGTCCACTTCGGGGGAAATATTAATAATAACCACGGTAAATATAATGTTCACGACCACTTTTATTATTTGCGCATACATTCACTTCAGGGAATGCAACATAATCATTTAGTCGGACTTATGTTTTTCATTCATCCATCATAATATTTTCTGATCATTTTCTCACGATATTTATTCGTATTATATCCGATGGACTGAACGTGGTGAATGCTTTATAATATACCGAAATAATTGCGTAAATCACTAGCAAGTATAAAATCGAGAGTGATAAATCAAAGTTTGCCAAATTCAATATATTGATATCATAAAAATAAAATCATCACTAAAATATTAAAAGGAAAAATTATAATTAATCTTCTTTTATATCTTCTTTTGTAAAAGTTCTAATGAAAAACGATATCCACATCCAAATAACTGTCGCCGTAATAATAATCATAAGTAATAGATCAAACATCGGACAAAGCGTCATCCTCGACTAAACTCGTACGAGATCTTCGACGGAGGTTGATCTTGACGACGGAGAGCGGTCGTGCTGATAACGTGTTATAAAAATATTAATTGTGATTAATATTATATTAAGATTATTTTATTATAATGATACTTATATTGAATTATAATGATAATATAGCTTATAATAATAAAGAGAGAGAGATTAGAGAGAGATTAAGTATTTCAATACTTGGTGTGATTTACAATGAACTCTAATCACCTATTTATACTACTAATAATTCACTATTACAACTAATCACATTAATTACAATTATACACCTCACACTAAAATACAAACTCTTCAATTAAACACCTCATCTTATCATCTTATCACATTATCATCATTTAATATAATACTTCCAAATCATCAATAATTTAACTAATATTATTATTTAAAACATCCACATTTAATTATTTCATAATAGTTTCTTTTTTTTTTTTTTTTTTTTTTTGTTCTCTCTATTGATGAAAAGTTTTCTTCCATCTGAATGTTTGAATGTTACCTTAGAAAGCATATGAGATCTTTAGGTCGGTATATTTTCGTTGTTATTAAAAAAACTATCTGTCTTGAGAAAAAAAAAAAAAAAAAAGAAAAAAAAGAGAGGCTAATTTACATATAATCCATGTGTTTTAAAAAATAATCACCAAAATCCATCTGGTTTGTATATAGCGTAACATACCCTCGTGGTTTATTTAATTTTGCACTTTTTGTCATTTATACCCACAAGTGGAGATTACAATGCTAAATTTTCGACACCATTGGGGGTACAATGTTAAGTTTTAAATAGCATTAGGGAGTTTCATGCAATAACAAAAACATTGAGTATTAACGTGCATTTCAGTATATCCGCGTAGGGGTATAGCATAATTTATCCGAAAAAAATAACATCCATGTGGTCAAATGGTAGAAAGGCACGAGATCTTCACACAAGTCATGTGTTTGAGGACTCTTTAACTTATGTTGTCTATGTTAACTTGGAACGACATAACATAAGCCTAAAAGATTAGTCCCGCTGGAAACTGAGATCTTCTATCGCCAAAGTTGAGATTCAGATACGTATCAGATTGAAATTAATCGGATTGTAGGGACTAACGATGTCGTTGAGTGGAAATACCTCCTAAGAAAACTACTACTCATAAATTCACATTGAGGAAGATGAGTATAATTCAAAGTAAAGAAGTATCCTACATGCATGCCCTGCCATGCTACACCAAACAATACCCGCGTACTAACTACATGCATGCCCTGCCATGCTACACCAAACAATACAAACTGTCTTGAGATTATCTTATTGTCCGAGACGAAAGTGATGGTACAGTTGAAATCTTGCTTTGCTATGCTAATATATTACAACATTTAGAACTTTTGCATAAATTCTTACATTAGGCTTCTTCACGAATCCTGTCGTGTAGTAAGGGCACAACGCCGTCGTCGTGGTCTGTTGATTCGGCATTATTGCTTTCCTTTGCCTTCCCCCAAATAACAGCGTAGAATCCAATTACTAGTATTATCGCACCGATCACGCTGATGTATATATATTCATCAAATTAATTAGTCGATAACATCAAAATGTTCCCTTTTTCTAATGAAAAGAAAGGCCATATTATTAGATATACCTTCCAGTATAGAGAACTTCGTGGAAGAAGATGACGCCGATCACAACAGAGATTACGATCGTGAGGGGATTGAATAGGGAAACGAAAAGCGGGCCAGTTCTTGAGAGGCACCAAGACATCATGTATAGCCTAAATGTTATGTTGATTATTCCCTGCATTTTTAAAGAATATGTTAAAAGAGGGTAATAAAAGAAGTGATTTATATTTTTCGGTAGACTAATATTTGGTATTACCGCGTAAAGAACAGCGATTAAGCCCATCTTTGCTTGAAGCTTCCAGGCATCTATATCGTTTTCTGCGATCAAAGCAATGATTGCAGATTGCGCAGTCACAATGACGCAGTAAATGGCAACGATGATCATCTCTGCGGGGTAAATCTTGAGGATCCAAGTCTGCATTAATCATGTAGGAAACGGCTTAGTTCAATGCAACTCTCTCTCTCTCTAGGATTATAAAATGAAAAGCATCAAACCTGAACTATGGACCAAGCTGCAGTTGAGAAAGCGGCGAGCGAAAGCAAAATCCCGCCAAGAATCCAATTTTGCTGCGAGGGCGAAACAGGCGTGTGATCAGAAAACCCTATGCTTGCTGTCTTGTTTAGTATAGCCGGTCCTTTATAAAGGGTCACAATGGACGCCCCAACGATCGAAATAATAGTGCCGAAGATCTTAGATAAGTCGCTCGATCTCCTCAGGTTTAATCTTTCCATCCTGCACATTATATAAACGGAAAGAGAAAAGCAAAACAAAATTCAATACAAGGTCCGTTGTTGTATTGAGAATACTGTTTTGTAGATGGAGATTGTAGTATAATAATGACCTGAAAATTACGGCAAGTATGTAAGTAAATCCCGGAGCAAGATTAAGTAGCTCAGAGCCGAGTGTTGGGGAGCTGTTGTTTATTCCAGCATAACTACCAATATCCGCTACACAACTGCATAGTGTACAGAATATTGAGGTTAGTTCTTGGCAAATCTTGGCAAAAATGTCAGTTCTTGCACCTATTAGCAGAGAGAATACTTTATCGAAATTCTGCGATTTCTTCTGGAAGGTAACCGTAGAATCGAACTGAAGATATATGTAATGAATGAATGGTCCCAATGGTGAGATGAAAATTGTCAGCAAAGATGTTATCATATTCACCGCTATAGCTGTGACCGCCAAAACCATCCTACTACGACTCTCGAAGATAAAACAATGAAAGAGAGTTAACAGTACTCTTATAATTACTTACCCGAAGAAAGCAAGCAAGAAGATCCTACAAAGTACTTGAAATGTAAGAGGAGGCATCTTTGACCTGCAATGCAAATGATGAAGCAAAATTCGAATGTAGCCAAAATCCCACATAATCAATCAATCAATGAATGAATCATCGACCTGTGTAAGAGAAAGCCACAAGGGAAAAGAATAAGGGCAGCCAAAGCGTTGGAATAGACAGATAAGACGAAGAAGCTTGTGCCGTTGGACATGGCGACTTTGCTCACTATCATATTCACCGCTAAAGCTGTGACCGCCAAAACCATGCCCAAGAAGGGCACCGCATTTCCCATCAGCGTCCGATGGTTACTCATCTTGATTTTTTATCACTTCTTTAAAAAAAGAAAATTATGTTCACAGAGATTTTTTAAGATGATGTATTTGAATTTTCTTTTGTGGGGGGTGTCGATGCTGTCTGTGGAGTAGATGTGGTAGGTAGGCGAATGGGTTGGATTTTTAATTTTTGTAAAGAATTTCGGCTAAACTGTAATTAATATCGTGGGCCAGATGTTACAGAACACATCAGGACAATCAATCGTGCTCGACCTTTAGCGGACTATACATTGGGTACGAATCAAATCAGACCGAATCGAATCGAAATACCAAATTGAAATACTTGATTCGGTCTACAGTTATACTGATTTTTGAATCAAATTGTTTTGATTTACCAAAATTTCAAAAAAAAATAATAATAATAATAAAAAAGTATAAATAAATAAAAGAACACACCAATTCCCTCTCAAAACAAAACAACATAGTATTTCATGTTTTTTTCTCGAAACGATAGCTTGGATTTCATTAATAAAAGTACACGAACTAAATAGCTCAACGAGTCTCTCCTGAAATGAAACATCGATTTCAAGGAGGAACAGAAGCTCACACAAGAGCATGAAACAACCAATCAAGTAAAAAAATAAAGAAAAAAGCCGAAAAAAGACAAGATCCAAAGTCTTGAACACGAACAACTAAAGAACCTACCACGAAAATAGCTATTAAGCTAAATTTACGATACTCTTCACTTTTCGATCTTCGACTACGAGGATCACACATTCTTCGGAAAAGACTCCACAAAGGAAGAAAGAAGATCCAACGGGGGAGACAAGAACTCCCGGTCCATAAGGCTGGGAGACACGAGCTCCCTACTCGGAAGACTCGTGGGTGAACGGCAAACAATGGTGGAAGGCGACGGGGGGGGGGGGGCGGGGTTGGCGGCGGCGGCGACTGCGGGTGGTGGGCTTGTGCAAATTTTTTATTTTTTTTATTATAAGCTATAAAACAAAATTAAAAAGGAAAAAATCTCCTCCAACCGGCATTAATGGAGGAGGGGAAGAGGGATGAGGCTGCTGTTTGGAGAGGGAGGGGGGAAGAGGGTTTTGGAGGGGAGAGAAAAGTGGATCGGCTAGGGCGTAGAGAGAGGAAAAAGCTCCTCCAAATTTTTTGTTGCAAACGTTTTTTGCAGTTCATGTTTCAATCATCTAAAGTAGAACAGTTTTAAACATCTATAACATAATAGACAATAGTTTACTTTTAGCAAACAAAATCATTATGCCACATTTTAAATTTTAAATCCAAAAACAAATTATATATTCTTTCGAAACAGCTCATTTTCAAATCTTCAAAATAGCTTCTTGACTGAGAACGTGAAAACCGTTACATGCCGATGATGGTCGATTCCAAGCCAATGTCTGAACACATATCTATATTCATATACGATATAAACCAAAACACCACAATATTAGATAGAAATTATATGATGAATGTATAACATGATGAAAAGAATAAAATATATACCATTTTCAATTTTTTGGAGTGCTTCGTGGTCTTCTTTAATGTCCTCGAAGGACGCTCTACGACGTCAATCTTGACAACAAATTAACGCCTCTGCCATTTTAGGTATCAAAGAAGCTCTAAAATCATCGATAACTCGACCCCCAATGATAAAGGCAAATTCAGAAGCCACTATAGTTATAAGCATGGCAATTACATCATGAGTCAACCTTGATAAAATAGGAAGTCTCGGGACAAGCATTTTCCATCATTCAATGATATCAAAATCTTGAATGTCTTTATCGATATGTTCACTAAGATATACATCACTCTCAGATTGATCCAAGCCTCCACTTTCATGCATCATTTGCAGATATCTCTTTCGATGACATCTTGACACCCTTCTTTCAACCTTGGCTTCGCTATCTAGATTGGAACCACTCATGTTTGCACTTCTTTGAGACAATGTTAAAGAATAAAGTTTTTATAATCCTCGAAAATTTCATAAAGAGCATTATTTGCCTTATTTATCATCTCCTCTCCACGATCATTCCCATACATTTTGAAGGTACCCAAATTTATGTCGAGGATTAAGTAAGAGAGGACCACGAACATCATCACATTAATTCTTTCCATATTTCCCCACTACTTGTTAAGTTTTGCCCCCATACCTTTCGCCATATCAACTAAAGCATCATCATGAATCACATTCCATTCTTTTAACACGTCATCAATATCAATAACTTCATCAAATATTGTGTTCGACGTAATGTATAAGGAACCTAAAATTTGAAGAGTGTAACAAGTCATCAATATTGGCAATTTCATCATGTGTTCGAAATAATTATATCGAACCTGAAATGCGAAGAGTGAGATCGTAGAAATTTCGCAACACTTTCACCAATCGATCAACGACAATCCAATCATGTTTTTCGAGCACACCTATCTTACCATGCACTCCATCGGCATAAAATCAGCACGAAAATCAGTATCACATATATATATATATATATATTTATAAATTTAATTTGGAAAAATATTAATTAGTTTAACGATTATATATACTATATATATTTCAAACAAATATTTTAAAATTTAAACATAATAAACAAAATGTTCAGTTTAAAATAAGAAGGATGTTTGGAAGCACTTCTTAAACAAAAGCCCTTCTAAGAAGGGAATTTTTAGGAAGTGATTTTTTTTAGATTTTTTTTTTTTCACATTTGAAAAGTCCATTTTACTTAAAAGAGAATGCACTGAGTGGTGGGGATGTGCTTATCAAAAGAATGGATTTTCTACTTCTCCACAATGGAGTTATGAATAAGTTGACTTATTCAAAAGTACATTTAAAATTAACAATCAAACATTACAAATTTCTTCAAATAAGCTTTTTACTCTATAAAGTCCATTTGAAATGGGCATCCAAACAAATCCTCGTATGGTCGGATTCTCCTTCTTAGAAATCTTCGGTCCCAAAGTATATAAGTGTTCTCGCGTGTCTTTTAGTTGTATTGTACTGACCTCCAATTAATTTTAAAGTGGAACCTTACACGACTTGCATGGTTATAGGCGGGCGGGGACCTTGAGTCCCAACGTATGAATTTTGGGGGTTGAGAGTAAAGCGATATATATATTTTTTTAATCTGGTTAGGTGTTCGTCTAGTCTAGATATCTTGTCCCGCCGTAGTATTCCATCAAGAGACTTGAAATCTATGGCTTGGGGTTCTCATCCATATCAAATTCGCTTTCGTATCCCTTTAGATTCTCTTTATATAATTAATCCTTTACTTGGCTGGCTGCTCGACTTCTTGGGAAGGGAGCCCTTTAACCTCTCAGAAAGGAAGCCATTTGATGTGAAAAAATCGAATCATCATAGTGGTTGGTGTTGTGTTGGACTCATGAGGACGTCCAATCCATAGAGTGAATAAATAATTGTGTTCATAATCCTTTACAATTTTTTATTTAAAGGCCAACGTCACGATGGACGGATTATTGAAAGGCCAACGTCCCTAACTATATAGAGGTTTTGATATCATTTTAAATGGAGTCTCAATCTCAATATATCATATACGCACAAGAGAACACGCTATCAAACCCTAACCAAGTGTAGAGCTCCATCACTTCTCTAGGACAGCATTGATGAATCGAAGACAAGATGAAGCAAGAAGCTTAATTTGCCAATATAGATTTTAAGCTATGCTGTTTTGATTTTAGTCGTTTTGTTGCCAACAACTATTTTAGGTTTAAAGAGCGGTCGGGTCGGTATACATTGCTGAATTGAATTTGTCATTGATTTATCAGATTATATTCATTCATTATTCCTCTCTTTTGCATATCCTTCTCCCATGCTGTAGGAGATAGCTCACACCATGTTCTCTGTAGGTAGGTATGAAGCCGTTGTAAATCACATATTCATATCCAATTGATTGATCTTTGGTGACTTTAAGCCTTGATCTTCGCCATGTTGTGAGCGGTTGGGATTCCCTCTTTAGCAGTGCCGACTTTGGTAAGTGATGATGAGGAATTTATTTCTGACATCAGCTCAATCTTTAACAAAATCAGACGTATGTTGGACTGTTCTACACTAAGCTGAAAACGCTATGGGATGAACTGTCGAATTTTAGACTTCATGCTCTTGTGGCAACTGCACGTGTGGGGAGTTCGAGAATTGAAGTCCCATGTCGATAGAGATTACGGCAAAGCATTCCTTACGGGTCTTTATATGACTCATACTTGGACATATGGGACATATATGGATACCTTCTAGATTCATGAGCCTTAAGACATATATGCATTAGATTCGCAATGTTTCATACTTTACATCCAATTGATACTACATTAGTTAGGCTGCATGAGAATAGTTCCGTTCCATTAGAGTAGGAACAGAACAGTTAGGCTAAGCACATCTATGGTACTGTCAGATGTATTATTCGTACCTCTATTCAAGTTCAATCTTATTTGGGCAAGCACTTTGATAAATAATACTAGCAATGTGATTCTGACTTTCTTTCTTTAATGATTGTTTCCTTAAAATTTTATACTATCTTCGTACTAGATTTGGTAAGTTTTAAGTTAAATTTGCTTTAGAATTATTTAAAGTTCAATTCCAATATATGATAACATGTTTATAGCTAAACTTAGGTCCATATAAACCCCTCCATTTTCCTACTCATTAAATGTTCTCATTATTGAGATTCTTATAAATCGGTGTGTTGTTTGATTAAATTTATGACATGTTGTTCGAAGCGTCTTAACCTTCCATTAAATTTGTGTTTTCGAGTTTTAAATGATTCCCATAGCGCGCGATTTATCTCAGTCGAGCCGAGAAACATGAAATCGTTGACGACGTGCCATAAGATAATTCACAAAATTGTTAATTTGGAAAAAAAAAAAAGGAAAATAAAAACAATTACAGTCTTCTGAAAGGCAAACCTGAGAGTGAGAGTCTCGCAAGGGAAAGCTGAGACTCTGTGATTACAGCAGATAATGTCCTGAAAATATTAGAAAAAATCTGCAAAACTGTAACTGCTCTCCATTTCACTTCGGCTTGGCTTCGCACGCTCCCAGCATCTCCGGTGAGTTTGAGTGGGTCAGATTAGTTCCGTACACCGTAGCGATGAGCAATCAATCGTTTCTCTTTCTCTCTCACTCTCTCGTTGTGATGGAATATAGCCATCCATAAACTATGCCTCTTGATTGACCGGCGGAAAGAAATGCGCGAATTAGATTGAACCTACTAAAGTAGTTTTACCTTCGTTCGTTGATCTAATTTTCTAGTTTATCTGATAGAGTTTTGGCTTTATTATCACTGTCTATTTTTCACGCATATATAGTTCAAGTCTGTGATACTTTACTTGGATTAAGTTTTTATCTTGCTTGGGTTTTGTGGTTGGGAAATTTAGTGTCAGTTCAGAAGCTGCTTCTAACCTCTTGTTGATTTCTGTCCAACTTCTTTTGAAGAATATCAGATTCTTTCTAATTGTTTCCCTTTTTCAGCTGCAAAAATTCAATCTTTACAGCTTCTGCCAATGGAGGTTCATCTCCATTTCCCAGCAACAAGTTCCATTGTTGCGTCGTCATGTGCGAAACCCAAAAGTTATAATAAGATGCTTCTTCGACTTGCGAAAAAGTGGTTCAGACCACTCAAAGCATCGTCGTCAGCATCGCTGATGACCCTGGAGCAACCAGGTGGGAAAATGGTGGTTGAGCTAGTCGGAGCTTTCAATGAATTGACCAAGCGGATGAGTCACAACTCTATGCTCTCCACGAGTTCATCTCGCTTGCTCTTCAAAGCCCTTAAGCTGTCCATCCCTATACTCCATACTCTCCCCCTTCTCCCAGATGGTCGTTCTCCATTGGCCAAAACGCTCTCGTTCGCACTTATTCTCGCCGATCTTCAGGTTCTTGCTGTTTTAGTTGTTCATCGTACTTAGTATCAGTCTTCGTTCGATAGCGTTAAAGTACGTTCTACTACTGCAGATGGATGCTGAGGTTATATCTGCTGGATTATTGAGAGAAGTTGTTGATGGGGGTGTGCTATCGATGTACCAAGTAAGGGATAGCATCGGCACTGCCACCGCTCATTTGCTTCACGAAACCATGCGTCTGAAGAACGTTTCTTCGAAAGTCGAAGTTTTGGACGACGAGGGCGCCTCTACTTTAAGGAAGTTCTGCCTCACGTACTATGATGTCCGAGCAATAATCCTGGACTTAGTTCTCAAGCTGGACACAATGAGGCATCTCGACAGTCTCCCGAGGTACAAGCAGCAGATGGTTTCCCTCGAGGTGATGAAGATATACGCTCCTCTTGCACACGCCGTCGGGACCAATGCACTGTCCCTAGAACTCGAAGACCTCGCCTTTCAATACCTATTTCCTTACTCTTACCTCTACGTCGACACATGGCTGAGAAGCCATGAGAATGGGAGCAAACCGCTGATTGATGAGTACAAGGATCAGTTGCTCAGCTCGTTGAGGTCCGACCAAGTGTTGTCTGAGATGGTTCAAGACATCTCCGTCGAGGGTCGCTACAAGAGCCGTTACAGTACCATGAAGAAGCTTTTGAGAGACGGGCGTAAGCCCGACGAGGTTTACGACATCTTAGGACTGAGAGTGGTCCTAACGCCATTAACGGGAGGAGCCGACGACTCTTCCTTGACCGGAGAAAAAGCCTGCTACAGGGCGCACGAGATAATAAGATCTCTATGGAAAGAGATTCCGAGCAGATCTAAGGACTACATCATGAACCCTAAAGCTAATGGGTACAAGAGTTTGCATATGGCCATTGACGTCAGCGGTAATGGGAGCCACATCGTATCGCCATTGATGGAGATACAGATTAGGACTACGGAGATGGATACACTGGCGAATGGGGGGAGCGCGTCACATGCTTTGTACAAAGGCGGGCTTACAAATCCCGAGGAGGTAATGATAAAAGGTTCAAAACACCTTATTTTCGTATGTTTGGTCTGTTTGAATGAATGATCCTTATCTTACATTAGGCAAAGAGGCTCAAGGCAATCATGATGGCTGCAGCCGAACTAGCTGCTCTGAGGCTCAAAGACTTCCCTTTTGCGAAACATAAGAACAGCCAGGAGATGGACCATGGGAGCCGCGTGTTTCGCTTGCTGGACAAGAACGGCGATGGCAAAATAAGCATCGAGGAGCTTAGGGAGGTGATGGAGGAGCTCGGCGCTAGGGGAGAAGATGCTCGGGAGATGATGCAGCTCCTAGATTCCAACTGCGATGGTTCTTTGAGCTCGGACGAGTTTGATTTGTTTCAGAAACAGGTTTTTTCCGTCTACTTATCGATCTTCGTTGTTTCTAACTGAACATCATCAGTATGTATTAACAAAGTTATGTCATATGTTGTTGTATTATATATAGGTGGAGATCATGCGAAGCTTAGAAGACAGAGATGAGCAGTACAAAACTTTGTTGAATGAGAAGCTCCACACAGAAGAAGGTGGTGGTGGTGGTGGATTCATCAATGTATACAGAGATTAACATGGAATTTGAAAACTGTATTTTTTTTTTTCTTTCGTCAGTTGCCATGTATTGTATGTATCTTACATTTATTTTATTGTATGTAGAAAGGGTATCCCATTATAGTGTTTTGACATACATATGAATTTATATACTGTATATTTTTATTAAAAATTAGTCCTTGACACATGAATTAGGTTGTAAAATGATGTCTTGGGATATATATATGGCTATCAGCGAGTACTAAAATGTAATAAAATCCTCAATTGGTGACAAACAGTGAAGTCGATAAGACAAAATGACGGCGGCAATTATCCCACTGACTCTGGTGGGCAACCGTGCGCTAACTCTTTCCGTTCTCCGAGGATCGATTCGGAATGTGACGGCGTGTGCAAGATTTCAGCCGTCGGCCGATATTGGTAGGTCTCTGTTCTCCAGAAGATTGAAGGTGGTTCTTCCAATCGCCGCCGTGTCAACTCTCCCTGCGAAGGTTCGAAGCCGTCGGACGTTCTGCGTGCGGGCAACAACCGAATCTGAGGATTCGGCTCCTTCAATCGAGTCCTCTCTGATACAATCGATGGAGAAAAAGGTCAGTCCTTTACTTGGTCTCAATTTTCAATTTTACTCGCTTGCTGTTAATCTTCTGCTGTTTCATTCTAGGTTTTTGGTCTTTGAAATGCATCATTCCTTCATTGTTGAAAAAAAAAAAAAAAAAAAAAAAACCTTACTTTCACATGATTGCTGTTAGCTGTGGAATCTAGTATAGGATCGTTGAATCTGGGATGATCATATATAAATTAGTTCTGTTTCTGTCTGGGTTCTAATTTTGATGCCCTTGCTATATTATGAAGTGAAGCCATATGATTCTTGTAATACGATGTATGTAAGAAAGGCCATCAGTGAGGATTGTTGTATCCCTTTGTGCAGTGGAGAATTAAAAACTGTAGGACTCATCAATGTTTTGGCCTCGGATAACTGTCCCTTGCAAAACCCATCTCGTTTTTCTTGTCATATTGTGGCATCGTCACTCGGGTGTTAACTGTTGTCAGATAAAGGAACAATTGAATGCAGAGTCTGTCATTGTGAAGGATGCCTACGGTGATGGTCGCCACGTCAGGTTTGTGCACTTCACTGCTGATAAAAAAATCGTCGTTTGATCCCTTTTTTTGTGTGTTATAAATCCATATGATGATATATACAGCATCGATGTGATATCTTCTGCTTTCGAGGGGAAAACCGCCGTGAACAGGCAAAGGATGGTCTACAAAGCCATATGGGAAGAGCTTCAAGACACTGTCCATGCCGTAGACCAAATGACTACAAAGACTCCTTCTGAGGCAGGAAAATGAAGCAGCAGACCATAGCCAGACAGAATTTGTATTATTTCCCGAGACAGAATGGTCTACAAAGCCATATGTGTTGAATTGACGATGAATAATATGTAACTTTGTTTCATTTCTCTCACGCATGCGAAGCGACGGGGATGATGGGTCTTTTTTCGCAGGTTAGTTTGTAGACTTGCAAAGTTAGAAGCTTGTGTTGAAGCCTTCGTAAGTCCTCAAAATGTTTCATCTCCCTCTTACTCTCCCCATAAGCGTTTTACTGCATGTAGCTGCAGAACTAAATCGGTGATCAAGCATGGACAGTCTACAACTTCTTCCAAATTAACGCCATGTTAGCCATGTGAGGGGTTGCCAAAGCTTGAGTATTGCTGCACTCGACTCGATTAGTAAGGAGAACCGATGGAAGCCCATGCCCCCTTTTCTTTCACCGATAGACACACTTCCTTCCAAGCAACCTTTGCATGCATGTCTCGATTGCCTTGATGACACCCTTTGGCAACAGAATCACCTCAGACCTATAAATATAGGAAGCACATAATATTGGTTTGTTGAGCTGAAAATGCCCTGCATATGAAAGAGCACGGTGTAGGTAGCCATGATTCGATCCTTGCATCCAAACTAACGCTCAAGTATAGGTGTAGAGCCACAAATGGATAGGCGAGATGTGATAAATGGGAGTCCCAAGTACCGAATAGCAAGACTGCCAAGTCGAAATCTCATAAGATCTTTAATTTTAGAAAATAAATATCATCGCTCTCTTCGAAAGGAAAACAATACACTTTTATTGATTTGCAGGAAGCCCGATAATTCCAAAAGGATGGAAATGGGTTGTCAATCGAGTAAAGGTCCGCATGACAAAAGAGAAGCAAATGATCGACGAAGATGTGAATAAAGGTCTTTGTTGACTCGCAACACCATGGAAGGTACAATTACAGGCTTCTCTTATCAAATTCTCCAAAATACAATGCAAAATCTTTATAACGAGAGTGATGAGATAGGCGAAAAATGATCACCTTGCCTATGTTCCCGCTTCCCAGGGAAAAACCCTCTGCATGATCATTAATATTGATTGCGAAGGTCAAAGTCAAATTATATCGAATACAATTAATACAGGAAGGATTGAAGCATATACCTTCAGATGATAAAATTCTATTCCGCCATATCATATGCCTTCGTTAGATCAACCTTGAAGGCAACCCTCGTCGGAAGGCTCGCTCGTTCATATCCATAGCTAATATATTGCGCAATGAGTATATTATCACTAATATTTCTTCCAAGGACGAAGGTCGATCATCAAGGATGTACCTTAAGCCGATTATTAAGAGTATTTGAGATAGCGTGATTTGAGTTGATCTCCTTAATAAGGTGACCTGTAAAAAAGAAATGACGTTCCGCTAAAACGATATCACTTCCATTATTGAAAATACACATCCATTAATCATAGGCGTAATTAATTCATACTTAATTATATCTATTAATTATTTTGTAGATCATATGACCGCCGTTAGACTTGAGATTAGATGTAGTTTCAGTGTATGTGTGTTAACCGGATCAATTATAATTATCAGCAGCTCAATTGGATCAAAACGCAACTCAAAACACACACACACACACACAACAACCGATTTAACGTGGTTCGGCCAAACTTGTGCCTACTCCACGGACCAACAGAGCTCTCTTTTGTATAAATCACCAACACAAAAGTTACAGCACTTTATACCTACTACAACTTTTTAGTTTACAGCTCTCTGTGATTCTCACTTATACAAAAGTTACACTCGCTCGAAAGTGGTAGGTTGAAACCTCTCGTCTCGTATTTATAGAACAGAATTTCAGAATGTGTGACTTTATTGGTGCCATACACATGCTTCCTCACGTGCATTTGGCCAATCTAGATCCTTCCCGAGCTCACAAGATGTGTGTGACGATCCATGTGCATCCAACTTCAACCATCGGATCACAATCCGTAAAATCGAACCATCCAAAATCATCACACTCTTCACATGTTCGTCACAGCTTTTCCCAGCTTGATCGTGTCTCCACCGTTGATCTATCCTTCGCGCGTCATCAAACGTAACAAGTTAAACCTCGACCTTTAAACCCTGACCCTCCGATCGTGCGCACAAAATCATCTAACGGTCCATGATTGATCGAAGTCTTAATCTTGAAAAACTTAGAAACTTCAGCTCAAACTCATCCCATCTTCAACAATGGTGCACCGACCACCTTCTCCTATCGATCCCGGCCGTTCTCTTTGGAGTTAAGGCTCGCAATTCTCAACAAAATATTTTTGAGCTATCACACGGATCTTGGATTGGTCCGCGTGCTTCCGAACTATCACACGAGTCTTGAATTGGTCCATGTGCTTCCAAGCCTGATCATCTTTTTCTTGAGCATGTTTCGTGGGCCCTTCAATTGCTTTAATTAGACTTGCAATTTGCTCCTCTAAAGTGGTAGCATTAATCATCATGACATCTGCTACATTTTGCATAGAAGGATTGTTTGAAGTTAAGTGAAGAGAAGACGTCGGCGAGTGCTAGCTTATGACATCTTTTTCTTCACCAAAGTGAATCGCATTCATCACGACGAACTCAACCTGGTGATTCAATTCGTGAGACTCGCGATTCATCCTCATCGTACTCTGCGTTACAACACCAATGCTTTGGCTTGAAGTACTTGCGGCAGTAAAATATATACATATATGTGTGTGAGTGTGTAATATATATATATATATATATATGATTGTGTAATATATATATATATATATATGATTGTGTAATATATATATATATATATATAATATAGTCGGCAAAAACGAGTCATTCTCCCGAGTCGAATATTGAATCAAATCTATACCAATTAGTTAACCGAGTCAACCGGGTAAGAATCCGGATCTAAATGTTGAGGTTTATGCCCTAGATGCCGTACGAGGATTATATAGTACGAGAGCATTAGTGTAATTTTATAGTATTTACTATTTGTAATTGGATTATTTGATAATGGAATTACGTTTTTATTATTGTCGATTTGAGTTTTGACAAATAATACAAAAGGCATATTATTACTCCGTCTAAATAAATTAACCTTGCAGTCGGGTAATAAGACGAATTAATAAAATCCCAATATTTACAGTCCAGTTACTGATTCTGTGGGGACAGAGAGGGGGCACCAGTAAGCTGACACACTGTAATATTAAATTAAGTCCACAAGTCTTAGTCTCCAGTAGGGTGACTGGATATGACGAGTATGACTTATTTGTCGACGGGTCCAAAACAGTTGTGCCAACTGTTCACTTGGGAAGTGGAAGCTCGTGACATTGATACAAGACGAATCAGGGGATTGTCTGTATTTAGACACTGACTCGTAATGGAACGATCACACGCTGGGAAAGTCGCTGATCGATCGATTGACTATAGTAGTCTACGTGAACCTTAGACCGAAAGGGTTAACTCGGGGTTGGTCTTAAGGTCTTGATTAGTCACTAGTTTGCTAGGCCCGAATTGCATGAAGCATGGGTCAGCGGCGAAATGCGGTCTTGACTTTTCGACGTGATTGCCGGTTGAACCGCTGAGCGGGATTTACGTCCTTGATTAAATTCGAGGTTAATGTCCTATGCAGTTTCGATGTGCGGGAATTTACCCAAGTCTCTGGCCAGAGCACATAACTGACTCACGAGTGTCGTGGAGGGCAGTTTGGTAAATGCCACCGACATGAACATCGTAGTGTCGAGTCTTGTAAGTTCGACTACGCGTGACTTTCACTCGACCGAGACAAACGTAAAGGGTTTATATGTAGGACGACAATCTATAGTCGGTTCGTTAATTACACATATTCGTACTCAACTCGGGATCGGTTCGGTACCACGGGGCTAGCTAGGTGAATACCGAACTCCTGGATTCCTCCCAGAGCCGGTTGAGACGAACCAAGAGAGTCGGGCTTAAAAAGGGCAACCGACACAACGTCTATATGAGAATAGAGCAGGCTGGGGCCTGAATTGAGAGATTAGAATTTGGGGCTTGGCCGAAACCCTAAATGGCCGAAAAACTTGGTTAAATCAAGTGAGGGGCAAAATGGTCTTTTCACCTCACGAAATATTTTTGAAATATAATATTGGATATTTAATATTTAGTATATGATTTAAATTTGATTTAAATCTTTATTATTGTTTTAGAAAAATAATAGTATTTAATTCGGAATTAAATAAAATATATATATTAGATATATATATATAAGTTTCGAATTTTATATAGTATAAATTTCGAAATTATTAAATATATTTATATTGGATATTATATATTTAAATATACTAAATATAGAAAATATATTAATTTATTTTAATATTAATTCAAATTCAAATTTGGGTTTGAATTTGAAAGATAAACCAAGTAAGCCAAGACCAATTCAAAGAGACTTGTTATGGCTTGGAGTGGGTGAGGAAATTTCTCCCCACTCCACTCAAAATTTCGGCCACCCCCTTAACATATAAATAGGATTTTTCATTTTGAAAAACCCTAAGTCATTTTAGACTAAAAAGAGAAAACCCTAAAGCTCTCTCTCTCTCTCTCACTCGAGCTCTCTCCCTCTCTCACTATCTCGGCCGCGCGCGTGTGTGTGTGAAGAGGTGCCGGCGTGTTCTTGGCCTAGCCGTCCAAAGCAAGGATTCGCCGTGACGTTCGTGTGGTGCCGGCGTGACGATCTTGCTCCGTTCGTGCGCTTGTGGTGCTAGGAAAGGGATACGACATCCCAGGGATACGACATCTCAGGGATTTGAAGGGTTCGAAGCTAGCCACCTACATTGGTTTTCGTCAAGGTATAATGGCTAAAACCCTTCTCTTTCGTGTTTATGTTCTCGTGTATATACCGAGCGGTCCAAGGGAAAAGGCGGAATCCCGAAAAGTTTTAAACTTCCGCCGTTCTAGGAACGAGGGCCGGGGCACCCTACCGGGATTCCCAATAGTGGTATCAGAGCCTTAGGCTCGGTTAAGTCACGGGGTTATGACCACGAAGCCCGAACGAAAGCTTTTGGAAACGCTGGCCACGCACGTGGAGCGCGCGGCACCCAAGGTGGGCCACGCGCGTAGGCACGCAGCACGCTGCCATGGCCACGTGCATGGCCTAGGGCACAGCCGCGCGCAGCGCGCGGGCTGGCCTGGCCCGGCGCGCGGCACGCGAGGCAAGCCGCGCGCGCAGCGCGCACGGCGCCTGGTTGAGACGCATGGCGCCTGGCTCGATCGCGATCGGAGTCGCGCAATCAAGCCTCGAAGCCCAATGGGCCTGGCCCAAATCTGATAAAAGCCCAAATGTGGATTTAGGCTCGGATCTGTGTAAAATTGTCGTGATGCATGTTATATGTGAATAACGTGGTGATTGATTGGGGATTAGGTTCTGTTTTTTACCGGGTGATTGTTAAGGGTGACAAGGTCCCCCCGAGTTGCACTTTACTATTTTATTAGAAAAGACAAGCTTTGTTGTTTTAGGGAAAGATCCCCCGTCATAGGCTATAGTAGTACAGGATTGACGGTCAAACGAGAGACGATCGAGACAAGACCGAACGAACAAGACGGTGGCCGAGGTGTCCGTTCGAGACAAGCCCGGAGACTTAGAGTTTTCTTTTTGTACAAATATGATAGAACTAGAAATATCCCCAATATTTCACATTTACTTTAATAGGTTGAAACTATGTTTACTATTAAAGTCTATTATGTGCGTGTTGGTTTCGAACGTGATATCGTGCATAATATGCTCGTTTTAACTGTGATGATTCTCTCGAAGTTAGACTTTAAAATATCAAGTGAGTAAAGGGGCGGGGCTCCTATCTTCTATCAAGTCCAAAAACGTTACGACTTAGGGGTACGGTTTTGGTTGACCGAGTTACGGTACTAAACCCCTCGCCTTTGACGTGATCGTATTTGGATGCATTTTTTATAATGCCGCTAACCAACCACTCTTCGTCCTCTTACAAAGTGTTATCATACGGAGGCGAAGTTCACTCAAAAGTGGAAGGTTAGTAGGACATTGATAGGCAGCACTTGGACAGTCATTCCCATCCCAAGAAGTCTGAGTTACAGGCCGAGGGACCCTGACTGAGACAAATTCGTTGAAACTTCTGTGTGACAGAATCGTGTGGGACACGAACCTGACTGATCGAATATACCAATAAACTGTTAAGTTGAGGCTAGTTTGATGCAGCGTGGGTAAATCAACGCCACTATGAAACTACTCAACGAGGTTTCCGAAATTCCTAACGGGAGACAGGATTTCCAGAAAAATAGTGGGAGTCAGACGAAAAATTGAAAGTCATGTTTTAGTCTGATTAAACACTTCAAATCATAACTATCTGTTTTCTTTCTACAGTTTATTTTCTTCTCTATTTATACGATGACAAACGCTTTATCCGTACTATTGGAAAAACATTCTTTGGTGGGAGCAAATTATGTTGACTGTCTTAGAAATATGAGGATTGTCCTCAGGTTAGAGAAACTGGAATATGTCTTGGACATTGAGCAGCTTGTGACTCCAAATGCTCAATCGACTGAGCAAGACCTGCAGTTCTACGAGAAGTGGACTGAGGATGCTGGACGCCTACATGTTATCGGCTATGAGCCCAGAGCTTCAGCGCCAGCATGAGCACATGAGTGCTAAGGAGACGCAGGCTCACTTGGCTGAGCTTTATGGCGAGTCATCTAGGAGCACGTGCTATTCGCTCACGCACAATCTCTTCAACACTAAGCTCGCAGAGGGTGGTGATGTCCATGCTCATTTACTGAAGTTGAATGAGTATATGGAGCGATTGGATGCGCTTGCATTTGGTTTACCTCACGAGGTGAAGATTTACATCATACTGCAGTCCCTCCCACCGTCCTTCCACCAGTTCGTGGTGAACTGCAACCTGAACAATCGGGAGTATTCGATACCTGACCTGATCAATCAGTTGGTTGCTGCCCGTACCTAGTATTGCAGCGATAAGGGTCCTAAGGGCAAGGAGGTGGCGCTTGTTGCGACTACTCGGTTCAAGGGATCGAAAAAGAAGGCGAACAAGCACAGCGGGCCTAAGGGAAGAATCGCCAAGAAGGCGAAATCCAAGAAGGCTGGGAAGTCGGGCGCGAAGTCCACGAACAAGTGCCTCCATTGCCAGCAGCTGGGCCACTGGAAGCGCGTCTGTCCTAAGCTGAAGGCATCATCTGACGCTTCAGGTAAGCAATTAGTTTTCGAAGCTAATTGTTCTGTGTATTCTATAATTTCATATATTAATACGTTAAATTATATATAACTCAAAATATAAAATTATATTATATATTAGTGCACACGCATCAGTAAAATACTAATATATATAATTTAAATTGGAAAAGACGGATGCCAATAGATGGATTTTGTATTTTAAAGTATAATGAGGAAAGACAAAGAAGACATGAATGCTTTTTCTCCTGAACTATCAATCTTACACAATAATACTGCTGCTTGAAAATGTAACAATCATTTTCCTCCTCTCCTGTCTATAAATTACTTTATTTAATAATTGTCTTTTTTGTCCACTAACAGTATATTAATCCGTAAGTTGCAAGATTTCAAAAGTTAATAATTTAACTAAAACTCATCTAACTACTATATATTTAAAAGTTATTTGGATATACAAATACTTAATTTATTTGGAAAAGAAGATTCAAAACTATGTTTACCGTCGATGGCATGCACGTTTGTTTGCGACTTACCAACTTTTCAAATATAAATAAGCTTAATTATTTTTTTGGTCTTTGTATATTAAGGTTATTTTTTTGGTCTTTATATATTAAGGTGGTGACATTTTAAAAGACACTTTAATTAAATGGTTATATATTTAGGACAAATAAATTTCAAAATTAAAACATTTTCAAGATACATAAATTAGATGTTGTATAATTTTATGATAGTAAGTTTTAAAATCGAAATAATTTGAGGACAATTAACGCCAGAATTTTAAAATTTATCGTTCTCAAATCGCTTCAATTTTGAAATTTATTGTCCTCGAGTTGCTTCAAGTTTGAAGTTTACTGTCTTAAAATTGTAACATTTGAATTAGATATTCTCAACCTGCTTTAATTTCGAAACTTATTGTCCTAAATTACCACCCCTATTTTAGGTGCCTTTAAAATGTCAATCCCTCACATATATATAATAAAATAAATAATAAAGCCATATAAATATTTATACATTGGTTCATGTCTATACATAGATAGATACACGTTAACTATTAAATTATAAGCGACGAAACGTACCATCCACAAGAAATTGATGTTAGAACCTCAATCAGCTTACCTACGTGCACAGCATGATTTCTCATACGACAAACATACATTCCATAACATCTTTTTTCTTCTTTCTCTTTTCTTTTTTTTTTTTATCTGAAAATTTATGTTCGAATTTATAATTATGATAGTATATATATATATATATATATATAATATACATAAACACTATACACGCATGCATTTTACAAAAGAGAGAAGCGTCAACAGCCACAAAACGAAAACAGTAGAAGAGAGACATAATGATGGCTTAAAATAATTAAACCCAACAAATTAAGGATTTGGCATGTGAAAGATACTTGATATGCTTTTAGCTTTATAGACAAGAAAGAGGATAAGATAACCCAAGAAAGAACTGTATCTTGCCGTTAATGGTTTTAATAACAACTGCATTTTTTATTTATTTAATCTATATATACTTTTAATATTTATAATATAATGACCTTGTTTAATCAATCTTCTATTATCCAAATGCCTCTTTATCAATATTACTATTTGTCAACCTTGATTTTACTATATTATATTGTATTGCAGCATACAGTATATGTCTTCGGACGAATCAAATCAATAAAAATAAAAAATAAAAAAATGCGCATATTGTTTTTGTTCCATATAATTAATTTAAGACAATGAAGAGAAGGACAAAAATGTAAATGAAAAAAAAAAATACAAAACAAACACACAACAAAATCCGCGCCAGTGGTGGGCAGTGACAAATTGAAAAACCTTGGACAAGCCTCGCGGATATAAATGAGACATGGACCCCACAATTTTATATTTATATTGTATTTTTCCTTTGAACCCCACAGTGAATTCTCTATTTTACCCCTATGTTTATCTCTTCTGCTCCCTTCACCTTTTTCGCTTCTATAAACTAAACAGAGCGAACCAAAAAGCCTCACCATTGCGCTTCTCTTTGTCCGCCCAAACGAAATGTCGTCGTTAAGGTACAGCTTTCACCACGCCTCTCCATCTTCGAGAAGCTCTGGGCTGTTGAGCTCTCAAAAGTCCATTTACGACGACGTTTTCGGCGGTGCTCCGAAGTCGGGTCTGGGCAATGCGTTAGCGCCGCGCCTGGAGGACTACGCGGAGATTTTCGGCAGCCGATCTTGCTCGATTCCGATTCTCGATGTTCCAGTCGTCGAAGGATGCGATTCACGGCAGCACTTCGACTACTACGAGGTTTTCGGGGAGCACTTTATTGGTGGTAATAAGTCCATGACGATGTCTTCGTTTCATGAGTTGGTGGACGGTGCGGATTGTGGGTATGATGGTGACTACCACCCCTGGTAAACCTCCGCCCCTTTCATCATGAGCTTTATTTTTTTTCTTTTTCGTTTCGAATTAAAAATATTTTGCAGTTTTTTGTTATTTTCCAACCACCATGACGAAGTAAGTAAATGCACAAATATAGGAATCTGATTGATACTGACGCTGAGATTTTTATTCTGCTTTTTTGTTTCTAATAGCTGCTTTCGTGGGTCTGTTTTGTGGGCTTTCTCTGTTCTTGCCTTTTCACTTTACTCTTTCAATTTATCAGAGGAACAGTTTAAAATGAGTCTCGGCCACTATATAGTTATTGTGGGGTTACAGATTATGAATGTAATGTAATGTCTTTCATATTTGGATGAATAAATCTTCTGCAGCTACATATATCTAGAAACATAGAATTCATCACTGTGATTAAGGTTGTCTTTTGCTGCCTTTAGGTCTCCCCAACAGAGTGGCTCGGTTTCTGATGAATTTAATCCACTGGCTGGAGCTGAGAAGAGCCCTGGCTCACCAGATTGTGACTCATTACACAGCAGCGACCTTTTCATCGAACCTGATAACAAACGCACCCCGAACCGTATCAATCGTGCGGTTGACTCCGAAGCATCTGTTCATTGTTCCAAGCATGAAACTAGTGATGATGACACTGTAAGTAGTGAAGCTGCTGGCGAAAGAGTTACAGAAAATGAACAATGCAGCAAGTTTTCTCCAGGCCGTTTGGGTAAATTTGCTAGTTTGAAATCACACTGTAATAATGATTATGAGCGTGGACAGGATAGACCTTTTATTACATTGTCTGACATTAGTCTTCGGACAAAGCCTTCGGGGTTGCCTCCACCTTCAAGGGCACCACCTGCATTGACTGTAAAAAGAAGGGTTCGTCCTCAAATATCGAATATAAAGAAGCATAGTAGGGCTGAATCCGACGATTGCTGGGAGGTGTCTGTATCTGAGTCCAGTTGGGAAGCGGAGAACATGAATAAGAAAGTTGAAACGAGTAAAAATGCTAAACAAACATTGGGGAGAGATGATATCTGGAGCAGCACTACATGGGACATGGAAGATGTAATGAAAGTGGAGGAGACAGAAGACTCTGTTACTTCTACAGGTGACGACGAAAGAGAAGGATCAAGCATGAGTATGGAGAAAAGTTCAGATTTACTTGGGTTACATTTTTCTGCTGAAATGGGTGGCACATTTGCTGGGACTGTTAATTGGAGAGAAGAAACAGATTATTATGAGGTCTTTAAAGGTAATAATACAGCTGCTGAAACATTTGAGACCATCCAGGACTACGATTATCTGACACAACATAGGAGGCCAGATGATCAGAGATGTCAGAGGACAGTAGATTTTGTGGCATTAAACGAGAAGCCGGGGTTTAATTCTCCTAAATTGGTAAATGACTCACCTACGCAGAATGTGGGATGTGATCAAATCAAGATCATCTCTAATGAACTTCCATGGTCTCAAGAGAAACAGTTACCGAATAACGAAGCATCGGAAAAAGTGGGACCTAAATGGGATACTAGTAAGAAGATTCCTGAACTTGTTCTGCAACCTAGCGGATGTGAAAATAATGTAAGAGATCATGATGGACTTATGAGGAGGACACACGCAAGTGAAACCAAGAACAAACTGAAGGAGATTTTTAATTTAGAAAGGTATGGGGTGATAGTAGAAGAGGATGATGAACATGGAGAGAGCGATGAAGAATCATTTGAAGTCATTTCATATGAGAAAGATATCTTGTGCCAACTTCCTGGTGAAGGGCGCAAGTGCAAGGAGAGGCATGAAGAGGCTTCTGATCATGGGTTATATGATTTGAGATATGCTAGAAAGATCAATGAACGAAGTTCGTTAAGGCAACATGAAGATGAAGGTACTCTTGAAAGAGATAATGGTTGTTTTAGCCCTGGAAAATGCGACCAGGAAGTTCTCGAAGCAACTTTGCGCTTGAATGTAGATGCCAACGAACTGGAAGGAATGAGCAATCAGGCGGAAGAAATAGAGCCCCTAGACAAGAATGACAGTGGAAGGGAAGCCTTTGATAATGTATTTATCGATTTACCTAGTTCAGAGATGAAAGGGAATCGTTGCAACCCTTTGGAAGCAACTGAACCTGCCGTTCCACGTAAAGGAAATCAGATGTTGGAAATTGAACTCGATACTCTTGCATATGAATCTCAGCACGTAATCGATAATCCACTCTTCAGTGTTAAACTAAACACACCTACCAAGAGTGTGGATGAAGATGGAACTGCCCAGAGGAATTCAAAGAAGATTGTCACTATCGAAGATGATGGTGAGCAAGAGATGAAAACGAATGAGTTTGTCATTAAAAACTCAGTTACCTCAAGTAGGGAGTCTGTTGATGCAAGGAAGGATGAAGCACGTAATATAAGGATTATATCACGCGAAAATAACACGAAGGTAAATTTTGACCAAGAAAGGGGAAGTAATCTCGAAGATGACAATTATAGAAAACTAGAGGAAGAAAGAGAGAGGGAAAGAGAGAGAGAAAAAGACAGAATGGATGTTAAAACAGTCATACTTGAAGCTCGGGAGAAATTATACACTGACAAATCTTCAACAGAACCAAGACACAGAGCCATGGCTGATGATGCTAGAGAACGATTAGAGAAGGCTTCTGCTGAGGCCAGGCTAAGAGCTGAGCGTGCTGCTGTGGAGCGAGCGACTGCTGAGGCTCGGCAACGAGCCACCGAGAAGTTAATGTCGGAGAAGGCGTTGTATAATGTGAGACAACGCTCCTTACCATCCGTGAGTAACCTTATCTAACTTGGTTACTATAATGCTGTAATGATCGGTCTACTGAGTCGGATTTTCTGGATGTGTGTTCTTGCAGGACCTTCGTAGTACTGTATTTTCGAACGGGTCGAGGCATAACACATATTCTTCTTCAGCACATGTTGGTAAGTGACTTATGTTAAAGCATCAATTTTTCGAGGCTTGGTCAGGATATGACTGTGAACGCTATGTTTTTTAATTTTTTGGTGAACGCATCCTCCATTGGAGCTAATGAACTTCAACATCCATTTGCTAAGATTTTCCAAAACTAATATGGGCAGAAGGCGAATCACCACAAAGGTGTAAAGCTCGACTGGAGAGGTACAGAAGAACAGCTGAACGGGCGGTATGTTATTTAATCTCTCGTCTTCTGTTTCTTCTTTGGATTCATTTCTTGATTGGCCTGACAATAATATTTATAATAAAACATGTTTCTGTGTCATGTCTTCAGGCAAATGCCTTGGCTGAGAAAAACAAACGCGACCTTCTTGCACAAAGAGAAATGGAGGAGAGAAATGTAGGCAACCAACACCTTCCCCCTTTTCATCTTTTATGCTTTTCTGAATGATAAATACTCTTCAAGTCTTATTCATCTTTGTTTACAATGTTGCCTTACGGTGAATATCAGAGAGCTGCAGAAATATTGGACCCAGAAATCAGGCGATGGGCGAATGGTAAAGAAGGGAATCTTCGGGCACTGCTTTCAACATTACAATATGTAAGTAAAAAAGCTCGACTTCGACAACCCTTTACTTTTATCTTGGTCAGATGAAAACGTTTGCAATATTACGACATGTGTTTTTTTTTTGTTTACAGATTCTTGGTCCTGAGAGTGGTTGGCAACCAATTCCACTAACGAAAATTATAACGTCAGCTGCTGTGAAGAGCACTTACAGGAAAGCTACTCTTTGTGTCCATCCCGACAAGTTGCAGCAGCGTGGCGCCACCGTTCAACAGAAATACGTATGCGAGAAGGTTTTTGATCTCTTGAAGGTAAGCTAGTTAGTTATCAACTTTTTTTTTTATTAGGACAATAGAATCGCATATTTATCCTTAATCACAACGCTGTTCTACCTTGAATCGCAGGAAGCTTGGAACAAATTCAGTTCTGAAGAGAGATGCTGAAGTATGTGCATATCTTCATTCCACTCTATGTTTAGACTTATCTTTAACTGTTGCTTCTCTTTACATATGGGGAAAAAAAAAAAGATTTGCAGAAAATATATAGATATTGGCCGATTTATCAATTTATGAAATGAAATCAATGTTGTATACCATGCAATTGCAAGCAGATAAGAAAAGACATATTTGCGAGTAAAAACAAGCATAAGTCACTGTCTTGAATTTCTTGTTTGTATCTAAGTACTCTTACTTACTTACCACATCTTAATGTCGTCGATTCAAACGTGACTACAGAGATCAAAATGCAGCGCACATCCAGACAACAAGCGGATAACATATATAAATAATAATTCATATAAGAGATCCGTAAACCCATCATTCAATCACTGACTAACTTAAATTAGTTAATATAAAATAATTTTTAACATATTAATTATTATTATTATTATTATTATTATTATTATTATTTTTATTATTATTTTGGAAAATAGAAAAAATTTCATTCGAAACACTTTGAGTGGCGCTATCATAGAGTTTGCTTTTTTGTAGTGATGCAACAAAGGAAAATTAAACGCACGTTTCACTCATGTTCCTACTTTTGTACCACATATTCACGAAAATACAAAAGATGTTAATGTTTTTTCCTAGCCCTACACGACAACTTGTCGATAGAACCACCTTGTTAAGGTTGTTTAATTCATAGTACACATGCATATATCTTTTATATATGTAATCACTCACAATTATCACGAGATTGTAAATTCATCATATATGTGGTTGAGCTCTATTTTCATTTGTATTTTCCTATCCACACACCTACCAATCCTCGGATGGATTTATAAACAACACAACCCAAAAATAGAGAATAAAAGAAGCTGATGAATTAGGAAAAAAAAAAAAAAAATGAGTGTTGATATTCTCTCCCTCATCCTCATATTATCCTTCACTATTATATGTATATGGTTTCAAGTCCGTATATTTGGGTCAAGACCACGGTTCATGAGATCGAACAAGTTGCCTCCAGGGCCTTATCCATTGCCTATCATAGGCAATCTTCTCCAACTCGGCAAAAACCCTCATCGATCTCTCGCTAAACTTTCGAAAACTTACGGCCCGTTAATGCATCTAATGCTCGGAACTATACACACAATCGTCGTATCATCGCCCGAAGTGGCTAGAGAAGTTCTCCAAAAACACGATAGGGTGTGTTCGCGCCGGGCCGTGCCCCATGCAGCCCAAGCCCTAGACCACGACAGGTGGTCTTTCGCATGGTCACAAATAGGTACCAAGTGGCTCAAATTTCGAAAGATATGCAAGGAGGAGATGTTCTCTATGCCCCGGCTCGTTTCAAGCGAACAACTTCGCATTGAAAAAGTGAAGCAAATGCGCGAGTATTTGAAGGAGTGCTACGAAACGATCGGGCCGTGAATATTGGTGAAATTGTGTTCGTGACACTGCTGAATCCAATGTGGAATACTTTGTTTTCCGTCGACTTTGTGAATTCGTATTCCAACTCCACTAAAGAGATGATGCAGCTTGTCCATGGCATGATGAAGGCTTTTGGAACTCCGAATATTTCCGACTACTTTCCTCCTCTCAGACGCTTTGACCCGCAAGGGATTAGGGTTGAAGCGGAAGTTTATTTAGGAAAGTTCCTTTTGATGTTCGACGAAATAATAAGCGAAAGGCTGAGGTCAAGGGAAGATTCCTAGAAGAAGAACGATTTACTTGAAGCATTGATCGGGCACATCATCGGAGTCGGCAGTGAAGTTGAGTTGAGCCTCGATGATATCAAGCATTTATTTCTGGTGAGTATGTAAATAACCACTTAGATTAATATACCTTGCTATGTAAGTACACAAAAAGTTACAAGATATACAAATTATGATATGCATATAGGATTTACTTCTTGGAGGAGTTGATACTGCTACAACTACGGTTGAATGGGCTATGACGGAATTATTTCGCAACCCCGAGAAACTGACTAAAGCAAAGGACGAGCTTGAGGCTGTGATTGGATATGACAAGCAAGTCGAAGAATCAGACATCCCAAGGCTCTCGTATTTAAGCGCTGTCATAAAAGAAACCCTAAGAATTCACCCGCACGGTCGGTCCTCTTCTGGTGCCTCACAAGGCGGAGTCCGATGTTGAAATAAACGGATATACGATACCGAAAGATGGAAACATAGTCTTTAATGTATGGGCTATCGGTCGGGACTCGAGGGTTTGGGCCAACCCAGAAAGATTCGAGCCCGAGAGGTTTTTGGAGAGTAAGATAGATTATCGAGGCATACATTTCGAGCTCATACCCTTTAGCTCGGGACGGAGAATTTGTCCAGCACTACCGTTGGCTCATTTGATGATGCATATGATGTTGGCATCTCTTATTCATCATTTCGACTGGAGAATCGATGGTGAAGAAATGAGGTCGAGATCGTTGGATGTGAGTGAGGCGTTTGGTCTTTCACTTCATAAAGCTATGCCTCTCATGGCTTACGCTGCAACTAAACGCTAGATGGCAAATACCAGCTGATGAGCTTCAGTGTTTATAATGTAAACAAGTTGATAAATAAACTTTGTGCATGGATCACTGTTGATTCATTCACAGATTGTTGTCTTCAAATAAAAATGTTCAATGAGAATTTGTCGTCTCTGCCACTAATTTTCTAAATTGTAGATCACTTAGGGTGTGTTTGGAATGAAGAAAGTAGTAAGAAAAAGAAAATGGAAAAGAAAATGATTTTCATAAGTTTTTTTTTTATTTTCCTCACCATTTGGTGAAGAAATTAGTTTTCTTTAGTTTTAAGTATAAATTTAACTAGATTTGCTTTTCTTTTCCTTTTTTATTTCTTCAATCAACCAAACATAAAAGTTAATTTTTCTTTTTCATTTGATTTTCTTTTCCCTACTAATTTTCACAAACCAAACACACCCTTATTTTAATTAATCTTCGACCATACATAACGTTATTCATATTTCAAACAATTCTCAACTAAACTACCTACGGAACTTCTCAAGTGGAAGTACTAAGATTAAAAGATCAGTTTAGTACAAAAAGCATTTGATTTCAAGACCAGATTGATCCACTGAGTCATTCGATTAGACGTACTCGTTTTCTATCTCTTTTTCATTTCTTGATTTCGCCTTCTTATGCATAATAAGTTCACGAATTAGATGAAAGCAATGTTTTAAAATGCGTATTGCGCAATGTATCGCGTTTTAGTTCCAATATTACGTAGCATAAATAGCGTATCGTATTGTGTGAATTTTTCGAGAAAGTCACTTATAATGCCAAAAATATATATATATAAAATACACAAGCAAACAAACTAATTTGGAAATGGTCTTCAATCATAAAAGAAGATAAAATCCAGTTTAGGAATTCACCGAGATTTCAGATCACATCTAGAAAATAAAATTCTCCAAGGAACAAGTTTAAAGCTCTGAAAACGATTTATCTTCCGATCTCTTTTCCTAATTACAACGAGGTCTTTTATTGACAAGGCTTATAAACTAAAAACATATGGAAATAACGAAGATTAAATGGGGAATGTCTATGGACTGATTAGCTATGAATTTTGCTGCAAAAGAAACCAAAAGTTTGATGAACTTCCAAAATCCCGCCACTTAATCGGTTCTGTCAGTCTAAAGTCAAACAATCATAACTTTCTCCACACTTAATATCTTTTAACCCCATTATCTTTTTCTGGAAACTACAATCCATTGGCTTTCAAATGGTATTAATTACCTCTCCAAATCTAAAGCCAATGAAAGCAGTTTAATATTTGGAGTTGACAGCTCAACAATATCAGTGTCATAAATAGCATGGGTAATTTAAGATATATCACAAAATAGCGCGCTAAATTGCGCAAATAGAGTGCCACATCATACATAGCGTACGCTAGACAAATGCTATATTTGATGCGCTTTAATGCATTTTTAAGCAAAAATGTGCTATAGCGCGCTATTTAAAACACTGAGTGAAAGCAATGCATCAGTTAATAAAACCTATTGGTAGAAGGCAAACCTTAGTCAGTAGCTCCAGACAAAATTATTGACTACCAACAGGTAAGTGGGAAGGAGGCTTGTCAGTAGGACAAATGTAGTCGGAAATCAGTCAAATTTTTTCCGATAATAACCGACTAATATAGTTAGTCGGGAGATCCGACTACTGGAATTAGTCAGCAATGTCAGTTGGAAGATTTCCTCTAGCACTGTTGTTACAATATATATATATTTTCAAATTTCATTTTTTATTTTTTATTATTAGATATAATTTTATAATTTAATTTTAATTGATAATGCAATCAATTAATTAAAGTTCAATTATAAATAAATAACAAAAACAATTCGACAAATAGTCCGAGAATACATAAAAATAAAAGTCGTTCCAATGTGAAATAAAAAGGTGAAATAACAGAATAACTACACTACGGTAAGTCGTGGTCAAAACTGTTTGGACTAATTTATTGTGTTCAATAAATAGTTATCTTTGTCTAGGAACTTGAATGTAATATATGTGTAGTTATGGACTTACTTATAAATATACAAAAGATGTGCTTTGATATATATAGGTAGAGTGTATGTGATTAACACACAACTTGAGTATGAGCTTTCTCTCACTAGAATATCTCTCTCATCATAGCTAGTGCTTAATTGTAGAGAGAGAAAGGGTTAATTGTAGAAAAATGTTGGTGATTAATGAAGATTTGATTGAGAATTATCCAAAAGCTTCCGTGCACTTAATCTTCAAGGTAATTCGATCAAATATATTCTCGAGTTAATTGTTGGATGTTAAAAACGGACCTAACAATTGGTATCAGAGCATAATCGTTGTTGAATTGATGAATTTTTTAGCTGAATTTTTTTTCGTATGATGTGTTCTTTGCGCGAAAACGTTCGATAAAGCTTGATTTGGATTTCGTATGCTGATTCTGTGCTGTTTTCGTATGAGATGATGCTAATTGTTTGTGAATCAATTAACGTATGCTAATTGTGGTCGAATTTGATCAATTTGCGAAAATCAGCGAGATCGAAGAGAATTTTCTATCGAACCTATTTTTCCATCTTCAAAGTGTTGTACGCTAAATTGCTAATTGGACTATATTTTGGTTTCGATCGTGTTAATCGAGTGTTTTGATTATCCAAACAATTTGATCGATTAACTGTGCTTAATGTGTTAATTTGAGTGTTATTTGAAGATATCGCATAATATTATGAAGTTTTCGTACCATTCATAAACACTTGTTCGTATAAGAGTTTTCGCATTAACCTACTTTTCGTATCTATTTTTGCTTTGACCATAGATTTCGTATCACTCACATTAACTGAATTTTTCGCATTGACTTTCTATTTTTCTATACTGTAGCTGTAGCATACGAAAAACTTTGGATACGAAAAAGTATTGGATGTGAAAAACAACATTTGTTCGTATGAAAAAAAATTCGATACGAAAAATTTTATATACGAAAACTTTTGATGCCTAAATAGTTTATAAATAATTTTGTAAATTGAAAGGAACAAATTTAAATTACGATATAAAAACCCTACCAATCGAGCTTCCCGTTCAATCTACCCTATGGATCTGCCTTGCCACTGACTGCTGACACCCTTCGGATTCGCCACGTTGTGATTTCGCTTGTTTCGGGCTGAAATAGCCTTAAACACAGGGCTGTTCCACCCGGCGACCATCTGATCCCATAATTCCTCGGAGATAAATCCGGCCATCGCATTTCATCTCGATAATGGAGAAGGACAGTCTCAAACCACGACTTAACCTTTTTATGAAAAGTTTCTTCGTAGATGCATATTCCGATACTGGGAAGGTATATCCGGCCTAAACGATAAAATATAAATTAAAACAAAACAATTTAAGTTATAAAAACCATATAAATAATATATTACGCAAAACCAAATGAACCAACATTCGATAGTGGTGGCAACTACTTTATTGTAGGTGTAGTATGGGTCGTCGAAACTTCTTTTTATGATGTTCGTTATTTCATGTTTTATACCTCGTTTCCCAAAACAAAAAATTAGTTAATCCCACAATACGAGAACATTTATTTTTTACTCAAAGACTTACCCAGTGAAAGATTGTAGGGAGTTGTAATTATCGGCCAACACGAATAATGCTTGTCAAACTGTCCATGGACAGTGAAACCATCAGTGCATAAGCCAAACCAAACATTTTGTGGCTCTCTGGCAAAAGATGAACATCAGATTTATCCAAAAAAATGAAGATCTGCAACAGATCAAGCTATGGCTATTATGAGGAACATTAACAACCAATGTATCCTCAATTTCCCGATCAATTTTCTTCAATTCCGCCCACATTTCATCAAAATCCCGATAGTTCCCCTAGGGATTCTAATACGTGAGTAGGAGATTGATTTTAATTTTACGATGTATTAGGTTTCCGTTAATATTATAATTAATGAAATTTTTATCATTTTAATTTTATTTTTAATATTTAGTTAATTTTTGGTAAATTATGATATTTATTTTTCAATAATTTAGAAATAATTAAATTACTAATTTAATATTTATTATATTAATTATTTCTAATAATATTTATTAAATTTTAAATAATTTATTTCTACCCATTGTGATAGAGTTTGCGACCGAATCGTGGTGCATATTTGCGACGACTTTTCCGTCGCAAATATCCGCCGCTACACGGATTTTGCGACGGTTTTATTTTTCCGACAAACTCATTTGCGACCATTCTGTTCCGTCGCAAATTCCATCAGCAACAGATTTTGCGACGGTTCTGTCCGTCGCTAAACTGAATTTTTTTTGTAGTCATCTTGACGGATTTTCCGTGGTGGATGGGATTTTAGTTAATGTTTGTAGTGATAAATATGGTCCCCGTTAGGGAAAAAGAAAAACAGCATTGTTTTTTGGGTGACGAGAACTCATTTGACTCTTCTGCATCGGGAACGAACTCAAATAATGTTTCCCTAATGAATGCCGAACTAATTCCCTTGTGCAGTAGTATAACGACTGCTACTGTTTTGGTATGGTACAATGTAGTATAATAATTAATGCCGTTGCATAGTTGTACTAGGTTAGGTGTGTGTATTAAATGAATCTTCTATCAACTGAATTATCTTTCAGATATAGTAACTAAACTATACTACCCAAACATATATCAAATAAATGTTGCCCGTATTGCAAGATGAAAGAAGCACAACCTATCATCAATCCCCTTGAGTTGTAACTGCATAGCAGCAAACGAACTTACACAGTTCAGAAAATATTACAACAACAATAATAATAATAACAATAATGATAATAATAATACAGCTACAACCCAATATGTAAGGGAGGCCGCCCGAATATGGATGCAGATGCAAAACTAAGTTATCAGAAAAACTAAGATGTTGACCCTAATGTTGAAACAATATTCGGGATCAGAACGTTTTTGCACAGCGGAAAAATAAACTTAGTTGTAAAAAGATGCAAGCACACGTTGGACACAGAGTTTAAAAATATGCAGCAAGTTATAAAACTTGATGCGTGCCTTCAGGGCAAAATTCCACTACGAGAATGGATTACAAAAAAGTAACTATCAAACATAGTAAAAGCAACCTAGAAAAGAGTAAAACTACTCTAGCAATATTCACACGAAAACTCACGTATAGATCCTAAGTCCTATACAAAAGTGTGAAGATAAAAACTAGGCACAAAGAGATCGAAACAGATAGATGATGGAAAACTTTCCTTTCTTCTTGCTCCTTGCACGCGCGCATCTTTCTATCTACCTTTCTTTCATATGTTTCGATGCTCAAACTCGATTGGAGTCTTCTGAATATATAGATTCGTGACTCCCCCTATTTTACAGGTCCGATTTGGTTTGTTCCACCTTATGTTCCTTCTTCTCTATTTTTAGTAAATGTACCTCCTATTTTTAGCAACTGCTTGACTCAATCTCCCATGATCTTTATATCTTCTCTGATGATATCCATATCTTCTATTTTTAGCAATTGCTTGACTCAATCTTCCATGATCTTCATATCTTCTATTTTTGGTATATGCTTGCTCATTTTCCCATGATCTTCATATCTTATATTTTTTAGTAAATACAATCCACTTTCCTTGAACAATTCCAGCTCGAAAATACCTTCCTGCACATACTAAAATAAAGCCACAATAATAGGGTAAACAGTTTTTGGGTATGAAAGACAAAATCAAAGATGGTCCTCGTCTGAGTCAATGTTGACTCAGGTGTTGATCAACATTTTGACTCAGGTGTCACTCAACATTTTGACTCAGGTGTCAATCTACATTAACACAATAAAAAGGATAGCATAACTAATACATAAAAGAGATCCGCACATACCATTTATCCAATGCTTAACTAATCAAATCGTTTTAAACCAAATCTTCTCTCGGCCGCTTGGTCATGGACATAATGACGGTGACGAAGGCGTTGTCTTCTTTGGACATGCGATCGCATAGAATGTTCTTGTACTTTTCGAACAGTCGATCGATAATGGAAAGCCCGAAATGTTCCACGAGTAAAGGCTCGGACACAGATCTAATGCACCGGGCCACGCTGTACCCATCACCATAGGCGCCGCCGTCGCAACAAGCTGCCCATTTGACCTCGCTGGTCTCGAGCCTGTTTATGACGAAAGAACCTTCTTTTATTACCTCAATCTCCACTTCTTTAGGCGAGGGCGTGTAGTTAGGGATGTTGAATGAGTGTACCTTCTCTTCCTCAATTAGTCCCTGCGCAGTCATTTAATATGTCCGTTTGTAAATAAGTGATGAGATTTAGTACCTAGCTTGTGTTAGGAATAGGGCGGCTTTTTATACTACAAATACCTCAGATACCATTTCGCTTAGGGCCAAGGCCATGAGCTCCCATATAAGGCAACACTCCTTGCTCGAAGCATCTTCGCTTTTCCTCCCCAATATAGTCAACACCATTTTCCCGCCGTCCACCAGCTCGTCGGCCCGGCAGTTGAGGAACATCGAAAAATCTGTCTGAAAGCGTCTGTAGTAAGCACCAATCACGGCTTTGGGACTCGTACTCGCCATGTAAATATTCTTTTTATTCGTTTCCAACCCGTCGGGAATCTATGAGTAGTATGATATAAAGTATAAGTTTGATCATCTAAATGAAATAAAGGGAACATTTTTTTTTTCACTAGGGGCGTGTTTTAAATTTTACCTTGGAAAGCCATTGAAGACTGAACGAAGAATGCACGAAATGAAGGGTTTCTGAAGCGAAGAGCCTACCGTAAAATGAACCCGGGACTCCATTGACAAAGCAATGGCTTGGTAGCAGTCCCATTTCATGTTTTAATTCGGCATGAAATTCGGGTAATAACGATCGGAATACGGAGTTAAAGTCATTTCCGGGGAGATCGTTCAAGTGAATGGTAATTTCGGGCAAGGCATGGCCGTGCCTTTTCCTTAATCTGTCGACGTTTCTTACAAATTCGTTGATGGCGAAGAAGGTGTTTGGCCCAGAAGCACAACCGAGATCTGCTATTGAAATGTTCTTTGTTGGGGCTATGCTGTTATATAGCTCGCGTATGGCTTCTTCTGCTATGGGCTTTGCCATCGACATAGCTTCTCTCTGACAAAAAGAGTTAACCGAAGTAGTTATTACATGTAAGAAGTAAACTAAGAAAGTTCAGTCCTAGATATTACAGTGTTTCAGTGATGAGTATTACAACATCATTTATTAGTTACTTTTGTCTTTCTTCCATTCAGTTATATACCTGCATTAAAGAGTTGGTTGCGTAGCTGGTCTTTCCTTGGCCTCCATTCATGTGAATAACTTGCACAAAATCCATTTTACTTCTCTCTCTCTCTCTCTCAATATCTATTTTTTTTTTGTTTTGTAGTGTAAGGAGATTCAATGTAGTTTTAGTATGTAAAACCGTGGATCTATGCATATCTATTTATATCCATAGATGATGGAGAGAAAATATAAAAGTCGTGGTGGCAAGGCAACACATTTTAATTGATTTAAAATGAGTTTTTTACTATAGCTCCATTAATTCGTCTCTCTATCGATGTCCCCTATGATAAGAACATTGGACGAGGAATATATAATTTGTACACGTTTAATACATTGACTCACTTGATACAGTGATCTATTAATATGTGGGGAAACTACTTTTGATGGATGGACGTGCTTTAGTAGCAAGTAGTAGGGGTGAGCAAATGCGAATATCCGGACTTTCAGATATTCGAATTTCGGATATCCGGATTTTCGGATAGCTAAAAATGAATACGGTATCCGATCCGATTTCATTCGGATATCCGAAAATCGGTTATCCGGTTTATTCGAATATTTAAAATCGGATATTCGCATCCGTTTTAAATTTAAAATTGAAATTTATTTTTTTATAATTGATTTTTATTTTTTTTTAAGTTGTTCATTTTTTCTATTTCTTCCCACTAAATATATATATATATATATATCACCTAAAATTCCTACACAAAATATAAATGCAATTAAAATATACTGATATTGTAAATGCATTTGATGCGCGTGCTCTAATTATTTTATAATTTAAGAGTTATTTTAAGCCTTTTCATAGATAAATTTTTATTAGTTATAGAAAAAATTGATTTGTGGGAATATAATTGAACTAATTAAAAATACAGAGTAAAATTGTAATTAGGAATTACATACCAAATTATTTGATAAGTGATTACTATAGAGTGCTGAGAGTTTATAAATAGTATATATATGATCTAACAATTGCATCACACGATGATACTCTATTAAAAAATTCACACGATAATTCTATTATTATCCGTTATTCTCTTTTCTTCATTGTCTTTCCTCTATCTTTTTTTTTTTCCAGTACTATTCGCATTTTTGCAAGAATAATATAAATTCTATATATTGTATTTTGAGTTTCAATAATATATGTTGGACCTCTTTTTCTTTTTATTTTCTTTTTGACCACTTTTTTTTGGTGATTATTTAATTTTATTGTATTTTTTAAAAATATTGAACCGGATACCGGATATCCGAATTTTAGGCCGAGCATTATCCGCATCCGATCCGGTTTATCTTAAAATAAAGCGGATCGGATATCCGATCCGATTTTTAAAACTGGATATTCGGTTTTTCGGATTTTGAAAACCGAATATCGGATCGGAATCCAGTTTTCGGATAATTTTACTCACTTCTAGTAAGTAGTGTTGGATTTTGAACTAATTGGGACATTGGGCCCAAATGGGGTTAAGTAACCCAATAAAATTCAAACTAATCAGTTTTATTAAAATTGAAAAAATATCATTCGTCTTCTTAAGAGACAATAATCTACGTTTGAAGAGAGTTCATAGGCAATTAATTTGCTCAAAACCAATATCGGACGATAAAGTAAATGCCGTGTCAGTAACAAATTTGTTATCGTCGTTGTGCTATAGTAAAATAATCAATTTAGTCTATGTATCTTAGGGACTAACCCGAGAAACACTATAATTTGGAGCATTTTCGTCTTACTGAAAGTGAATTGAGCTCACTCATGCCTAGACTTACTCGTTATTATCGTTCCAGCTACAGTTAGCGATCGACAAATTCACACATACAATCTGTACACAACGCTATGAATTACGATCATAATAAATAAGGAGATTTGCACATCTCCTTGGTTTGTTTGTTTGATAAAAACGAATTATATTAAGAAAATAATAGCCACGGCCGAGTAGGGGCAGTTCGTCCCTCACCGCCAAAGCCAATTGTTCTCGCAAAGTAATGAACTACTTGATTACAATGGCTTTTGACAAAACTAAATTTAATTGAGGTAAAGGAAGATCTCCATGCTAGACAATCGGCTATAACATACACAATCCCCCATTCCTTGAAGCAACGCTTGCGGTCTCGAGCATTTGTATCACCCCCAAACCCGCACGGATGATCATGAACTGACCTGCCACCGATGACCTCTTAACACTACATCACGGGCTGAGTATAAACTTCGCCAAGACTGCGATGGAGAGCTGCTCAACGTCGCGGTAAGAAACGAGCCATTCAGATGGTATCTCGCCTGGAATATTTGACCAAGTAAGCTCTCAGGTACTGCTAAAAGTCTCCATACCTGTTTTGCAAGCAAAGTTTTATTAAAAACTTCGAGGTTACGAAATCCCATTCCCCCCAAGGTCTTAGGAATATGCAACTTCTCCCACAATAACCAATGTAACTTATACTTTTCCGTTCCGCTCCACCAAAACCTAGCCACCAATTTTCCTAATATCATGCATGAGAGTCTTCGGAAGCCGAAAGCATTCCACTGCATAAGCCGGGATAGCTTGAAGTACGTCTTTAATGAGGAACTCCCTGCTCGCCTGTGAGAGCGGTCTCTCCGACCATCCCTAAATCCACTTCAATATTCTACTGCGAATGAATTCAAAGACCTCTCTCGACGGTTCCTTCCCGTAACTCTAGGCAGCCCTAAATGCATATTCTGCGTGCTTGCTGCCGAAATTCCCATGATTGAGCAGCAAGCTTGTCGAGTTTCATGATGTGTTAGCAGAGAAACTTGCGGACAACTTCTCGAAATTAACAAACTGTCCAGATGCTACTTTGTATACTTCCAATACCCTCTTAACCTCCGCAACTCTATCATATCGTGCATGTATAAAGATCGTCGTATTGTCTGCGAACAGCGAGAGACTCGTGGGGCTCCTCGGCAGACCTTGATACTCGTCATTGCTCCTGTCCTTTCTGCTTTCCATAATAGATTGCTAAATGTCTCGTTACAGAAAAGAAAAAAGGTACGATGATAACGGATCTCCCTAGCGTAGTCCCCGTTGCGGGGTAATACAACCAAATTCAGACCCGTTTAATATAAAATAGTATCGCATTACGAATGAAAACCCAATTTATTCGGTACCTACTTCAGGAAAGACCACTTGACCCTGTCATACGCCTTGCTCAAGTCGAGTTTAAGAGCCATAAGGCCCTCTCGTCTGTTGCTCCTCTGTCTTATAGCATGATATATCCAAAGGCAACAAGATCATTATCTGTTATAAGACTATTAGAAATAAAAGCGGATTGCGCCTGCCAATACTCAAGATAGAAAACTAGTGAAAAAACCATCAGGTCCAATGGATTTATAAGGGGAGATACCTGTCAATGCTGTTTGCATATCCTCGCTCGTCATTCATTTCCTCAGAGACCTTTGGAGTAATCAGCCGGGTAGCGGCATCAATATCTAGCAGAGATGGACACTGAGACACTTAAATAAGCTTGAAAAATAAGAGGTAACAGCTTCTTCGATATTTGTCGTCCTTTCACACCACCTCCCATTAGTTTTCCGACTAGAAGATGCATAACGGTGGACGAATTTCGTATTCTCATCGTAGCCAGGTGATTTTACTACGTTGTTTCCAATAAAGCTCCTCATGTCTCCGCATATTATTTATTATACTCTCGAAGAAAATCTCGTTCCTCACCTTTGCCTAGGGTCGTGGCATTTCCATTGCATAAGCGACTGATCTCCTCTTAAATTTTCTTGAGCTTCCTCTTTACCCCTTGATAATGACGTGATCTCCTCTTCAAGTTTTTTGAGCTTTCTCTTTACCCCTTGATAATGACGTGGGCTCCACTCTGACAATAAGTGCCTACTCCTACCAAGGATATCCCAAATGTTAGACTGCCGATTATTCGGCGATGTGGCTCATGCCTCACGGATGCTATCCTCATAAGCATCCTCAAACGGAAAAGCAACGAATCTGACGATCCAACGATATCATTCGAACGTACGTAACCTTTGAATGAGGGAAGATATCCAACCAGTCGACTGATGCACACGCCCTATTCAACCTTTCCCGTGTTGTGAGAGGAGAAACAACATTGTTAGTCCAAGTATAGTTGTCGCTTTCGAACTACAGATCAATCAACCCTGTCTCCGTCTGTCAGGCCATTCTCACTCGTCCACCAATTTTCTCACAAGGCTCGACTAACTCGTTGAAATTACATGCACACAACCATTTTTTCCGCCCATAGAAACTCAACTTGTGAAGTAATTCCCAGCTATTTTTACGAATATTCGCCAATGGGTCGCCATAAAGCTCGTTAAAGTACCACTGATATTGAGAGTCCGTACATGTGATTCCTATGTAAATATGGTAGTGCGAATAAGATCATAGACGTATGTCTATGCTCTTATCCCAGAATAGCACTAAAACACAACTACGTCCATGAGAATCAACCCCGAACCCATTTAATCCAATCTTTTTCTGCACGAAATCATGACGAGAAGTTCCAATCATAGTTTCTAACAAGAAAATCATGCCGAGATGGCATTTACGGATCAAGAGTCCAAGCTGATGAACCGTAAAGCCCCTACCCAAAGGTATGAGATCATCTGTTCCATTTATGTGTTCCCATATAATGTTCCACCAATCAAATAATGACACATGTTCATTCCCATTATTCTATCCATCCCCATGATTAAATAAGCGGACACGTGTCAACACCGGATTGGTGGAACCCCAAATGGGAACAGATGAATCAAACTACTACCCAAACCTCTACAGTTCCAAACTATCTGTCATGACCCCGAAGGAAGCTTCGGTTGAAGATGACCTTGGTGCTGCTGAAGACATGGAAGATAAGTTGGGTCGAATCCTCATTTTATTACTTATGTTTAATTTGGTACAAATATGTTAGTGAGCCCAAATTGGTTATGTTTATGTTAAAAACATCACACGATGGGTTATGCATGCTAAGCAAGATTAAACATGTCTTTTCTATCATCTTCTTCTAAATCTCTTCTCAATAATTCTTCTTCTCATATCCTCAACTCTTCTCATTATCATATATAAATACCCAAAAAAGCTAAGTATCACAACCACCACACACCTTACGCTGCTAGCGATCATCCATGTTTTACATATAAACCGATATGACCATAATATTGGTTTCAGAGCGGTCTTCCTCGGATATGACCGAATATGCTCATTGGAAGGATCTGCAAAAGGAGCAGAAGAAACTGGGACATATGATAGCTAAATCGGGGAGCAACTTCCTGGCTGTCATATCCCGACGAGATGATGCAGAAGAGAGGATCTAGAATCACTTCACGATACATCAAAGGGAGGTCACAAACAAGTTGGAGAAATTCAGTGAAGATTTTAATGGTAAGTTCGATATGCTCACACAGACCATAAATAATTTACAGACACATCTACAACGAATGAATATGGGATCGATTTTGGGAACCCCGCCATTTCTATTTGTGCGCCAGAACTCAAACATTAACACACGATCAGATGAGGTATCTGTCGAGCCCAGTATTGATGACTCGATGTTGAATGAGGTAGAATCCGTCTTGATGGAGGATGAATCAGTGTTTGGCCGAAGGGGGATCTATGCCAATGTTGGTTGACGAGATGAGTTTATAAACTTTGTGATACGGAAATAAAACTATAATGTCATTGTATCTTGTAGACGATGTTATAACAAGAGAATCATTGTAATTCAGGTTATTTCGTCTTAGTGAAATGTGAATTGAACTCGTGTCTCGATTTACCCATTATTATAGTTTTAACTATAGTTAAGCCACCAATAGATACACACACACATGCACGTCGTACACAATTCTATGATCATGATAAATAACATGATGAATAAGGAGAATTGCACATCTGGTTATGTCACTAGATTAGATTTTTAAATATTTATTTCTTTTCTATTTTGGGCATGGGAATCTCAAATCAGCTATGGGCATACGTACCACACACCACTCAATCAGCTATGGGCATATGTACCACACACTCATGCAAGGAGTTGAATGTGTTTCAAATTCACCCAGCACAGTAGTCATGGATTCGAACCCATGACCTAGAGGTTGGAATACCAACTTCAAAGCCATTAGACCCAACCCATGGGGACATGATAAAATTTTCTTACTCTAGCTATTTATGTGCTTTTTTATGTCTGTCTTAGATCTAGCTCTAATCCCACGATTGGAAGACATATTGTTAATGATTTATAAAACCCAAAGAAAATTAGATCGCTCTATATTATTAATGAAAAGATGTAAGTGAACAAATACGATACAGTATCATATATATATATATATATGTATGTGTGTGTGTGTGTGTAATATTATGATCTCTCCATGCTCATACAGCATTGCCTCCATGCTCAGATTAATATTTTTCATCGCCTTCATTAATTATAGACGCAAGTGCCTCGTGCTGCATCATTTTCCAAAATTGACTCATTAGTTAATCAGTTGAATTATAATCTTGGAGGATGCAAGAGATTAGAACTTCAATAACGACAAGCAAGGAGACTCACAAGGATTGTCGATCGAAGTGATACCGATCTTGTCGTCGCACACGCCATGAGCCCTGTAATAAACATTGAGCGCGTAAGATGCATGGTTCAACAATGTGTTGGGAGCATAACACGAGCCGCCCGGGTTAATGGGCGCACAATCGACGCCGCCCGTGCTACAAGCAAAATCAAGAAAGCCTTGCAATGCTTGGTTTGATGATGTATTTGGTCTCGCGATGCACCATTGTTGGCTCTGTAGTAATAACATTATAAATTAGATATTTAAGTTTGGAAGAATGTACAATACTGATAAATAATGTAAGAAAACCCTAAATCAGCTTAATAATGTAAGAAAACCCTAAATCAGCTTACCTGCTTTCGCCCAGATGCTGGCCAGTTTGCCGTGCAAGAGGAAATGGCGAGTGCTAAAACAAGGGCAGCAACAAAGCAAGAAGCATTACACTTCACCATGATGATATATGAATTGTATGACTAGTTGACTTGTTTATTTCTAATTGTTTGTTCTTTCTTGCTTTGCTTTCTTTACTAACAATTTATTCGAGTTTATATAGACGAGTGAGCCTAAGCGTCAGAATCTGTATGGCTAATGACAGATAGTCAATCATAATAAAGTCTTTTCAATATGGTCAATCGTATTAACTGTTATACCTATTTCATTCCATTAAATCTTATTTGAATACATATTCCATTTTGACCAATCGTAATAATTGTAAAAATTTGCCCAAAAATCTTTGACGATATCCATCAAAATATTTCATACCATCCCCCAAAAAAGTAATAATAAATAATAATCCATCTTTAGAATAAATTGTGTAGCATATCACGCTGACAATATCTTTAGAGTAATAATCCATTATTATATTATACAATTACGCTAAAAATAGAATATCACGCTAACAATATAATATCACTGTTCATCAACAGAATAATATCGTTCAATTGAAAAAGAAGTATTCTAGTTTAGTATTTTACTCTAAAATAGAGTACTGATTGAAGAATATCCTAATATAAATTAGGCTAATATTGAAAAAACTTTCGTATTGGGCTCTTTAGCCCATTTTTTATAATTTTTGTTGGGCTGTTGACGAGCCCAACTAGAATACGATCCAGAAATATTTCTCTCGTTTCTTCATCGACATTCATCGTAGTACACTGTGGGCGAGAAACGGTAGACAGTGGACTAAGCGATGGTGGCTAAGACTTCCTCCGGCGGAGGAGGCGATGGGATGACAGTGGAGGAGTGCCAGAATATGATAAACAGAAGTCTCCGAAGTACTTTTCCTATTGCCATTCCTTTGTTAAACTGTTATCCCTGGCTTTTTAATCATGTCAAGGTTTTTAGAACTTAAACTTTGTTGTGTGAAGCTCCAATGGTGAAATTTCTGAGGGAACATCTCGAGAAATCTGGATGCACCATCAGTACCAATTTCATAAAAGCCGTCAATTGCGATGAGCAGCGTAAAGCAACTGCTGGGGGTTATCAGACGGGTGAAGGGGTCTGTAAATTCGATTACTTAATTAATCAAACTATGCTCATTCTGTTGATTTGAAGGTATAAATTTTGTTGCTTTAGATAATTGTGTGCAGTAATCATTTGAAGATTCAAGATGAGGTCACTCAAGTTGTGATTCACGAGCTCATTCATGCGTATGACGATTGTCGTGGCGCAAATTTGGATTGGTCGAACTGTGCTCATCATGCCTGCAGTGAAGTGTGTTTCTTTGCATATGGCTTATGTTGTCTGATTCATTTCCTTGACATTCTAATGATATATTATGTGTTTCTCCCGAGCAGATTAGGGCTGGTCACCTAAGTGGCGATTGTCATTATAAGAGGGAACTTCTTCGTGGGTTTCTGAAGATAAGAGGCCACGAGCAGGTGAATCTCTTCACATCAAATATTATTTTGTTTCGTCTCCATGTCCATTGCCTGTTATCTGATGTATTTCTTGTTAGTATTATCATATAATGTCATCTTGTGGAATGTTATGAACCACTTTTTATAAATATGAGAGGGATTGAATCAGTTTGACATTTACGTTCTCCAGCGAAAAAACTTTTATGTGGATTCTAGAGGACTTTGTGAACATGAGTTACGCTGTTAAAATTGCTCTGTGTTCTTGATTATACCGACCATTTTTTATCAAATGAATGCCGTTGATACCCGCACTTTGCCATATGGGAAGAGTTCCGAGCTGATCAACTGCTGAGCTTGCTTTCAATTTGTTTACTATGAGTTTGCAAATCAAAAGGTCTTAGTTTGCAAGATAAATCACAAGGTGCATGATATGATGTTCAAGTCTTTGACTAATATTGGAAAATTATGTTTTCTGACGATTAATAATATGGGGAAGTAAGTCTTTATTGCCCGTTGTCTGATTGGTCAACAAATGGAATGAAATTAGATACTAGGCGTCTTGTGTATGTACTGTTCTTAACTTAATTTTGCGTTATTCTGAAGGAATGTGTGAGGAGAAGAGTAATGAAATCAGTGATGAGCAACCCATTTTTCTCTGAAGCTGCTGCCAAGGATGCAATGGAAGCTGTTTGGGATGTTTGTTACAATGACACAAAACCCTTCAATAGAGCCCCGTGATCTAAGATTTTGATGTCGAATGTTGTTATTAGTATTCCTACCTTTGATCCTTGCGTTTTCAAATGCTAATCATCATATACCTAGATGGCTTTTTTATTTACTACGCTTTTTTTTTCTTGAACAAGTGTTGGGCACTAGCTTTTCCTTTTCAAATATAGTACATTTTTGCTTCTAATGATGCCAGAAAAAATCCGCTCGCCCTCCGTCGTGCCTCATCCTTGAACTTTGCCTGATATTCGGGGATCGTCCCCTGCAATTCCTAGAAGATTAAGGGGGTGAGGCCATTTTTCCTCCTGACAGGAGGGTGTTTCTCTATTCAGGTGAGTCGAGCGTAGAGAAATATGTGTGCGAAAGAGTGTGTGTTGTAGGTACCGAAGTGTAGATAAGCGTTGAGAGCAAATAGGTGTGTAGATGAAGATTGAGAGCGTGTCAAAAGCGTTTTGAAAACATACCTTGAGTGATGAATGAGCATGTGTATTTATAGGGATGAGGTGAAATTCCTTCCCTAGGTTTTATGGGACAGAGGATCCTGGAAGATCCGAGATTCGCCCTCCATTTGAATCCATCTCTTGTTCCTGAAGTCTCTTTCTGTTGGTCCTTCGAAATTGAAGAACTTCCTTGTTCCAAGAATCTCGGATTTGGTTAGGCTTTTTTTGAACCGTCCCTGACTTGGACGACCGGGCTGGTGGAGGTGCTTCAGCCACCTTGGCCACCTCGGCCGAATCGGTCGGGATGCTTCCTGCTTCTTTTGTTTGGTTTCGTTTCATCTTTTAGAAGTCTAATTGAATTTCTTTTAGAGTTCTTTATAGAATTTCATTCTATTAACTTTACAGAATTTTATTAATAACTTCTCTATCGTACCACTAACTATTTCTAACAAAATTCGTGTGGAAACACGTGCACGCATACTTGTTGCAAGTCCATGATGTTTATATACACTTTGTTTATGCAAATGGACAGATATTTGTCTGGAAATGATAGGTTTTACCAAAAGTATTGTATAATAAGTATGTGAAATTTCAGATATGGCAAAGTCTTCAAAACCACATTCTTCGAAATGCTATCATATATAACTTATCCTAAATCTATAACCCAAGTCCATACTTCAAATGAAAAGTTCCTTGCATGAAAGAGTTCCTTCCCTTGTTGGAGCTTTCCTTAAATAATCCGCAATACAAGTCAAGGACTACACATTAAATCAGGCAGCTTTATTCATGTCCATGATGAACTTAAGACGGTACATAGATTACATACTAAGATACATATGGATAAAGTATTAATCTACTTTTATAAGTCCATAAAACTATGCTTTATTCTCTTCATCACATGATAGGTCACTTTCGAAATCCTACTCAAATGAATTGGAGAGTTCATTATGGGCTTAATTTGTATACGGATTAATATCCCGGCCCCGGGCCAAATATAAGGTAATAATTCGTTGTATCAGTCATTTGAGTTTCATTTGATGAATAAAAGAAAAATCATTTTCTTTATTTCTAAGTTGTTTGGGTTGAGTGACCAGTTCAAGGTTTAACTGATAAGACTCTTATATTATATATACGAGATTTGTTATGGTGCCCACCACCGTGAGCATTCAACGCGCCGGAAGTGAGCGACAGAGGTGATGGCATAGCTTAGAGGGACAACGGAGCTGATGGCGGCGCCGGAATGAAAGGAGAAACACGATAGGTGGGAGATTTGCTATGGTGATTACGGTGGGTGGGCACCAAAGCAAACTCTATATATGTATGTATAATATATATATATATATATATTAGGGACAACTTCATTTAAATCCCCACTAACATAAAAAACTATCACTTAACTCTCCTATCATATATTTATGTCTTTTAAGGACCAATTGCAAACATCTCTTACACATAAGGACCAATTGTACTAAAATACCCCTTATAACTTGTAATATTACGATTATACCTTGAATTTTTAATTAAAAACAAAATAATAAACAAAACTAAACTCCAACGATTGATTTCAAGCTAAATAAAAACCCACGCTCCAAATAAAAAAGCTCACTCTCAATCGAACCCCAAAATCGAACGCCCACAAGAAATTGCTCCCACAAAGAAACATCAGAGAGTCTCCGCCATCGTCGGGTCTTGAAATTTCTCAATTTCTTCTGCGTAAGTTTCATAATTTTTTTGTCAATTTGTTTTGTTGTACTGTATTTTTTGTGTTATTTATCATTTAAATGCTCGATTAGAGTTTTTTCGTCTCGATTTTGATTATTATGCCTCGACTAAGTCTTTCATATGTTTAATTTGGGGCCTTTTATGCTTAATGGAGACTTTTAGGTTTAATTTGTGGCTTTTTTTAGGTGTGTTCGATTAGGGCTCTTGAAAGTTTAAATTGAATGATTTCAAGTTTTGTTTTGTTTTTTGTTTTTGTATCAATCACGTTTGTAAATCTCGTATTTTTGGTATGTTATATGTATGTTTTTCATACGTTATATGCATTTTTTAGTACCATATGTGCATTATAATGGTATGCCGTGATAGTATAAATTCGTACGATATAGGTATGATTATCGTACGATGAGTCTCATTTTTATTATTTCGTAGTCTAGATGAATGATTAAAGAGTATGCTTGGTATATGAGACGTGTATGGAATACCATGTAAGCATGGTATGATATGTATTGCAGATAAGAGACACTCGTTTTAGGATTATTCTAGCATTTACCTTCGGGGTCTAGAAGTACAGAGATGCATACATTACTATCATCAAAAGATCTAACAAGTGCAAAATATGTGGAGAATACGGGCACAATCGTCATATATGTAGAAGAATCGTACCTAGATAGCGTATTTGGCCATATTAAGCATATGAGTTTGGTTGGTCATTTTATTCTTTTGTCCATATATTCCAAATGAGTTATGGCATATTTTTTTTTTCATACATTGCATAAAAGATGGATTTATTTGTGGATTTTTTTTTGTTACGAGCATGCTTTTAGTATTGTTGTAATATTAGATGTATTCTGACAACAGATAGTGCTATGACTAAAATATTTTATATACCTGAAATATTAAATAAGTTACAGTAAATAAGTTACAGTAAAAACGCGACAATATTAAATAAGTTACAGTAACCGTGTGTACAAGGTACAGTAAATACCCATAAATGGTACGATAAACGCATTAAAATGGTAAGTAATATTAATAGCTGTAAAAAAGTGATAAAAAATACAAAAAAGTCAGCATTACAGATATTTGACATTTTTAACGGTATTGGAACAAATTCTGACACTCACAGAAAGTTCTTACAGGCACAAAAAGTTCTGACACACACGTAAAAGCTGTAATAAACTTGGTACGGTTTATGTACTTATATTGGTACGACAAACTATGCAAATGTGGTACAATATATATAATATAAGATACAGTCACATACTTCTCAATGGTACCATATAGATGCTATATTTGGTACAACTTATTAGGGTAATCATTTTTTGTATTCGTTCAAATTAGTTTTTCGTGGAAAACTACTTTATTATATGTATCTAATTATATGTTTTATTTGGTATCAAATTTGATGGTTTAACTCTTACAAACATGATTTTATATTCCAAAACCCAAGTTTCATAATAATATAATGAACATTGTAGGAACATCTTCATATTGAAGCTTTGGTTTAAACTAAAAATCCATTGTTTTGAAGGTTAACCCGTTAAATATGATTTGAAATGAAAACTAATAACATATTTACGTATATTAAAGTGTTTTTATATCAAAAGTAATGTAAAACGCGACAAAAACGCTTAACCTAATAAGTTGTATCAAATATAGCACGCATATTGTACCATTAAGCACTTTGTGACTGTACCTTCAACTAGCAGTATATCGTACCACATTTAAGTAGTTTGCCGAACCTAGATAAGTATCAATATCTTACCAAGTGTACCTAAATTAATAAATATATAAGTTGCCATAATACAATTTCTGACAGGGGAACTTTCTATGCATATCCTGTAATGACAACATTTGTTCCTGACACGTCATATACCATTAAAAATGTTCATGACTTATCAACATCTGTCTCTTATTTTTCATCACTTTTTTACGGATATTAATATGGCATACCATTTTAATGCTTTTAGCATACCATTGCATTGGCATTTGTTGTACCTTCTACATATGATTACCGTATTTTCTTTAACATTGTTACAATACAAAAAATTTCATGTATAACAAATAACATTTTAGCCACAATAATCGAACAACCATCTTTTTATCAGAATATATCTACCGAAACTACACCAACACACAAGAACATATTTGTAATCAAAATATGCACAAGCGATTCAACATATATGTAATATATGGCCTAAAATATCAATAAATGAGTCAACTTATATCCATCATCTGTTGATCTATCATACACGATGCATCCCAGTTGATTGATGGTGATAGGTTGTATGTCAACATGATCTCAGGATGAGCCGACAGGTGTGGTGCGAAGGCCCAGTCTCGTACCACCACTGTGTACATCAAGCCCTTGAAGCTGTTATGAAACAACTCTTCTTTGTTAGCTTTCTTTTTGCAAATAACAATAAAGAATTGAGTTATGAGAGACATATAGAAGTCTTCTCTAGTTCGTAATCAAAATACATCCACCAACAATTAAGCAGTGAATGCTCTTTAGCCTCAATGTTAGGAACTGCTGCAGACAATAAAAAGGTACGTCATTGAAAGCAAATAAGTACAGTAACAACAATAAATTGGTACACAATATACATATAATTAGTATTACCTAACAATTATGTAAAACTAAGCAGAACATCACTGAAAATAAAACACCCAAAGCAAAACAAATTGGGACAATTCGACAACCCATGATAAATTGAAAAGACCCACATTCTAATGACCTGAACCGAGAAAACTTATGCGGGATTGGATCGTGAAACCCCACAATTTCTTCTCCATTTTTTTTTCTTTTCCATTTTCGGTTTTTCTTCTTTTTCTTCCATGAGAATCCCACACCAAACAGAGAAACTCACATATTGTCGGTCGGATCGAGGAAAGCTCTGCTTCTTCGTCTTCTTCTTCTCCTTCTCCTTCTCTCTTTCTTCGTCTTCTTTTTATCAATCAACTAATTATTAGGATATTATTTACAACGGTTATTACCTTATATAGCTTAGTCCAGGCTTTAATATAAGGCCTATGAATGTACTCCAAAAATTGATGAGAAAATCAATAAGAAAATACACATCGATTTTACATGTTCACGTTCTTCACAAAATTCAACATTATTTATGTTTTTTACTTCTTACTTTCAACAAGTGAATTTATCTTTAGGGGTGGTCCTAGAGATTTGAACCCAAAATTTCTTATTATATATATATATATATATATATATATATATATATATATACAATGATGTCGTCTACTTTTTTGAGTGTTTGTGAAGATTTAAAACAAGATTTTTTATAGGATTAACTCTGACCACCATGTTTCAATAACTTAATAATAAAACTTAAAGGCTTTTTTAATTAAATAAATGATTTTTTATTTTTTATTTATAAAATAAGTGAAAAATAATATTTATTAATAAAATAAGTTTTTTTCGTAATTAGAAAATACGAATTATAACTTGTATCTTAAATATACGAGTTACTCAACTTTATAAAAAAAAGAGTTGGACCCCACATAAAAATAATTTTTATTACATATTTCACCAAATCATTAAATCATCGTTACTTTATGCGATTTATGTTATAAAAACAAATAAACACATCTAATTTATTATTTGTTTCATGACGGTCAAATTGATATTCATATCTAATATTTTTCGATATTCATAAGAATAATATTTTTCGATATTCATAAGCTTGTATTATATCAATATCCACTCCCTTCCAAATTTAACATAGATCTCAGGTAGACATGTTCATACGGTTCCAAATTTATAAATTTTTTTTCAAAACCGGACATTTTTTTTTATAAATTTTATAAACCGCCGGTTATAATCGGGTTTGCAAACTGTTGATTTCGGTTTTCAAAAAACAAAAATCGAAACTGAACAGTTTTAGTTTATTCATTGTTTCATGACGGTCACATTGATATCCATATCTTATATTTTTCGATATTCATAAGAATAATATTTTTTGATAAATTATGAAATATGAAACATGAAGTGGACATTGTTGTATAATACATGATTAAATTTAAATTTGGACACCTGAGATTAGACATGTTCATACGCTTTTAAAAACCGAAACCGAACTGGAACCGAACCGATGGCCAACGGTTCGGTTAACCGGGGTCAACGGTTCCGATTAAAACCGAAACCGACACCGAAACCGAAACCGAACTCTTATTTAAAACGGTTCAGTTTCAGTTTTTGTTTTTTGAAAACCGAAACCAGCGGTTTGCAAACTCGGTTATAACCGGCGGTTCAAACCGTCGGTTTATAAAATTTATAAAAAAAAATGTCCGGTTTTGAAAAAAAAATTATAAATTTAGAACCGTATGAACATGTCTACGTGGGATCTATGTTAAATTTGGAAGGGAGTGGATATTGATACAATACAAGCTTATGAATATCGAAAAATACTATTCTTATGAATATCGAAAAATATTAGATATGGATATCAATTTGACCGTCATGAAACAAATAATAAATTAGATGTGTTTATTTGTTTTTATAACATAAATCGCATAAAGTAACGATGATTTAATGATTTGGTGAAATATGTAATAAAAAGTATTTTCATCTGGGGTCCAACTCTTTTTTTTATAAAGTTGAGTAACTCGTATCTTTAAGATACGAGTTATAATTCGTATTTTCTAATTACGAAAATATTTATTTTATTAATAAATATTATTTTTAATTTATTTTATAAATAAAAAATAAAAAAACATTTATTTAATTAAAAAAGCCGTGTTGGGCTATTTTAACATAAGGGATCGTGGTGTAATTTAATTAAATGGAAGGGATTGATTGTAAAATTATTAAAATACCCTCAACTTAAAATCATTATTCGAATTCGAATACAATTCGAATAACAAATCGAATTGTTATTCGAATTATATTCGAATTCGAATACAATTCGAATAACAAATCGAATTGTTATTCGAATTATATTCGAATTCGAATACAATTCGAATCAATTCGAATAAATCGAATTCATTTCATCAGATTTCTCGATTTTACAGACTCAAAAACACAAAATTCATCCCGATTCAGCTTTAATACATCGAATACTCAAGAGATTCATGTTGCAAAATCATCTAAAATCACATTTTTTCATTGAACCAGAGATTCAATCGAGAGAATTGAAATGATTTCTAACATAATCGACTCAATCCCTTTTATTTAATTAAAAAAGTCAAAATCCCTTTTTTTTAATTGGGTAAAATCTTAATCCCTTTTTTTTAAATTATCCCAAAGCATAACCTTTGTAATATTCATATATTTTAATGGTTTGTCGGCATTATTACAAAAGGAGAAAGACTATTAAAACAGGTGTGAACAAAATAATAAAAGATTGACAAATCGCGCACTGAAATAATCTCGAAGAAGGAAACCGTAGATGCTATCGACGGGCTTTTGCACGAACATAAGCTGTGAATTAGATTATTTAATCAAGAAGAAATATGTACTTCCGTCGGATTTTAGAAGTTGGAATAGAATTAAGATGATGATTCTAAAAGAAAAGGCTTGGTACGCTGATTTATATTTAGGAGGGTTTAATTATGTATTATATTTAGGAGGGTTTAAGTATGTAAGGTTTATATAAAACTAATAAGTGGATATAAAATGAAATGTATGATTGGTTAGTGAGTTTACAATAATCCATCTGAAGATGTGTTTATCTAAAATCATATACATGGGTTTAAAGCTGTTTTATATAAACTCATATACCAAACACATCAACATATTATGAACAAAAGTTTAAAATTACTTAAGCCATGTACCAAATAAGGATCATTATTTTAAACCCGCACCACACAACAATTGAAAAAAATTAAATCACTAACATTCACAAATATCCAATAGACTTATGTCATTGTCACAAAGTAATTAGAGTGTAACACTTGGATAATAGTAACTATGGTTTTAAATCTGATATTACGCATATAAATGAGTATCTCATCAAGTGGAAATTATCTAACAGTTAGATTGAGTGTAACACAAGTAATATATGAAGAGAAATAATCATATTCCTTGAATAAAGATAAAACAACTTCCCTACCAAATTATATTATAATATCTTCAAATAATTCATGAATTGCGTTTGACAAAATACTTTTTAAGTGACATTCATTACAATTGAGAAATAACATGAGGCAAATTTTAATAATAAAAGAATATATACATTATATTTCCCAAGAACGAGTCCACACGAAGACAATTCCTCGTCGAAAGACCTAAAGCCCACAAGTCCACGCACGGACAAAAGAAGATGTAAGCTGAACTGAAGTCACCACAAAATTTCCACAAACAATACACACTTCCGTTTTTTTCTTCTCTGCTATATTGTTTCTCCATTAATTTTCTACTATAGTTGGGAACTACAGCTTAGTAATTATATTACACTTGTATGCATACACAAACATATATATATTATATTAATTTCTTCCAAAGGAACAATTTCTGTAGGGCGGGCTATGGATATTATTAAGGACCACGAAATTCGTGATGGAGCTGTTGTTGATGAAGAAGAAGAAGAGGAGCATCTGTTAGTAGCCGAACACGAAGATGAGGATGATGATGCCCATGAAACGGTAATATTTTATTTTATTATTTTTGTAAGGGAATGTATTTACTTCACCACTTTGACACTACAAAAATAAATAAGAGAGCACTTATATCTGTCTGAATCATAAATACTTGGGTGTTTTAGCTTATGCGCTCTGCTTTCACATGATATGCTTTCTCAATGGAATCTAATTAAAATAAATTAGCTTATGTGATCTTCTTTCCATATGAATGATATGAATTCTATATATATTCCTTTCCAATATATTCAACACATTGTAATTTTATCTATTTAATTTTAGCATGAGAAGAACAACAAGATCGAAGCCATAGTGAAGGACAACGTCCTCTCGCTTCTACCAGCAAAATCCCTTTCGAAATTCAAAACCGTTTCAAAAGACTGGAAATACAGAATCTCACGCCCGTTGCTCGCCCACGAACAAAGCTATCGCTTCAAAGAATTATCGGGCTTCTTCTTTCAGAACACCACAAACAGCCATCTTCGATCTTTCATAACCCTAAACCGAGACTGTTATGGTGTTCCAATGCCCGAGCTAGGGTTCTTACCTCCTGAGACAAACGAAATAACCATAGTAAGTTCTTGCAACGGACTACTTCTGTGCCAGGTCAGCACTGACTTTGATACTTCTCTCTATGTTTGCAATCCCGCCACAAAACAATGGAAGCATATTCCCAAACCTGAGTATGGCGTCGTATTTAAAATGGCCGCCGTGTTAGCCTTTGAGCCTTCCATACACAACATAGAAGCTAACTATCATATCATCTGCGCCGTTGATGGAGTAACATCTATTTTCTTTGAGATATACTCATCGCAGACGGCATCATGGGCGGAGTCTAAAGCTGCGAGCATAGAATTGGGAGGTTCCATTTTCACAGGCGATGGTTATTACATCAATGGGTGTTGCTATTGGGAAATGGAGGCAAGAAAGGTTTTGGCTTACGATCTGAAGTATGACATTTACAGTGTTATAAATTTAGCTTCGGAGAGCCCGAGGCATGGGATCTTGGCACAAATTCGCGGAGAGTTGTCATACATTGTTAGTGGCGAAGAAGGCTGTATTTTTATCTACGGTGGAACGATGGACATGGGCTTGAGACAGAGAATCGATTTTCGTTTGGAGCTCAATTATGGCGAAGTAAGAGGACGGAAATGGCGTGTTTTGTCTTGTGCGGACGATGCTACGATGTTGATTTTGTGTGGAAGTATGGTTTACTCTTACAACTCGACTGACCGGAGAATTGAAGTGAAGTGCGAGGTCGGAGTTGGTGGTGGTGATGTGGAGGAAGGTGTTAGGTATCTGCCTTATGTAAACAGTCTTGCTACGGTGGCTTGATACATTAACTTCCTTTTTGTTTATATATACACACAAATATTAAATGCTACATTATATATTTGATGATGTATCTTTTTGTTGTTGTGAGGTTTATGTATAATTGGTAGGACATTTATGGATGTTTTCTTTTCTTTACTAATCACAAACCTATTGCACAACAATCATCAACATACCATCATCATAACTGTTAAAACACAACAAGAAAACATAGTATCTGACATGAAATTTAGTACGAAATTTGTTCCGTATTTAAATTATGAGTATTAGAAACGGATTCTGACACAGTTTTATTTTTTATTTCAAAATAAATTATTGTTTTTACTTTGGAAACGGATTTCACACGGAACAGAAACAGAAATTATCCATTTCTGAATCTGTGTCAAAAAATAATGATTTATACTTATATCCGCATTTTAAAACAGACACGGAACTAATTCGTGTCTACTTTATGAGTATTAGAAACGGATTTTGACACAATTTCAATTTCTATTTCAAAATAAAGAATTGTTTTGTGTTAGACACGAATTAGACATGAAAACAGAAACGGATGTAATCCGTGTCTTAGCGGTGTCAAAAAATAGGTATCCATTTTGTGTTCCCATTATATGTTCCGCCAATTATAAATTGACACATGTTCATCTCCATGATTAAATAAGTGGTCAGGTCTCAACACGTGATTGATGGAACATCAGATGAGAATACAAAAATGAAACAGAAGAATCAAACTACAAAAAATAATGTTATATTTACCGACATGTTTAAAATAGACACAGAATTAATTATGTATCTAACTTATGATATAGTCTTTATGTTCTATTTCTAAATAAATAATTTTGTTTTAGAGATGAATTAGACACGAATACTGAAAAAAATATAATCCATGTCTAAATCTGTGACAAAAATAATTAATATATTTACTTTTTGAGCTGAATATATGTATTTTGGGCTATAAAACACAATTATTTAAAAATCACGCAAAAATAGTTGTCGTGTACAAATAGTAAAAGGAATTGATTTACGATGAGCATTTCACAAAGGCTAATCACAAGCAGTAAAAGAACAATAATGTACAAGCAATTACAGCTGTACCCCATTTCCATTTTTCAGATAAAAAATCCCTAATCAAAACATCAACTCTCACGAGCTCACTCTTTACCCCATCGCCATTTTTCAGTTGTCCATACTACACGAGCTCAGTCTTTACCAGCTCACGGTGTCGCATGTTTCTCGCACTCATGATTTAGAGAGGTAGCGTGAATTTAGATTTTGCTTTTATTTATCAGTGATAAGAAGCTGTCTAACTTTTTATACATCTATTTTCTAGGTAATCGGAGTTCATTTGCATCCATTCGATTGATTAGAAGTTGTTTTCATCATTTAGGTAAACATGCTTCTACCTTTTACTGGTTAGGGTTCGTGTAGTATAGAACTTTTGAAGAATGCTTGTGTCGTTACGATTCTCTCTGTGGTTTCGTGCATTTGACTTCTTCATGGTTTTAGTTCTGCTAGAATTTTCTGTTCTATCTTATAATCCCTAGCTAGGATCAAATTTTTTAGGTACTAAATATTATCATGTCAATTTTCCATTAGTCCTATCTTATTAAATTGCCATTGGAAAAATTAATTTGTATTTTTTTTGCTTTGAGTTTTTAAGCAATCTGTTCTCTGATCATCTTTTGAGTTCCATAGTCAGCAGTCTTGTACTGTGATTATTTCCCATTTATGTTGAATCCCTTGTTAAGTGATTCTAAGCATGATCCTCCATGTCTGAATTTGTGTCAAAAGTTGTTGCACTCATTCATTTTCTCATTCACCGTATGGCCTTAATTTGACTTGTTTAAACTATACAAAATAATTTACGAACGCAGAACTATGAATACAAATCGTAGTTGGATGTGGAAGCAAAACAATGACAAAGGTTACCTCTCGGATGAATTTGTTAATGGGGTTGATGAGTTCTTTCGGCTCTTGAAGACTCTAAGAAGAGGGAAGAAAAGCTTGAATTGATGATAAGAGATTTGCTTCGAGGTGTCGGGCTTCCAAATCATAAATATCCAAGTAGTTCTGGTAAAAAATAAACTTCATGATACAATATTTTTTATGTTAGAATTGGGGATTTTGACAGCATAACAATGTTAAGATTCGAATGAGATTGTTGATCTTACATGTACTTTTGGATTCGTGTTGAGATTGTGTTACGATTTGAGCATGCGCGATTCATATTTCGATAGTTCAGTAGGCACATAAATTCAATATTAGGAAACGGAAAGATCCGTGTCTAATTCCGTGTCTGATAATTAATTAGTCACGGATTTGAGACGAAATTTTCTGTGACAAAATTTATATTAGAAACTATATTATCCGTGTCTAATTTGCTACGAGACCAACACCTACAGAATCAGTCACAGATAATTTCGTGTCTAATGAATCAATAGAAATGGAATTTTACTTTTAGACACGGAAAAATCCGTGTCTAAAATGTTTTTTTCTAGTAGTGAAATATTAATATATTTAATATTTTCCTTAATGTTATGATGCTGATTTCCACAATCTTTTGTAGTAATATATCTCCATGCCTTGAAATGTCTTAGGTTAGTAAAACATGGGCTAAGTTAAAAGTTTTAGTAAAGTCTTAGTCACCATGCTTTGTGACGTGTTAGGTTACTTAGGTAGACAAAGCATGGTTTATGGTAGAAACTTGTCATATATTATCTATATAAGTGATGTATCAAAATATGCATGTAATTTGAAAACCACATGTATGAATGAATGTAAGGTGATGTCCTAAGTGAAAGAAGTAACTTATCTCCTTCATTTCCATTATCTACTTACAAGCTTCAACAACTCTCATAGATCATAGAAAAGATAACATTGTATCTAAGCATACTTCTTGAGGGACTTGTGAGTAAAAAAAAAATACAAAAAGAAGAAAGCAAAGAAAGATGTCGAGCAACTCTCTAAGCACGGGGCCTCCGGTTTTCAACGGCGAAAACTATCACATACGGGCGATCAAGATGAAGGCATATTTGAAAGCCCTATGTCTATGGGATGTCGTGGAAAATGATCAAGAACCACCGGCCTTATGAGCAAACCCGACGATCGCTCAAATGAAGACGCACGAAGAAGACGTCGCAAAAAAAACCAAGGGCTCTCACATGTTTATACTTGGCTCTTTCCGATACGATCTTCACAAGAATCATGACTTGTGAAAATCCTAAAGAAGTTTGGAATAGGTTGAAGGAAGAGTTTGAAGGAAGCGAACGGGTGAAGAGTATCAAACTCTTAACATTAAAAAGAGAGTTTGAAATGTTGAAGATGAAGGATGGAGACTCGTGAAAGAGTATTCTTCCAAACTCTTAGACCTTGTTAACAAAATAAGGTTGATGGGAGAAGAGTTCAACGATGCAAAGGTGGTGGAAAAGATGATGATAAGCTTACCTTCGAAATTTGAGGCAAAAATTTCCGCTATCGAAGAATCATGCGATCTCAAGACTGTATCCATTGCCGAACTCATTAGCAAGCTTCAAACTCAATAGCAACGAGCGAATATGAGCGAAGAAGATACCATCGAAGGCGCTCTACCGGCCTTTAATGTGAACACGAAAGGAAAACAATCAAAAGAAGGAAAAAGCCAAGATGACGACAACGATGAGAAAGTTGCTTAAAATTTCAAATACAAAGAAAAGCCACCCCCCCGATCATGCAAAATATGCTTGCGAAACAATCACGTCGAGAGTGATTGTTGGTACAAAGAAAATGGTGCAATCCGTTGCAACTATTGCAAGAAAATGGGACATCTCGAAAGGAATTGCAGGCTAAAAAAGCAAGCTAATGTTCAACCACAACAAGCCAACTTTTCCGATAATCAAGAAGAGGCTAAGGAATGGCTCTTTATGGCGATGTCCGAAGAGAAAAGTGAGCAAACATGGCTCATTGATAGTGGTTGTACAAGCCACATGTGCAAAGATGAAAAGATGTTTGCGAGCTTGGACAAATCCATCAAGACGAAGGTTCGACTAGGAGATGGGAAGGTCATTCAAGTCGAAGGGAAAGGATCGATACCGGTCAAGACAAAACTACAAAGTATATTCCCGATGTTCTCTTTGTTCCTCATTTAACTCAAAATCTTTTGTGTTTATTTTATTCAAAGACAACGCATGTGTTGTCTATGACCCGAGTGATGTGATGTTGGCGAACTTGGCTATGATCGAAAAATGCTTCCCTTTGAAGTTTAATGAGAGACATAAAGGTATTCACTATGTCTCAAATAATGATGATGATAATGATGATGATGACCCTCTTGTCTCGCCTATGCCGACACATAAAAAATGCATGTGTGCTATCATGAAATCTCCCTCGGTAGAAGAAGAAATGAACCATGATGAACGGAGACATATGATGAAGGAGGAGATGGCAATGGATGAAAATTTACAGATTCGACATTTGGCTCTCGAACCCTTAAAGAAGTCTAAAATGAGGAGGAGTATACCGAAGCCAAAGCCTCTCGTTCACGATGAAGCCGCTGCAAATGTAGAAACGGTCGAGATCAAGTTTCATTCGACCCAACAAGCTAAAGAAGAAGGTAAGACGAAGCTCGGTTATTATCGTCATGATCAATATGCCGATATCATGGTGAAGTCTTCGCCTAAAGGAAGACTCAAATCTAAGAGTCGTTCATGCATCATTAAGGAAAATATTAAGGAGGAGTGTTAAAATATTAATATATTTAATATTTTCCTTAATGCTATGATGATGATTTGCACATTTTTTTTTGTAGTAATGTATCCACATGCCTTGAAATGTCTTAGGTTAGTAAAACATGGGCTAAGTTGAAAGTTTTGGTAAAGTCTTAGTCACCATGCTTTGTGATGTGTTAGGTAACTTAGGTAGACAAAGAATAGTTTATGGTAGAAACTTTAGTCATATATGATCTATATAAGTGATGTATCAAAGTATGCATGTATTATGAAAAACATATGTATGAATGAATGTAAGATGATGTTTTAAGTGAAAGAAGTAACTTATCTCCTTCATTTTCCTTGTCTACTTACAAGCTTCAATACCTCTCGTAGATTATAGAAAAGCTAACAATAACTATTATCTACTCACAAAGTATAGGAAGTAAAGCTTTTGTACCTAAAACTAATGGTGTTCTACGAAGTCTCCGAACGGCCCAACCAGTCGACCTAAAATTAATGGGCTTGTTTGGAAGAAGAAGAAGAAGAAGAAGAAGAAGAAGAAGATGCTGTTTTTTTTTTTATTTGCTAAATCAATTCAATGTAATGTTGAGTAAAATTTTACCCAACATGTCATTCTCATTGTTTGTGTTAGGAATCGGGCCGCCTTAGGTTCGTGATTTAGTGAACTTTTATATGTGTGTTGATCAGATCAAGAAACACTATCTTGATCTCAAAAGAATGCAAAAACAATAAACGAATAGAAAACAGAGCACGCAAATTAATTGGATCTTTGAGTCGATACATACACGGACCAACAGAACACTTTTACCGGTTCTATGAATTGCAATAACAAGTTTAACTTCCTCACCAACTCTTGTGTTTACACTCAAGACTAATTCGCTCTCGATCGAAAGATAATAACTTAAGAACATGCCTACTTGAACACTGGATTCTGCTATTTAAAGAGAAAATATGTAACTGTTGTGCATCAACGAACTTGTACCGCGTGCTTCATAAGTTGTACCACGCATTCCTTCATTTCTCATAAAAGTGCTAAAACATTTCTATAAGTGAAGAAGGATCTTCATCTGAGCCCTTAGATCTTGATCGAACGGCTATCGTTTAAACTAACATATGAATTGTTAGTGTTGAGAATTAAAGCCACAAATCTGTCAGGAATAAGCTCACAAGTAGAGATAATCGAATGATGAAGGTTAGAACTGAGGAGAAATCATTCTGCCTTGAAGATAAGTAGATCTTGCCAGATTAAATATCAACCATCAGATCTTTGGCGCCTAATCGAAGGGTTCAGATTCAAACCATGGAGATTAAATAAGGAACGTTCGATCTGGCGCGCTTAGGAATCGATGGCTGAGATTTATACTTATAAAGTCGCATTAGCACTTTTATGAGTAAAAGTTAGCGCGCGGTACAAGTCTGGAAGCATATGGTACTGCTCGTTGATGCACAACAGTTAGATTTCTGGTTTATAAATACAGATTATCAGTGTTCAGTAGCAATATTCTTGAGTTTGTAACTTTCTCTAGAGTGCGATTTAGTGAGAGGTGTAAACACGAAAGTTGTAGAAGGTGTGGTAAAGTTATAAACCCTTCTTTCCGTTTGAATAGAAAAGGCTTTGTTGGTCCGTGGAGTAGGCTGAAATTCACAGCCGAACCACGTACATATGAGTTTTCTTTTTTGATTTTTCTTTGCTGTTTTCGCATTCGATAGACTTCAAGATCGTATTTCTTGGATCGATCTTCACACTCACCTTAAAGAACATCAAGTTGTGGATCGAGGGGTTCCGGAATATCAACAATTGGTGTGGCGAAGCGTTGGAACGACGCGTGACAAGAAGATGGTGGCAACTCGGTTCGAAATGGAAGTCTTCAATGGCCAAGGAGATTTTGGCCTGTGGAAGAAGAAGACGAAGGCTCTGGTCACCAAGAAGGGTCTTGAGGAGGCTCTCAAGCCTGAGGCCGAGATGAAACCAAAGGACATGACAGCTACGACAAAGAAGAAGATGAGAGAAAGGGCTTACTCAGCCTTGATTCTATGCCTATCAGACCAAGTGCTGCCAAGGTGGCTAAAGAAGACACGGCAGACGAGGTATGGAAGAATCTAGATGCTCTTTATATGACCAAGTCCCTTGTCAAGAGACTCTATCTGAAGCAGGCGTTTTATCGATACCAAATGCATGAAGATCAATCGTTGGAAGCGCAGATCGATAATTTCTCAAAGATGATCTTGGACTTAGAGAATGTTGGCGATGAACTGAAGGACGAGGACCAAGCATTGTTGTTGCTATGTGTCTTGCCACCTAGCTATGATCACTTCAAAGAGGCCCTGCTATATGGAAGAGAAAGGTTGAAGCTTGAGGATGTCTTGTCAGCCCTAAACTCGAAGCAACTAAGCTCAAAACAGAGCCAAGAAAAGAGGGAGGTTGCGGAGCTCTTTTATGCACAGAAAAAGGAGAGTTCTTGTCCAAGAAAGGGAAAGAAAAGAAGAACTCTGAGCCTAAAAGTCATGTGAAGTGCTGGCACTGCCAAGGTGAGGGTCATATTCGTAGAAATTGTCCAAAGAGATCAAAGGATCATCCAAAGAAGAATCAAGAAAATGGGGCAGCAAATTTCGTGGAAGATGGGGTTGAATATGCTGAAATCTTGACTGTTTCTAGGGAAGATTCGAAGCAAGAATGGATCATTGACTCAGGGTGTTCATTCCATGTCACGTGTAATAGAGAATGGCTGCAAGATTTCAAGAAAACAAGCGAGATATCTGTCAAGCTGGGAGATGGAAAAAGCTGTGAGATTTCTGGTTAGCGCGCGGTACAAGTCTGGAAGCATAAGGTACTGCCCGTTGATGCACAACAGTTAGATTTCTGGTTTATAAATACAGATTATCAGTGTTCAAGTAGCAATATTCTTGAGTTCGTAACTTTCTGTAGAGTGCGATTTACTGAGATGTGTAAACACGAAAGTTGTATAGGGTATGGTAAAGTTATAAACACTTCTTTCCGTTTGAATAGAGAAGGCTTTGTTGGTCCGTGGAGTAGGCTGAAAGTCACAGCCGAACCACGTAAATATGAGTTTTCTTTTTTGATTTTTCTTTGCTGTTTTCGCATTCGATAGACTTCAAGATCGTATTTCTTGGATCGATCTTCACACTCACCTTAAAGAACATCATGTTGCGGATCGAGGGGTGCCGGAATTTCAACAGTTAGTTAACAAGCTTGATCGATTTAAAATCTTCACAGCAAATCACAACATAGCTTCATATCGGCCTTGATCAATTGAGCGCTTCATCTTGTTTTCTCAAGAGTTGAGGCTCAAATGTTTCAAGGGTTTGCTTCAACGATGTCGTCAAAATTAATTTCGACATTTCCATGTAAGCTATGATTGTTTGCTTTGCCCATTCAGAGACAGTTTGTCGTTGTATCTTACAAAATGAAGCGTTTAAATCCTTCTCATCAGTCTTCGTCGCATCACTATATATTAGGCCTTTCTATATGGATTTTCACCTCCAAGGCTGCTCAATATCCTCTTTTAGGCAATGCGATTTCCCATAGAACTCTCTGCTCCAACTTTTCCAATTCATTACTGCAACAAAATATATGTTCTGATCAATATTATATCAAAAAGTCACATTACTTTCCAAGTTATGTCGGACAGCAAACATATAATAGAAGAATAATCAATCAAGCCAAACTAAGAACAAACATCATAGCCACATTGACGTAGCAGGCCAATAGCTATATATATATATATATATATATATATATATATATCATCTTCAAGAGTACTCCACATCAGCAGAACCATTAGATCATAATCTTATCATCCTCGTCGTCACTACTTGGACCGATGAGATTACCTTGGTATGCTTTTTAACACTGTATATTAATACAGAACATAACATATTAAGTGGTCAATCATGGTTTGGTCAAATTGCCACTTCTTATAAACCTAGCTCGGGCATCACCACCCAAACCTCTCCGGCTGCTCCTCAAGAAGGACTATTCTGAGATCTTATAGACGGTATAGGCTGGGCTTAGGCGGTTTCTAGGCAGAAATTTGACGGTTAATCCCTTTTTCATTTTTTTTATTTATGCATATATCAAATATGCTAACATTCTGTCTTTTAAGTAAAGGTGCATCAAATGTATCAAAGTAGTCTAAATGCAACAAAATAATGTCATTAGGCCGAGTTTGATATAATCGGATTTGACAAAAAATAATGCAACAAAAATAATTCAAAAAAAAATTAATGTATCCAAAAATAATGCAACAAAAATAATGTATCCAAAATAATGCAACAAATATATTTCAAAAAAAAATAATCAACCGATTAATCGGATTACCGACTAGAAGTCCAATTAGGTGCTTTCGCCACGGTTAGTGGCTGATTAGCGCCTAGTGTCGGTGCCTAGGCCAAGTTTTACAACAATGAGCGTCCCTTTTCAGCCCACGACTAAGCCACCAATGCAGGGAGTTATCGGGCTTTCGTCCAGCGCACGAACAACAGCTTTTGATCTTTCGTAATCCTAGGCAGACATTGGTATGCTGTTCTTACACCCAACCTAGGGTTTTTAACTCATCAGTCCAATGAGATTACCATCCTAAAGTTCTCGCAATGGGTTAATTTTGTGACATGTCAAACTGCTGGTGGGGATTCTTACTTCATTTACGTTTGGATCCGATTTATGGATTCTTGTGCCGTAAGGAGGATGAGAAGATACTGATTTTTGAGGAGAAAGAGGATTATATATATATATATATATATATATATATATATATATATTCTTACAGCTTGAGAGATGAGACTTATACAAAACTGTTGTGCGATTTTGGAGATGATGGCGGGAAGGGAAGTGTGTTGGATATTTGCCGTACAATCTTTTCAGTAAACTTGTTAGCCTTTGAGAATTTGCTAGATATTTTTGAGAAATATTTTGTGACTTTTGTTGACAAAGCATTAGGTGTAAATATGTGGATTTCCTTATCTTAATGAATATCTTTGAAAAAGCATGATGTATTAGTTAGGTTTGGTGTTGACTAAGAAAAGTCTTTGCACTTGTAATATATTTGTGAACGTGAATGAAAAAATCATCATCTTCTCATATGTGTTCTGTTTTTTTTTTTCACTGCAACATCAATAATTCCTTTAAAAGCTTGTGTTTTGCATTCTGAATATTCTTACATGGTATTAGAGCTTAACAAGATCTTAAAGGAACTGTGAGTGAAAAGCAGAAAAAAAACCAGCAAGGCTTACTCTACAAGGAGTTGAATCAGTCATACAAGTCAAAAGTGAAGATTGGAAATGGAGACTTGGTTGATGTCAAAGGCAAGGGAGTTGTTGTTGAGACTCCATCAAGTATCAAATACATTTATGATGTGTTACATGTACTTGAGATCAATCAAAGCATATTAAGTGTGGGTCAAATGCTAGAGAAGAATTATACTTTGCATTTTCAAATTATGTCTTGGGTCGATAATGATGGTTGTGAGCTGATGACTGTCAAAGTGAGGGACAAAAGCTTTCCTATAAAGTGGACAGAAACAGATTTACATGCCTACACCACTGTCGTTGATGACTCTTTGATATGGCACAAGAGGTTTGGTCACTTTCATTATGTTGCACTTAAGCATATGCATCATAATTGATTAACCGATGGCCTACCTGTCATTTGTGATGAAAAGAATGTGTGTAAAGTTTGACAATATGGAAAGCAAAGCAGATTGTCAATTCCTATCAACAAGGCCTGGAGAGCTTCCGAGAGGTTGCAACTAATCCACACTGATGTATGTGGACCAATGAAAACACCTTCGCTGAACGGAAGCAAGTATTTCATCTTGTTCATAGATGACTTTACAAGGATGTGTTGGGTTTATTTTATGAAGCAAAAGTCAGAGGTGGCTGGTCTGTTCCAGAAGTTCAAGGCGCTGGTGGAAAAACAAACAAATTGCAGCATCAAAGTGATAAGATCGGATAATGGACTGAATACATGTTAGTTACCATTCTATCCTAACAATCTAACATAGGGGCGATTTAACCACGTTTAGGATGGGAAGAATTAACTCACATGGGGTGTTGTGTTCTTGAGAAGGGTTGGGAGGCTCTCTCTCTCTCTCTAGATGGAATTTCACACAAAACACAAATTATTATGTGTTAGGGTTTTAGTATTTATACCACAAGTTGGTATATAATACTTGGGCCCCTAACAAAGCCCAATTACACTAAGCCTCTTATAATGATAATCTTTATAAATAAACTACAATGATAATTCTAATTGATTGAACACAATAAAATATTCCTAACAATCTCCCCCTTTGTGTTCAATCTTCAATTCGGCATGGATTATCTTTGTGGGGCTTAGTGCATTTGCCTGAGTCCTAAAGGAATTTCCTCCTTGTCTTGTCTTTTGACCTCTTCTTTTGGAGATTTTCAAGCTCACTGTGTCTTGATCTTTGCTTCTCGGCACCAGATCTTCTTAATCTTCTTTTGAAGCTCAACTCGTAAATGCCGGAAGGTGTTTGAAGTTGCTTGCCGGATCTCTTCTTTTTGTGTTCGATCTCTCCTTTCGATGGTAGCGCAACTCCCCCTACTTTTGGTCAACCTTATGTTGGAATTGGGAAGTTCTCTTTGAAATTTGGAGAGACGCACACGAGGCGGCAACTTCGATCTTTGAAATCCATGCAACTTGTCTCTTTTTGAATCTGGCACATATCTGTAACACAAGCTCCCAACTACTTTTAGGTGTTCCACAATAGGTTTAACTCCAAACTATGCCTCAAATGGAGTTTTATCCTTGACGGCTTTGGTTGGAAGCCTATTCAACAGATACACAACCATATTAACAGCTTCTGCCCAAAAGCACTTCGGCATCTTCTTTTCAAACAGTAGACATCTCGCCATCTCCATCACGCTCCTATTTTTCCTCTCGCTCACTCCATTTTGTTGAGGGGAGTAAGGAACAGTCAGCTGATGTTCAACTCCTGCTTCAGCACAAAATCTGTTAAACTTGTCAGAAGTGTATTGTTAGTAATATTTTATTGTGTTCAATCAATTAGAATTATCTTTGTAGTTTATTTATAAAGATTATCATTATAAGAGGCTTAGTGTAATTAGGCTTTGTTAGGGGCCCAAGTATTATATACCAACTTGTGGTATAAATACTAAAACTCTAACACATAATAATGTGTGTTTTGTATTAAATTCCATCTAGAGAGAGAGAGAGAGCCTCCCAACCCTTCTCAAGAACACAACACCCCACGTGAGTTAATTCTTCCCATCCTAAACGTGGTTAAATCGCCCCTATGTTAGATTGTTATGATAGAATGGTAACTAACAAGTGGTATCAGAGCCAAACGCGTTAGGATTTGAGCGATTTTTCTGAAAATTTTGGGAATTTTTAGTGTTCTTGAGCTCGAAATTTTCGGCCTTAGTTCTTGAAATTTTTGAGTTTATTTTACTGATTTTGCAAGCTCAAGAGCTAAATAGGTTGTTTTCGAGTGATTATAAGTGTTTACCCAACAAATTTCAGTAGATTTGAGTGAGAGTTAGGTAGAAATCGCATAGAAAACTCGTCAGTTTTTGTACAAAGATGATTTTCGGGTAGATGAATGCAACAGTCCTTGAAAATCGGACAGTTTTCACCCGAATTTTACTCGAATTTCTTGAAACTCGGCGAATTTTAATTCTACCCGAATTTTATCCGAAATTCCTGTTTTCGGCTAAAATCACTGTCTGAGAACACCCGAATTTTAAGATCTTTGGACAGAATTATAATTTTGCCCGAAATCTCCTTCCCGAATTTTCTTCTCGGCGAATATTAGGACTTGCCCGATTTTGGGACATACCCGAATTTGGGACATACCCGAATTTGGGACTTACTCGAATTTGGGACTTGCCCGATTCTGGAACTTACCCGAATTTCTACCTATCCAAAAATTCTTTGTACTCGAATTCTTTGTCAAAATCTTACCCGAGAATTCACTGTTCTCAATCGAAAACAGTGACTTCCAATTCTCGATCACTCACTCTTCAAAAATTACACTTAGAGATTTTCGATCACCCAAAAATTTTCGGCCCCCCTCGGAATAAAAAGGCTTTAACTAGCAAAAAAAAGTCTTTTGGAGGAAAATTTTTTATACATCATTTGATAGAGAAAAATTTTCTGAGTCCAATAGGCATAGTCTATTTTACACTTTTTTCGAAATTTTTCAAAATAAATTTTTCAGGCCCAAAATTTTCGGTATAGAAAACTTTTTAGTCAATTTTTTAAGGCAAATCCACTATATGCGTCAACGATCACGTATCCAACAATCAACTTAGGTCATATTTGGCACATTGTAGAAAACGTTTTGGTAATTTTCCCGAAGTTTTCGAAATCATTCCAAAATTTTTAGGTGCACACCAAAACTTTTTCGACACTTACTATCTTCGATACTTCACTATACTTTTTGATAAAACCAAACTTTTCGGAACTCAATTTCCAAAAGCCAAATTTTTAATTTTAAATTAAAAAAAAAAATTATTATTATTATGGATGCTCAAGCTAGAAAAATTGAGGAATTAGAAGCAAGATTTGCTAATAATTACTCTGTGTTGCTTAAGCAACAGAAAGATCTAGCTTTCGCTAATGTAGATTTGGCTAACGCAAAGTCAAAGATCATTAGCTTAGAAACTAAGTTAGAGATTAGTGAAAAGAATATCTACGATATGACGAAAAGATTACGTTCTTGCGAAGATGAGCGGAATCGTGTCTCATCAAAACATGAGATAATCTTAGAGGAACGGCGTATGCTTTACTCTAAGATTGAACTTTTAGAGAACGCTATTGCAAAAAGAAGTCAAGCAGATAAAAATTCCTCTTCTAACTTAGTGTCTTTAGGGGAAAATAATTTACATTCTGAAAAACCTACTCTATGTGATACTCCAGAGACTCTTCGTAGGATCGTTGAATTGCAATCGTCTCTGGAATCCGAAAGATTAGGTTTTCGAGCGGAAAAGAAAAAGCTTTTAGAGGAGATTTTACATCTCAAAAATTCCCCGTCTTTACTTATTTCCAATGATCTTTCAAAAGATACATCTTCCTCGAAACAGGTGAAGGAAACAAAGATAAGCATCCTTGTTCCTAAAACTGAGAAAGCTTTTACTAATAATTCTAAGTCAACGGTGACAAAAGAAAATATGCATTCTAAGTCACCTTTGACTGGCGCAGAAAAGATAAGTAAAAGCCTTAAGCTTAATACTTCCATGGAACAGAAAATTAGGAAGGAGAAAGGAAAATCTCCATTGTCTTTCAAAATTAAGGTCGAACATGTTCAAGATTTTCCCTCTCCTATTCCTCTTCAAAGGAAAGCGTGCAAAGAAGAAGTTCAAAGCTTAAGCAAGCGAACTTCCACGCTTATTCCCCATCATTATGATGTGAATCATGTGAACCCTCCAAGTAGGAAGAACATCTCATGTACTAACGATGCTTATAATTCTTTATGTTCTTATCCCTACCTGAAATATCCAGTCGATGTTAAGTCTGAGAAACATCTCATGCGACTGGCTTCGGAGAAAATATTTAAATCTTCTCCGAGTCACACATTCACCTGCGCTGAAACGTTCTTTCCGTGTCAAATTGCTCCTAAATGGGTTCCTAAGTCAACGATTAAGTTAGGTAATCCCAAATATGGTCGGGTACCTAAAAGTACGTTAATGAATGATTTAGGACAAAAATCTGATTTGACACCAAATATGCTTAACTTGTTTTCTGCTAATCAGGGAGGACCCATCCAAAAATGGGTACCAAAGTCCCGCTAACATTTTGCAGGAGCCCAATCACGTGTGGTAATTCGACGATGGTTGCTCCACACGCGTGATTGGTATGAGACGAGAGCAACCACAAAGCCCCGGTCATGAGTAGTAATTAAAAGCGGGTTGCTCCATACTCATGATCAGTACGAGACGAGAGCAACCACAAAATCTCAGCATGGTTGGTATTCCGGAAGTTGCTCCACAACCATGACTGGTATGCAGCGTGAGCAACTACACCGTAGGTAAATTTTATATATGCATTCCATAGTAAATTTTGGCATGCATATCGAGCTGAAAAGACAATATACCTACTTTGAAAAATAATAGGGTACAATATAACTATGCATGCTTCAAAATGACTTTTACTTTCAAATTTTTACATGCATGCATACATGAGCCAAATTGCGAAATACCCTATGTTATAGGTACATTCTAATTATGTGTATGTTAATTAAATTTTCAAAATTGTAATTTGCATATGCATACGAGCTGAATTGAAAAATACCTATTTTTCAAAATGGTACATTTTAAATATGCATTTTCAAATCCTTAAAACTTAAAATGCATATTACGCACGAAAATGATAAATACCTTTTTTTTCTATAGAATGAGGTTAATTTGAGGGGGAGCTACTATTTTATTTTTAAAAGAGAAGTGACCCTTATTTATTTAGAAGGGAGCAATAATTATATTTTTGAGGGGGAGGAACTTCAAATATGTGAATTTAGGGAAAGAGATTCAACGATTTTTCGAACTTACCACGCATCTTTTGAGGGGGAGCAATTTTATTTTCGGAAGCATGTTTTGAGGGGGAGGAATAACAAAATAATATATATAATATACATATAATATATTATATATATATACTAATATATATTACTAATACAATATATATATATATTACATCCATATAATATATATTATAGAAATATATATTATGAATAACGATTAATATATATATATATATACAAAAAAAAGGCAAAAAAAAAAAAAACAAAAAAAAAAGGCAAAAAAGAAAAAAGAAATTTCTCTCCTCATTAGCAAGCTTCATGAAGATTACCTCCAACCTCCGAAGATGGACTTCAAAAGAAGAATCTCGTGCCTACAACGGTCAACTCTTCTCAAAAGGCGACGGTGGCTACAAATGCAAATCTCGGTGCTCGCCTCAACCGACCTGCTCCGGATTGCTGACAAACAAAGCAGCACTCACTACTTCCTACCGGATGCAAGGACTTCGTTCCCATGATTCAGTCAAACCCAACTGAATCTAACCCTGAAACATCACCGAGAGACAGTCAAAATTATAGCCATGTCTACTGAAACCTTTTTGAAAAGACCGATGCTACATGATTCCCTCACCTCACACATTATTCGGACCAACCCCCATAGGTACAGGTGCTAATTTCATTAGCTCCCGGGTAGAAGTCGCCGCAATAGGTCCAACGGCGCATGCACAACCGAGCCTTACCCACTCGTCTGTCTCACAAAAGACAGGTGTTTCAGAAATCACGAGGAACCACGTCTTCTATCACTGCTTCACTCGGAAGCGGGAGATATTGAATTATGTGGTACTCAACCCCACCATCACACTTCTTTGAGCACTCGAGTCTAGTGTGTCCTCACTTCCCATATATTTTTATATTTTCTAGGACACATACACTTTTCTAACACCTGATCTTTGTGATCAAGCTAGAACTTCCATAGACACATCTCCTGTAGATGTGATTCCATGATTGGAAGGAAGTCCTGCCGTTGCAACATCAATACAACAACGGAATCAGGTCATCGCCTAGAGCTAGTCTCTAGAACGATGTAAACGGGATGCCTATGTGGCCCTGGTTCTTCAAGCCCTGTCCTTACAGGCCGCGTCTCGGAGTTTGTCTCTGAAGTCGTATCGACGGATTGCCTTAGTGACTCCGTCTGGTTATTACCATCACCGGCCTGTCGTTTGTGTCCTTCTAATCTTCCTATACAAGCATGCCGATCTCGTTAACACAATCGCCATGAGGGGGAGAAGGGGACACGCATAAACAAACAGGTCGGACCACCCACCAATTTCCGCCTAGCTTAACACTCGGAAGTCGGGCTCCCCTACACTTGAATGGAACATTCCAAAGGAGCCTCGGTACATTTTACAACACCCCACGCGTACCTTCATCCGGAGTCAGACAAGCTTCCTCGAGGCCGAACCAGACAACTTCCTTCGAAGAAGACGAATTCGGCGCCGAGAAGAAGAAGATTAGAGGAGACTTGACGCCTTTAAACTACGGAGTAAGACCGGGATAAGATACGAACAAAGTCCAAGATCCGCGATATCATCAAAGTTGAATTTCAAGGCGTGGATCACTATCTACATCCGGTCTACATCACTATCTTCGACTAGGACTCTCTTGACTTGACGCTATAGGGGAGATAGCCCTTGTAGGAGGAGATTGCTAGGACTCAAGATGTTAACGGGAAGTCTTCGTGACCCCGGTTTCTTATACGACGGATTGCCTTTGTGGCTCCGTCTCGTAATTTTCCCCGTTCGTGACGGCGACTGCCCTCGAGACACGACTACAAGACTTTGCCAAGACGTTAGAAGACCAAATCCTAACCAAAGTCTACCGAGCGATGGAAGGCTCATCTCGAGACACCGGCAAGGCCCCCGTCACCGACAGTTTAGCCCGAGCTCCTACTGTGCCTACCAATGCCATCCTCCTTGTCCCGACGACGTGATCTTCTTGCCAAAGACGATGCTTCATTTTGACCCATCGCATGACGATCTCCCCAACTCGATCTTCATGAGGGGAGCAGTACCAAAGCAAAATGGGAGCAATACCACGATGAAAGTGCAAGATAGACCAGAAACGCTAAATCCTCAAGCGTCGTCAAAGAATCAAGCGAACACACTACAAAGCTGAGATGGGAATCTTTCTGGGATATAGCTCGACCTCCAAAGGTTACAGAACTCTCAATTTGAAAACAAAAAAAAAAATCATGGTCAGCAGAGACTGTTGAGGTTTATGCCCGAGATGTCGTACGAGGATTAGATAGTACGAGGGCATTAGTGTAATTTTGATGTGTTTAACATTTGTAATTGAATTATTTGATAATGAAATTATTTTTTGTCGATTTTAGTATGACAAAAAATACAAAGGCAGATTATTACTTCGTCTAAATAAATTAACCTTGCAGTCGGGTAATAAGACGAATTAATAAAACCCTAATATTTACAGTTCAGTTACTGATTCTATGGGGACAGAGAGGGGGCACCAGTAAGCTGACATACTGTAATATTAAATTAAGTCCACAAGTCTTAGTCTCCAGTAGGGTGACTGGATTGACGAGTACGACTTGTTTGTCGACGGGTCCAAAATGGTTGTGCCAACCATTCACTTGGGAAGTGGGAGCTCGTGACATTGATACAAGACGAATCAGGGGATTGTCTGTATTTGGACACTGACTCGTAATCGAACGATCACACGCTGGTAAAGTCGCTGATCGATCGATTGACTATAGTAGTCTACGTGAACCTTAGACCGAAAGAGTTAACTCGGGGTTGGTCTTAAGGTCTTGATTAGTCACTAGTTTGCTAGGCCCGAATTGCGTGTAACATGGGTCAGTGGCAAAATGCGGTCTTGACTTTTCGACGTGATTGCCGGTTATACTGCTGAGCGGGATTTACGGCCTTGATTAAATTCAAGGTTAACGTCCTATGCAGTTTCGATGTGCGAGAATTTACCTAAGCCTCTGACCAGAGCACATAACTGACTCACGAGTGTCGTGGAGGGCAGTTTGGTAAATGTCACCGACACGAACATCATAGAGTCGAGTCCTGTAAGTTCGACTACGCGTGACTTTCACTCGATCGGGACAAACGTAAAGGGTTTATACGTAGTACGACAATCTATAGTCGGTTCGTGAATTATACCTATTCGTACTCAACTCGGGATCGATTCCGTACCACGGGGCTGGCTAGGTGAATACCGAACTCCTGGATTCCTCCCAGAGCCGGTTGAGAGAGTCGGGCTTAAAAAGGGCAACCGACACAACATCTACATGAGAATAGAGCAGGCTGGGACCTGGATTGAGAGATTAGGATTTGGGGCTTGGCCGAAACCCTAAATGGCCGAAAACTTGGTTAAATCAAGTGAGGGGCAAAAAGGTCTTTTCACCTCACGAAATATTTTTGAAATATAATATTGGATATTTAATATTTAGTATATGATTTAAATCTTTATTATTGTTTTAGAAAAATAATAATATTTAATTTGGAATTAAATAAAATATATATTATATATATATATAGTTTTCGATTTTAATATAGCATTAATTTCGAAAATATTAAATATATATATATATATATATTGGATATTATATATTTAAATATACTAAATATAGAAATATATATTAATTTATTTTAATATTAATTTGAATTTGAATTTTGAATTTAAATTCAAAAGAGAAAGACCAAGTCAACAAGTGACTTGGTATGCTTAAGTGGGTGAGAATTTTTCTCCCCACCTCACTTAGCAAATTCGGCCAAGTCCCCTAGTATATATAGGGGTTTTGGTTTTTTGAAAACACTAAGTCATTCTTTGAAAAGAAAAGAAAAACCCTAGGACAAATCTCTCTCTCGGCCTCTTTCTCTCTCGCGCGTCTCTCTCTCTCTCTCTCTCTCACTCTCTCTCGGTGGCTGCGCCGTGCGTGTGAAGGAGCGTGCCTTGCTGCCCGAGCTTGCTCTGGCCGCCTCAAGCTAGCTTTGGCCGTGACGTTTGTTGGTGCCGGCGTGACGCTCTTGCCCCGTTCGCGCGCGTATTGGTGCTAGGAGAGGGATACTACATCCCGGGGATTGGAAGGGTTCGTAGCTCGCTATCTTCTTGTGTTCGTCAAGGTATAATGGCTTAAAACCCTTCTTTCGTGTTCTTACATTCTTGTGTTATTACCGAGCGGTCCAAGGGAAAGGCGGAATCCCGAAAAGTTTTAAATTTCCGCCATTCTAGGAACGAGGGCCCGGGGACCCTACCGGGATTCCCAACAGAGACATCAAAGTTGATGAAGCAGCAACCTGGAACTGGGAGAAAAAAGAGATAGAAGCTGCAAAGAATGATCAAATAGATGCAACTATGTCCCAAATTCTAGATGCGATAGAAAATGAACTTGATGCTGATAATTTTGATGATGTTCCAGTAAGGAGAATGAGGTCTCTTGATGATATCTATGATAGATGCAATTTGGCAATAAAAGAGCCTACATGCTACTATGATGCATCTAAAGAAAATTCATGAAGAGTTGCGATGGAGGAGGAGCTAAAAATGATAAATAAAAATGGAACTTGGAAGCTAGTAGACATGCCTAAAAACCATAAGATAATTGGAGTCAAGTGGATTTTCAGAACCAAATACAGTCCAGATGGTTCCGTAAACAAACATAAGGCCAGATTGGTTGTGAAGGGCTATTCTCAAGAATACGGAGTTGATTTTTCAGATACATTTGCTCCAGTGATTAGGCATGATACTATAAGGCTTCTTGTTGCTTTAGTAGCAAAGATGAGTTGGAAAATTCATCATCTTGATGTGAAATCAGCCTTCCTGAATGGTTTGCTTGAAGAAGACATTTACGTTGAGCAACCGGAGGGATTTCAAATTGCAGGTTGTCAAGACAAGGTCTACAAGCTGCGGAAAGCTCTCTACGGTCTGAAACAAGCTCCAAGAGCTTGGTATAGCAGAATTGATGCATACATGTTGCAGCAAGGATTTAAAAGAAGTGAAAGTGAAGCTACTTTATACTTGCCGAAAGTTCAAGAACAAGTTCAGCTCATTGAATCTTTGTATGTAGATGATCTGTTGGTTACAGGTTCTAATTCACAAATCATGAATCACTTCGTGTTGCAGATGGAGAGAGAGTTTGAAATGTCCAACTTGGGTGAAATGAAATATTTTTTAGGCATGGAATTCATCAATGTGAAGGTGGAATCTTCATCTCACAGCATAAATATGCTTTGGAGTTTCTGAAGAAGTTCAGAATGGAAAGATCTAAACCAGTGGCAACTCCATTGGTTGTGAATGAGAAGTTGTCAAAAAATGAAGATGGTAGCAAAGTTGATGCTTTTCTTTACAGAAACCTAATTAGCAGCTTACGTTACTTGTGTACAACAAGGCCAGATTTGATGTTCTGCGCAAGCCTTCTCTCGAGATTTATGCAGTCACTTAATGAAGTTCATTTTGCTGCAGCTAAGAGAGTTCTAAGGTATATCAAAGGCACTTTTGATTATGGTTTGTGGTTCTTAAAGAAAGAAAGCAACGAACTACAAGGTTACGTAGATAGTGATTGGGCAGGAAGTGTTGATGACTCCAAAAGCACTTCTTGTTATGCTTTCTCATTTGAAAGTGGATTCTTCTCGTGGAATTCAAAGAAGCAAGAAGTGGTGGCACAATCCTCAGCAGAAGCTGAGTACATTTCAGCAGCAGCCGCAACAAATCAAGCAATATGGTTAAGGAAACTGATGACAGATTTGGGGCAGATTCAAGCTAATCCAACTGTGATTTGGGTTGACAACAAGTCTGCTATTACCATTGCTAATCCAACTGTGATTTGGGTTGACAACAAGTCTGCTATTACCATTGCTAAGAATCCTGTACAGCATGGAAGAACTAAACACATTAAAGTGATGTTTCATGCAATCAGAGAAGCTGAGAAGGATGGCGAAATCAATCTGGTTCATTGTTCCTCTGAAAATCAGATTGCTGACATCCTAACCAAAGCACTTATGTTAGGAATATTTTATAGTGTTCAATAATCATGTTATCTTTGTCTAGGGACTTAATTGTATTTTATGTAAATATAGGGACTAAAGTGTAAATATACCAAAGATGTGCTTTGGTATATATAGGTAGAGTGTGTGTAGAATACACATAACTCAAGGTAGAAATTCTCTCTCTAGATTATGTTTCTCTCTCATCATTAGCATATCTAGGTTTAATTTTAGAGAGGGAAAGTGAGCTTCCATTGTAGAGAGAATTTGGCATTCAATGAAGATTTGATTAGAGATATTATCGAGCTTCCGCGCGCTAAATCAATCAAGGTAATCTCAAATCAATCTATGCTTGAGTACATAAATAATATGTGATGAATCAATCTCGAATTATGAGTTGGATGCAATAAAACTGGGAATTACAACATCCTAAAGCTAAGTTTGAAGAGCTAAGAGCAAAGCTTGGAATATCCAAGAGAATTCTCATGGAGGAGTGTTAGCCTTTGAGAATTTGCTAGATATTTTTTAGAAATATTTGTGACTTTTGTTGACAAAGCATTAGGTGTAAATATGTGAATTTCATTATCTTAAGGAATATCTTTGAAAAAGCATGATGTATTAGTTAGGTTTGGTGTTGACTAAGAAAAGTCTTTGCACTTGTAATATATTTGTGAACGTGAATGAAAAAATCATCATCTTCTCATATATGTTCTATTTTTTCTTGTCACTGCAACATCAAGAATTCCTTTAAAAGCTTGTATTTTGCATTTCTAAATATTCTTACAATACTTTTTATTATATAGCGAAGTTTTCTATGAACAAATCAACATTTAAGTACTCAAAACTTAGACAAAGTTTACAACAAAATCCAATCCAATCGACACGATGCAACAAACAACATAAGAGCAATTAACCGACTCTTTATTCCCAAACGATGATTATTAAAATGCTGAAAGAACAATTCTCACGGAAATGCATTCAAAAATGGAATTTTGCCAAGGTAACTTCAATTCCCAGACGGAGGATTACCACCACATCCCCAAAACCAACAATTTTTACCCCCACCACTCCCACCCCAACCCCATCCTCCACCACCACCACCACCGCCGCCACCTCCTCCTCCTCCACCACTTCCTCCTCCTCCTCCACCGCCACCTCCGCCACTTCCTCCTCCACCGCCGCCGCCACCACTCCCCTTCCCATGCCCTCTTCCATTTCCATTTCCTCCTCCACCACCTCCACCACCGCCGCCGCCACCACTCCCCTTTCCATAACCCTGCCCATGTCCGCTTCCATTTCCATTCCCTCCACCACCTCCGCCACCTCCACCCCCACCTCCTCCTCCTCCTCCTCCTCCCCCTCCTCCACTACTTCCACTCCCGCTTCTCTTCTTGTGATGACCTTTCCCTCTTTGATTTCCTCCTCCTCCACCACCACCGCCACCTCCGCTTCCACCACCGTTTCCTTTACTAGTCAATGTCTCTTGAGCATCCAACATTTCACCACGGATAGCATTAGCTGTGTCGTTTCTGTTTTGTGCATGGCCATCGTAATTTAACAGTCTCCTATTGGGACTAATTGTATCGCTAGTTTGATCATCTCCGCCGGGTTCGTTGTTGCAAGTAGTGATGGTAACAAAGTAAGGGCTCAATGATAGTGCAATGGCTAGGACAAGAATTGCTCCAAACTCCATTACACACACACTCTCTCTCTCTCTATCTCTTTCTCTGTGATCGATTGATGAGATTGCCAAGACGAATAGCACGTATTTATAGTTATAAGACATGATGATGAACACATTATGAGGGGTTTTGCTGCATCTGTTGATCGATCTAATTGCAGCAAAAGGCTGCCAAAAGTTGAAATCTAGATTCAGCTTAATCATGTAAAGTAGTAGCAGTCTTCATTCGATTCGTCCCCACTCTCACTACCATATCTAGTTCACAATTCTTAATGTCAAAGTTAGTATTACAATATAATTATGCAGAATAAAATTGTTGTTCCATTCTGAAGATATACACAAAAAACGAAAAAGAAAAAGAAAATGATTAGCATCACTAATGTTGAGGGTTTCATCTTATAATTAATTAAAATTTAGAATGTAATTCTCTCGTTTAATATATATCATCTTTGTGTTATCTCACACCCATGTCGTACGTGTTGAGAATATTTCGTCTGCGTTGGCAAAAGTAAAAAACGTTTGGACTCCTAATTATATAAGTCAAAGAGGATCGATCATAGCTAAGTTTTCCTTATATCAATTTATTGTGGGAGTTTAGAATGAAACCCTCAAATTCAATGAGAATGCAAACTGTCATTCTATAAACCTAATGACAATGTGTGTATACTTATTAATTGTTATGTACGTAAACATTATTAGTTATTACACAACAGAACAGAAAAAAAAAGTATTTGTAGGAAAATATGATCATTTTTCTCGCATGTGAGGAAGTTTGGAGATTACTTTGCCCAATCTTGAAGCAACTCCAAGCAAATCTTCTTTTGGAATGAAATAGCATAGCAGCTACTTCGCCAAACACAATGTTTTGTTGGGATACGTTTTTGTTACAATAAGAAAGTGGTCATCATTCTTCAATTCCACGTCAATGGCAAATATTTAAATCTATTTATTATTAGATCTGTATCTATACGTGATTGAATACCTAACATATTGGACATAAGGACGGAAAAATCTAATTGGACAGGAAATACGATTAGTTCTTACTAATCTTATGTAGTCCAATGGGTTACCTCAAACAGTCCAAAAGAAAAAAGAACTTGGCCCAAATATCAATGCCCAATCAGAATTTTGTCAGAAGCTCAGCAAATATATGATCACATCGTTGTTTCTCAGGACACTATCTTTCTAAAACTAATTTGGATCTAAACAATAGCTCTTCCCCTGTAGGATGTTTAGATCGGTTTGTCGTGTTTAGAAATGATGAATAAATACGAGGTGGTTTTGATAACGTTTTGGTCTGAAAAATTAACTTAGTTCGATTCGAACTAGCTAATGGTTTCAATTGGTCAGTGAGGCATGGTGCAGAAGATACTGTATGCACTCAACATTGAACCAGTTCGTAAGTGTGTATGTGTGTGTCTTTGTGTCGGTTTGTACTTGAACACAAGACTCGTTTATAGAAGTTGAAAGGTTAAATCCCTTCTACGTCTCCCTTTCTTCCTCACAAAGAAGGTATTACTAGAAAACTTCAGTTACAAACTACGTTGTACAATTCACCTAGTTAGACCCTTTCTAATTAGACTCCTAGTCACTCATCACATACTTTTTACAGTTAGTTGCTTCAACATCATGTTAAAGTTTGTTGGAATAACTCAGCGTGGGCTTATTTAAATCAACGTTGGAATTACAGCACTAATTTTTTTTTTTCGATGTGCTTCTAAGCCGTCTCAGCTTTGAGTTCTCCCTTTTGGTTCGCAATGAATGATGATCTTGAAATTGTGTATGTGGTGTGAAATGTTGTTCATCGATGTTTCTTCTCTAGTATTTATACTTGAGACCCTGAATAAGAACGTTGCATGGATGAAGACAGAATGTTCTTCCGACCGACTTCTGAACACACATTAAATGCGGTTACTTAAAATGGGTATGTTGACTTCGACTTGTAATGGCTTTATCCTTAATGGAATAATTTTCAAAATGAACGGCTCTTTTTAATTACAGCTTTGGTTCTAATGATCATTAATTTTTGCAGTTTGTCTCTATATTGATTCTAATTGATCTAATTCTGATTGTCCTTTGAGTTCTTTGAATACATTCACGTTATTTGATTTCAATGGACCGTTATTTTGTCATTTGACTTAAACTAGTTTCCGGTTTCGTCTGTCCCCTTAACTTGGTTTTGAGATCGATCCTGACATTGAGTCGCTATTATCATCGGTCTTGATGATTATTTTCTGTCTGGCTTAGTCTTGATTAATTCAATCTTGATATTTAGTCGCTTATTATTTTCAATGTTGGTCTTGATAAGTCCGTCCGATCTTGATGTGTTCCGGTCTCAGTCTTATGTTTTATTTAGAAACTATTATTAATTAGAATGTTTTAATTCTTGAAAAATTCCGGTTGATACCCCTGTATTTAAAGCTTTTTCAGTTGGTGCCGAAAATATTCAACTCCGTTTGGTACCCCTGGGTTAGGGCTTTTCAATTGGTGCTTAAAGTATTTTTCAATTTCGGTTGGTACCCCTGCGTTAAAGACTTTTCCAGTTAGTGCCCAAAAGTATTTAACCTCTTCGAAATTTTTCTTAATATCTTCAACTTTCTCTTTCCTTTGATACACTGACGAGTTCAATTTCCGATTCTGAAATCTTCAAATCAATCTCAATTCCGCAACAAGAATACTTTTGAATTTTTAATTTCAAGCCACATTGGCATTAGATTGTCCAATTTGAAGAATTCTCATGCAAATACGAATCCAATAGGAAATTCCTTAAATACAGAGGTACCAATTGGAGTAAAAATATACTTTATGTACCAATTGAAAAAGTCTTAAACACAAAGGTATCAACCGAAGTTGAAGAATAATATCGGCACCAACTGAAAAAAGTTTTAAATACATGCGTATCAACCGGAATTTGCTTAATTCTTTATCTGTAGCAATGGATATTCACTATATTACAAGGTTCCGTTTTATTCTTTTACCTACTTTGCTCATGTTCTTAACCCCATTTGCAACTATATCGGCATTTAGTGAAAAATTACAGGAAATTAATGGTAAGAAAAATCATTATATCTGCGCAACTAAGCTTTTATATATATATATATATATATATATATATATATATATATATATATATATAAATTTGTTCTCTCATAACCTGTTAGGATCGACTAGGGTATTTAGAGGGGGTGAATAAACACTGGCTACTTTTCGGTTTCTGGGTAACTGGTGTGACCGGTTACTGATATCAGATTATCGGGTATCTGATTTTGTGAGTGGTAGCCGGTTAGTTAGGTGCAATTATTGTGTATTGAGTGCGCGGAATTGTTTCTGGAAGTTCGGAGCAAAGTCTCCTACGTCTCCCCTTCTTCCTTTCAAGGAAGGATCTCACTAGCAACTGGATTTACACGTTACAAGAGCACTACACTTATTACTGTAACCTACCAAAGCTAATGCTACAAAGGCAGTTGGATAAAAACAATCCACCTAACTTCAACAGCTTTTTAAAGTCCGTTGAGTACAAATCTCTCAAACTTTCTAATCGCTCGTGATGGAGAGATGAGAGAGAACTTCTGAGAAAGAATGGTTGTGCTTGAGTTGTGTTGTTGATCGTTCAAAAGTTGTGTTAAGTCTTCATGCTCTGAGTGTTTATACTTGTTCGAAATTGAGCCGCTGTGTGAAGACTCTGACCAGCTTCCAGACATTATGAAATGTCGTTTCCCGAAATAGGCTGGTTTCAGAACCTGGTTCAGGTTCTCTGCAGGCTGCGCCTTTCACCAAAATGGGCATGCATCAGGCCAACGTCTCTTTGGTCGCAACCTTGACTTAAATGCATTTGTACTGCATTGTTCTCCTGAATCGATGCATATTTGAATTTGGCTTCTGGCTCCTGTTTTGATGCTGAGTTCCTGACTCTTAAGCGTAAGTCACCAGTCGCCATTGCTTTGATCTTCTGGTCACCGGATGCTGAACTGGTTTCAGGTTCCTTAAGCGTTCTTGACCAGAGACCGTTTGTCAGTTTCTTGTTATCGGGCGCTTGTTTAAGTTTTGTTCACCGAAACTATTTATGTCTAAAGGTTCTGAATTCCTTAACAATTTGCCCATTTTCGGTGACTGCCAAAACTTAAAAAAGAGTAATTGGAAGAAGAAACTTTTCATTAATCAAGGAAGTTACAGACTAGTCTATTACATGAGATATGTAAAGAACTAATCTATTTCTTCCTTGATCGTCCCTTGTCATCTTTCTTCTTCTCAAGCTTCTTTCGTTCTGCCTGAGCCTTGGCCGTCAGGAGCCTCTGCTGTTTCTTATCATGCAACCAAACAAGTTTCTGAAGCTGTTGTTCCATCAGGTTACATGCTATAGTCCTCAAGGTCTGAGGATTGTAGATTCGTTCCAGAGGCAGAAGCTCATTGCCCGTTCGAAGAGACGAGTCCATCTTGGGCAGATCCTCATCCGGTAACAATGCCGCTTCTTGTTGTTGTCTATCTTGAGTCTCTGGCACATACCGGATCGTGGACATTTGGTTCGGTCTCTGAGGTAGGCTAGGATCAGGTGCTGAAGAAGTTTGTTTTGACGGCGGCTGCTGCTGCTGTTGCTTTCCCTTGCCACTTTCCCCCTTTTTGGCAGCATCGGAGGCTCCTGATGTCCCCATATGCTCAACAATGATAGCAAGATGGGCCTTTATGGCATTCAGGTCCTCACTGAGGGTATCTTCCACGCCTCTAAGATCGGTGCGAAGAAGATTCTGGTTCTCTTCGAGCTTGTCGCACCATTTCTTGAATTCATTTCATGTGGCGACTTACTCGGCATAGACCAGCTCGGACTTCGTCCTCGCATTTTTGGCCAAGATCTCCAGAGTCTTGACTTTATTATCCGTCATTGTCTGGGTGATCATAAAGTCCTCAATGCGGCGTTGAAGCATGGTGACCAAACCTGATCCTTGCGGAGTGGTCGAGTCACTGGGTCGGAGTCTCTTCGCCACTTCTTCAAAGGGCAGAGGGGAAATGGGTGTGGGGCAAGGGACCGGCTTAGGTTCTGGTGCCAGTAGCAGCAAGGGTGCAGAAGTTTGCAAAAACGAACCAGAAGAGACAAACGGAGATGTCGGAACAAACACTAATTCTTTGGAAGTCCCTGAAGAAGCTGCTTGTTCTTCAAACCGTGGACTGCTCCTTTCCATCTCAACTGGTTCTGGAAGAGGAAGAGGTGGAGATGCTTCGGTCAGGGTTAATTCCGGTTCTTTGAAAATTCTGGAAGTTCCTGCTGCAGGTTGGAGCCTGATCGGTTGCATTTGGATTTCAGCGATTTGCTCAGTCCGATCAGGTGAAGAAGAAACTGAAGGATTTGCAGGATCCGATGGTTGAGCCTGCGCAGACTTGGACTGATCAGTTGCTTGGAAGCTGGAGGATTCTGGAAACTGATGTCCCAGCTTATTGAACTCGATTCTGTACAAGTCCTCCAGCTTGAGCCGTTCTATCTCAAGTCCTGCCACAATTGCTCGATCAGTAGCTGCCGTTGGAGAGACCAGGTCAAAGTTCTGCTCTCAGGTGTTCAAATTCTCGACCAGAAAGAGCAGGCATAGATGTAGCTCATGGTTGGACTGGGAGCTTCTTGGTGCATTTCCTCTGGCTCCGCTTCAGCACCGGAAGCTATCATCGCCAATTCCGTTTCAGGTTCTGCCTCTTGTTCCGTAGAGGCCTCAGCAGGTACCGCCTGCTTCTTTTCCTTCTCCTTCTCCTTTTCCTTCTTCGTTTCCTTCTTTTCCTTCTTCTTTTCTTTCTTCTTTCTCCTTCTTCTTCTTTTCTTCCTTCCTTTTCTCTTCCTTTTCTTTTGGCGCAGCCTCTACTGATGCAGAGGCTTTCTTCTCTCTCTTCTGCTTTTTCTTTTCAGGACCCTTTTCGATCGGGTCAGAAACTTGCCTTTTGCCAGCCTGTTTTGTGTCGGACACCACTTGAATGGCCAGGAACTGCCGTATGGACTCGGTTGTGAGCAGTTTGGCCCAAGTGACTGGTTGAACCGACTCCAATCGCCCCAGTTTTTCTCTTATAATACTTGTAATTTGGGGCACGAAATTTTTGAACTGCGGTCTCTGGCCCGGACTACATTTAGAAGTGCCCCATAGACTATCTTGCCCCAGTTGACAGCCAAACCCATCATTATTGCTGTCATCGCCTGGATCTTCTCTGTTGTTAATACATCACAGGATCATCCCTTCCCTAAAACTGACTTTGCCACCAAGTCATGAAGCAACCGATATGCCGGCTTCAGTGCTGTTCTCTTATCAGACTCTTTGAAACCTTCAATCGATACAGCAAAGATACCGGCACATTTCCTCCTCATATCTGCGTCAATTTCCGATAGGGACGTGGCTCCAGTCGTGGGCAAATTGAAGAACGTTGCAAACCATTCTTCGTTGAATGTGATGAGACTGCCTTTGACGGTGACACTGATGATTCCGTCAGTAATCACCGCCGATTCAAAGAACTCTTCCACCTCCGCCGTCGCCACCTCTGGCGCGCATCTCAAAAATGGTCGGAGCCCACTGTGTTGAATGGCTAATAAGAGTCGGCCAACGTCAGCGTCGTCTGACGTTATAGGTTCGTCGTAGTATACATGGAGTATGTTCTTGAATATGGCACTTTTGAATGTAGCCATTTGAGAGAGAGAGTTTCGAAGAAGACGATTGAGAGGTTTTTGGGTTTTGATGTTGATTTGCAGAGAAATAAGGAGTGAAATGAAGAAGATGATCGGAGTGACTTGGGTTTTAAGTAAAGCTGTGAAGTGACGTTTCTCTCTCCTCCGTTTTCCCACTCACTGTTTTCGTACTGTAGCACGTAGCATGTCATTTCAGCATTAATTTCACGCAGTCCTCTGTACCGTCAGTTACCTTAAACATGTTATTGTCGTACCATGCTTTTGAATGTATGCATTTAAAGGTGTATATTAAATAAGAATGAAACCGGTAAAGGCTAAAAGACAAAATAAGGTACCGGTTAAGAGAAACCGGATAATTTTGTACTCTTTTTGGAGAGATTCCGAAAAAGGTACCCGAATGAGATATATAGATATACTATTATTTCAGCTTAGTAACTGATAGAATATTATATGTATAGAGGGTGACTGGTCTTTTAGTGACTTTGAAAGAAACAAGGCAGAGTCTATTAATTAGACCGATTTTGAAAATGGAAAGAGAATTGCCTTTTGAAGGAAAATCCGGTTGAATGAAGAAACACCTATATTAATGAAATATTTTTGTTAAAGTATACGGCAACTGGTTAAGACAATATGCACAGTTAGTTCTGATTAAGAGTTTCATCAAAATCAGTACCAACCTTTTGGTGTGCTGTCTTAACATCGTTCCCCCTTACTTTATCCACTTCCGTATCGGTTACTAAGATATATCTAATAAACCGAGTGCATTACGAAAGTAGATGAACTTAGCTTCCTGCAGGGGCTTGGTGAATATGTCGGCTACTTGTTGATCGATGGCTATGTACTCCAGCTTGATGTCTTTGTTGAGCACGTGGTCCTTGATGAAGTGGTGTCTGATCTCAATGTGCTTAGTCCTGGATTGAAGCACTGGGTTCTGAGAGATGGCTATGGCACTCGTATTGTCGCAGTAGATTGGAGTCTCCGTCTCCGTTATCCCATAGTCCTTGAGTTGATGCTGAATCCAAAGAATCTGGGAGCAGCAACTGCCTGCGGCCAGATACTCAGCTTCTGCTGTTGACGTTGCAATCGAGGTCTGCTTCTTACTGAACCAGGAGATTAGCCGGTCACCAAGGAACTGGCAGGTACCACTGGTGCTTCTTCGATCTATTTTGCATCCAGCATAATCAGCATCGGTATATCCTCTGAGCGATAGACTTGAATCCTTTGGATACCATAGTCCTACATTTGTGGTTCCCTTGATGTATTTGAGGATTCTTTTTGCTGCTGTGAAGTGACTTAGGCGAGGATCTGCTTGGAACCGGGCATATAGACATACGTTATACATGATGTCTGGCCGACTAGCTGTAAGGTACAGCAGTGATCCTATCAGTCCCCGATATTTAGTTACATCAATGCGTGGTCCTTCCTCGTCCTTATCCAGTTTGATGGAAGCACTCATGGGAGTTGTTGCTTCTGAGCATTTATTCATCCCGAATCTGCTCAGAAGGTCCTTGGCATATTTCCCTTGACTAATGAAGGTTCCTGATTCCAGCTGTCTGACTTGAAGTCCTAGAAAGAAGGTCAGTTCCCCCATCATGCTCATTTCGAACTTGTCCTTCATCAAATTTGCGAACTTATCGCAGAGTTTCTGATTTGTTGAGCCGAAGATGATGTCATCCACGTAGATCTGGACAATCAGTAATTGTTCCTTCTTTGTGAACCGGATAGGGTCTTGTCAATAGTGCCTACTTCAAATCCGTGATCAGTCAGGAACTTTGTCAAGGTGTCATACCAAGCTCTTGGCGCCTGCTTCAGATCATATAGAGCCTTCTTTAGTCTGTAGACTTGGTTCGGAAACTCGTGGTTTTCGAAACCGAGTGATTGTGTTACATACACTTCTTCAGTCAAGAGTCCGTTAAGGAAGGCACTCTTGACATCCATTTGATACACCCTGATGTCTTTTGAAGCAGCATATGCTAAGAAGATTCTGATAGCCTCGAGCCGAGCAACTGGTGCAAAGGTCTCGCCGTAGTCTATTCCTTCTTCTTGTCGGTACCCTTAAGCTACTAGACGAACTTTGTTTCTTACTACCAGTCCCTCTTCATTAGACTTATTCTTGAATACCCATTTGGTTCCAATAACCGTCTGATTAGGTCTTGGAACGAGGCTATAGACTTCATTTCTCTCAAACTGATTGAGCTCTTCTTGCATCGCGTCAATCCAGTGTCTGTCCCTTAGAGCTTCTTCAACCTTGGTTGGTTGGTCTTGAGAAATGAAGGCATAGCTGAAGAGGTTCTGCATTGAATGCCTTCTGGTCTTCATTGGAGCGTCCGCTTCTCCAATAATCAGCTGTCGAGGGTGATTCAGCTTTGTTCGATTCCATTTTACATGTTCCCCCTCAGCTGGTGCATTTTCTTCTTGAGAGGAAGTCGCCTGATTTGGTTCAGGCCCTGTAGTAGGTTCCTGATCATTTGAGTTGCTCCCTTCATATCCAGTATCTTCTGGAGTTACTGGTTCTATTGGGATCTCAGCGACTTCTGGTTGACATCTAGTTTCTTCTATGGGAATTTCCAGTAGATCAGTATCTGTTACATCAGTAGTCTTTTCTCGACTGTTTTCGACTGGAAGCTCATCATCACTAGAATCACTCAGGTTCGTTTCTTCGAGCTGATTGCTCAGTCGATTAATGTTGCTAGGCGTCTGATCTTCCATGGCAGATTCTTCAAATACCACGTGAGCCGATTCTTCTACTGACAAGGTCTTGCAATTGAAAACTCTGTAAGCTTTGCTGACAGATGAATATCCCAGAAAGAATCATTTTTCTGCTTTAGCATCGAAGGATGACAGATGGTACTTCCCATTGTTATGAATGAAGCATCTGCTTCCAAATGTTTTGAAGTACCCGACTGATGGGACATTCCCAGTCCATACTTCATATGGGGTCTTCCCTTGCATCTTACAGATCATGGACCGGTTCTGTGTGTAGCAGGCTGTGTTGATGGCTTCTGCCCAGAATTTTTGAGAAATATCTGCATCGGCTAGCATGGTTCTGGCAACTTCCTTGAGCGTCCGATTTCTTCTTTCGGCTAAACCATTTTGCTGCGGTGTCCTGGCAGCAGATGACTCGTGGCGTATGCCATGGTTCTCAAGAAATTCGGTTAGCACATGGTTAATGAATTCAGTACCTCGGTCGCTACAGATTCTATTAATTTTCTCACTACGTTCGTTCTGAATCCTTTTAAAAAGCTTTATTAAGTTCAAAGGCATTTGATCTTTTGACTTTAAAAATATGACCCATGTATATCTAGAAAAATCATCTATAACAACTAGAGTGTATCTGGTTCCCTCTAAGCTGGTAACTGATATGGGTCCGAAGAGATCCATATGCAGTAAATCCAGGCACCGGTTGGATCCGGTACACCCTTTGTTTTTAAAGGTTGATCTGATCTGTTTTCCTAGTTGACATGCGGTACAAAGTTTGTCTTTGGAAAAGTTTATTTTTGGCAATCCTTTGACCAGATCATTTTTCAAAAGTACTAAAATTGTTTTAAAATTTAAATGATTTAAACGTTTATGCCATAACCAGCATCTAGAATCTTTGGCTAAAAGACATGTTGGTGAAGATACCGATTGGTCTTCCCAACGCACCTTATATGTTCCTCTGATTCTGATTCCGATTAGAACAGTTTGACCAGAAGAGTATTTTACACAACATTTGTTCTTTTCAAAAGAGACATTGAAATTGTTTTCACAAAGTTGACTGACACTGATTAAATTGTAATGCAAGTTTTGTACTAAATGTACATCTTTTAGGGTAAGGTTACCGTGAGTAATCACTTCCTTCCCTATAGTTTTACCTTTACCATTGTCACCAAATGTGATGGTAGGTCCGGTATGTTGCTTCAGGTTCCTGAGCAACTTATGATTCCCAGTCATGTGCTGGCATCAACCGCTGTCCAGATACCATTCCGACTGGTCCAGTTCCTTTTTGTATACCTGCAAGAAATATATATATATACATATTTAGGTACCCAAATTTACTTGGGTTCCGGGTGAATTAGATTCTTTGGTACGCAGACCTGAAAGATCCGAACAGTTCTCCCAGTTCTAGGGTCTATCAGGAACCTAAGAGGTTGATTCCTATTTCTATTTCCTAGGTTCTCATGGTTTCTAGTATTTGGGTTGTACGCTGGTCGAATTAACATTCCAGGTTCTATGTTGATGATAGGGTTTCCTAGATGCGGTCCCTGGGTTCCTACGTTTTTCAGCTCTAGAAGATTCTGCCTTTTCTGAGTAACCTATTCCTTTTCGAGTAGGTTGCCTAGGAGCTGATTGTATGTGTGTGACCTTCCTATGTACTCCATTCAGTATTTCCCTTTCTGGTACCCTATCAGGGACTAAGGTTGGAATACTAGCGGGAATGAATTGAATGCTATTGGATTTATCAGGTCTGGTTGATATGGCCAGTGACTGATTCTCAAAGCCTAGTCATGACCTATCTTTTCTGTATCTCATTATCCCTTGGATGCAATCGATATTTCTTGAAGAATCTGTCCAGGATTGGATGATAGCATTCATCCTGGCGTTCTCCGCCACTTTCTCTACGGTGGTTTTCTTCAAGTTTTCGTTTTTGGCCCTAAGTAATCTGATTTTCTCAGTTACCTCATCGGGTAGTCTGCTTTCTACTTGAGCTTTCTGATTACCCTTCAGCTCAAGCTCCTTGATTCTTAGGATGAACTGCTTATACTCAGCAGTCATATCACTAAGAGCAATTAATAACTCTTCCTTAGTAAGGTCAGATGAAAACATGTCAGTTACCTCATCCTCCGACCTATCTGCCATCAGGCACTTGATTTCCTCATCATTGTCACTGTCTGATTCGTCAGAAGTACTTGCTTCTGAATCGGAATCTGCCCACGTTCTGCTGTCGGCCACCAACACCTTGTGGCCCTTCTTTTTGTACTTTTTAACTTCCTTCCCCTTACCCTTCTTGGGATGTCTGCATTCTGATGCAAAGTGTCCTTTCCTGCCACAGTTAAAACAGGAAATGTCAGATTCGTTAGTATCAGGGGATGGTTTCTTACCAATTCGAAGATTCTGATCCTTTCTCATGAATCTTCCGAATTTCTTAACGAATAGGGACATGGCCTCTCCACACAGTTCCTCTGTCGTTTTTGCTGTGGGAGCTTCTGGTGCTACCAGCGCCTTGACCGGTTGCTCAGCCACCACTTCTTCCATACGTGTTTGAAGTTCAAACTCGTATGCCTTGAGATCGGCGAAGAGATTGTGTAGCTGCATCTGATTTAGGTCCTTAGACTCCCGCATGACCATTGTCTTCACGTCCCATTCCCTGGGCAGTGCCTTCATGACCTTTATAGCGACGTCTCTCTTATTCATGGTTCTGCCAAGAGCAGTCAGATCGTTGATGATGCTGTAGAAACGTTTTTCGAATTCAGCCATCGTTTCCCCGGCCTTCATTTTGATTGAGTCATATTTCTGTACGGCCACGATGAGCTTGTTCTCTCTGGTGGAGTCGTTTCCTTCGCAGATTTGGCATAGCGTTGTCCAGACTTCACCAGCCATTTTACACAGCATCACATGTCTGAAGGTTTCAAGATCCAGAGTCTTGAATATGATATCCTTGGCCACGCTGTCCAGGTTCATCAGGTTCTTCTCAGCAAGAGTCCAGTCACTCCTGGGTTTTGGGATTGTTTGCGGAAGAGACTGATCTGCTGCATGGGCTATATTAATCTGTGTAAGCTTGGGAGGCCCCGAAACAATAATGTCCCACATGTCTTCATCATGCGCAGTAAGGTGGGTTTCCATCCGAATCTTCCATTCAAGGAAGTTTTCTTGGTTGAACATGGGAAGTTTGTTTGAGGCACTCATGGTTCCTGCTTTGATACCACTTAGGATCGGTTAGGGTATTTAGAGGGGGGTGAATAAACACTGGCTACTTTTCGGTTTCTGGGTAACTGGTGTGACCGGTTACTGATATCAGATTATCGAGTATCTGATTTTGTGAGTGGTAGCCGGTTAGTTAGGTGCAATGATTGTGTATTGAGTGCGCGGAATTGTTTCTGGGAGTTCGGAGCAAAGTCTCTTACGTCTCCCCTTCTCCCTTTCAAGGAAGGATCTCACTAGCAACTGGATTTACACGTTACAAGAGCACTACACTCACTTACTGTAACCTACCAAAGCTAAAGCTACAAAGGCAGTTGTATAAAAACAATCCACCTAACTTCAACAGCTTTTTAAAGTCCGTTGAGTACAAATCTCTCAAACTTTCTAATCGCTCGTGATGGATAGTTGAGAGAGAACTTCTGAGAAAGAATGGTTGTACTTGGGTTGTGTTGTTGATCGTTCAAAAGTTGTGTTGAGTCTTCACGCTCTGAGTATTTATACTTGTTCGAAATTGAGCCGTTGTGTGAAGACTCTGACCAGCTTCCAGACATTATTAAATGTCGTTTCCCGAAATAGGCTGGTTTCAGAACCTGGTTCAGGTTCTCTGCAGGCTGCGCATTTCACCAAAATGGGTATGCATCAGGCCAACGTCTCTTTGGTCGCAGCCTTGACTTAAATGCAGTTGTACTGCATTTTTCTCCTAAATCGATGCATATTTGAATTTGGCTTCTGGCTCCTGGTTTGATGCTGAGTTTCTGACTCTTAAGCGTAAGTCACCAGTCGCCAGATGCTGAACTGGTTTCAGGTTCCTTAAGCGTTCTTGACTAGAGACCGTTTGTCAGTTTCTTGTTATCGGGCGCTTGTTTAAGTTTTGTTCACCGAAACTATTTATGTCTAAAGGTTCTGAATTCCTTAACATAACCAATATGTGTCTGTGAGCATGAGTGAAGTTTAAAAGTGCCCTTTTGGCAGTCTACGTTTATATGCATCAAAAGAACTTCATCTACTACATGTAATGAAATTTACCTCACATGCTAAATCTGTGCCAAGTAATAAAAAGAACATCGAAAATGTGTAGTCCTGATTAAAGCGAGGAGAAAAAGTTGTGTATTGATGTTGTAATAATAAGCTCAATTATAGACTAGGAGACCTATGTTGAAGAGGAAGAGGCATTACAGTTTTTGTCCAAGTTATTATTTTATTTATGCCTTTCAAAGGACATTAGTCATTTCTATTCTTGGACTATATATCTAAATATCAGAATAAGGTTTGAGAGACAAAAATATAATCAGCATAATACAAGTTTACCTTTGTAATTCTTGTCATTTCCTCTTTTACCAAACCTATCAAACTATAAAATACTCCACCAACACACCATCTTTAAAGGTAAATGCCATCTGATGGAATTCACCTTTGAAATGAGAACTAAGTCCCGATAATTCTACTTGTTTGCTGTCTGATTACTAGTAAATATGAGATGATATAAATTATACTGCCATGTAAAAAACTAATTTATGTAATTATGTCCTACAATTCAAGATATTTATATGTATAATAATATTAAAAAAAAACAATTGCTGACAAATGTTGTTCAACGGGACTTGAATGAATATCTTTCCCCTCGCACATGGGCTGCCCCCTTTGGAAGCATCTTTTAATTAATAATTTTTTATCATTCTTATTTTATTTCCTACCCAATTCCTTACATTTTTTATGTTACCCACGAAGACAAACGTTGAAAAAACAATAATAAGGCTTATTATATGTTATAGCTAAATTATAATCAATAGCCGGGACATGATAATTGAACGGTATTATTCAATCAATATAAAAAATGGAGTTCATGTGATGATTAAATGCTGACTGCTTACAAGAAATATATATATATATATATATATAATTTTCGCAGATAATAAGAGAGAGAAAGAGGGAGGGTTCTTTTCTCCATAAGATTCCGAAACATCATGAAATCCTTTCTCAACAACGATTCCTCGGATATGACCGTTGAACTTGTTGATATGTCCAATGGAGATTCAATCCCCCTCTTCTGAATGAAAGACAAGAATACGTGGACGTGGCGATAACATTTTCCAGGTAAAATAGACAGATTATTATTTCATAAGCATGGCCCATAATCTCAAACCTAATCCAACATAGGCACCTTTCCTTTTTCTTTTCTTTCTTATCTTTTCTTGCTGTTGTAATAAAGAAAAAAAAAACGCTTCCAACTCATAGTTCAGGTAAAATCATGAGGATCATGACATTTGACAGCCTGTGGACAAGGGCCACATGACATTAGGAAAAAAGAAAAGAATATACATATATATATATATATATATTCAATGCATGAGACAGAACAGTTATTTCATTGCATGATTGGATGCTATTTTATTGATCATTCGACCGCATGCATCCCTTGCTTCGCAGCAGTTTGATGTTTTTGCGCCACGAAGACGAGGAAAAGCAAGCGAAAATGATCCCCCAATAAACTAAGCTTATTATCACCGTATAGTTTTACCGTTAGGGATCGGCCAGTAATGGAGAATAATAATGATGGAGGAGATTTCGCTGCTAGGACCAACGAGGAAAAGATTCACGTGTCGGTAAGGTTGAGACCGTTGAACGCCAAGGAAGTTGCGAACAGCGATGTCTCAGACTGGGAATGCATCGATCACAAGACGATTGCCTACAAGAATGGTAGTTCAGCGTATCCCACTTCTTACACATTTGGTAAGGCCTTGTCTTCTTCTTATTTTGTCCCATTTGCTTTGAAGCTGATGAGATAACTCTATATACAGACAGAGTATTCAGCGGCAGTTGCTCGACGAGAGAGGTTTATGAACAAGGAGCTAAAGAGGTTGCTGTATCAGTTGTCAGTGGGGTGAATTGTGAGTCAATCAATCACTTGCATCATAGTTTTTCTAATACTTTTTCTTACTGTTATAAGTTTAAACCTCCCTTTTTTCTTGCAGCAACTGTGTTTGCATATGGGCAGACAAGCAGTGGGAAGACGTATACCATGGCAGGAATCACAGAGTATGCAATAGAAGATGTATATGATTACATAGACAAGGTAACTAACTGTCGACAAACAGTGTTTTTCTTTTTAGTTCTCTTAAGCCGTTCTAACGATTTCGGTAGTTTTTCAGCATCGAGAGCGGGATTTCGTATTGAAGTTCTCTGCAATGGAGATTTACAACGAGTCGGTCAGAGATCTGCTGAGCGAGGATACCTCTCCTTTGAGGCTTTTAGATGATCCTGAGGTAAATATTACCGTTTTCTTTTGTACAACATGATCATGTTAGTGTTAGAAATGTTCTGCTTAGTTGATAGTATGTCAGAGAGGGACCGTAGTGGAGAAACTCACCGAGGAGATACTGAAAGATCGAGATCATGCGATTCAGCTCCTATCTGCATGTGAAGGTGAGGAAAAATGCGATCTTTTAACCGTCGAAAGTAACAGAGAAAGTGTTATATTTATTTATGGTTGCATTGCAGCTCAACGACAGATTGGTGAGACTTCTCTCAATGAGATGAGCTCAAGATCTCACCAGATTATCCGACTGGTAATAAAAAAATGTTGTCTTTCCTTTTTAACCTCGATATCTTTTTGAAAGGCCGAATGTGCCATGTTCGATCTTTTTAATCATAATTTTTGTTCGTTTTTTCAGACGGTTGAAAGCTCTTCGCGCGAGTTCTTGGGCAGGGACAACGCAGGCACACTCTCATCTGCTGTGGTAAGCAAAAGAAAAGTGAAGGACATAAGAATCGAATCTCTTACCGTGTTTTATACTATCTTTAATCTCCATGTAAGAAGAAAACATTATTATCATTCATGGAATGCAGAATTTCGTTGACCTCGCCGGCAGTGAACGAGCGTCACAGTCACTATCAGCGGGCGCAAGGTTGAAAGAAGGATGTCATATTAATCGCAGTTTATTAACTTTAGGAACCGTTATTCGCAAGCTAAGGTGGTACTTCATAACTCCAACCAACATTTGTTCCTATGTTTTCGCAATCGAATCGTATACAAGTTCTTAGTCATAATATTGACATGCAACAGCAAGGGGCGAAGCGGTCACATCCCTTTCAGAGACTCCAAGCTGACAAGGATCCTTCAGACATCGTTGAACGGAAATGCGAGGACAGCAATAATCTGCACGATGAGCCCTGCAAGAACTCACGTGGAGCAGTCGAGGAACACTCTTCTCTTTGCCACCTGCGCAAAGGAAGTGACCACCAATGCTAAGGTCAACGTAGTTATGACGGATAAGATCATGGTGAAGCATCTGCGTAAGGAGTTGGAGAGGGTCGAGAGTGAACTGAGGAGGTTTAATTCTGCTTTCGTCCCGCCGAATTATTTCGCGACCTTGAGAGATAAAGATTCTGAGATAGAAAGGGTAAATAGTATACATATATATAATAATAAGTCACACAGATGGTTATCCAAGTTTTGCTAAGAAGAAAAAAAAGAAGAAAGCTCCATTTTCAATCCAAGTCTTTTCGTCTTTTTCTGATGCAGCTTGAGAAGGAGGTTAAAGATCTGATCTTACAAAGAGATATCGCCCGAGCCCAAGTCCACGATTTGATGAAAATGCTCGGTAATTATGCTACTAGTAGTTTCATGATGCAGGTGAACAATACAATCTTTCTTTCTTTTTCTTATTCGTTGTTCTTCGATTTCTTTTTTCTTTCTGACATTTACGCTTTTGTCGAAGGCATGTACGGGAGAATACCCTCACTTGCGGGTGCAGAGATCGCCAGATATTACGACCCCAGAAAGAGAAAACTCGACATTTGATGATGATAATGAGTTAGTGGAGGTTGATGACTCAAGAACATGTTCTGATTACACCAGCAGTCGGACTACTTCCGAATACCTTTTGCCAAAGGTTCCACATTTCGAAGAATTATTACCAGGCAGCAGTTCAAACTCTAGCATATCTCATCCATATCAGAGATGGGATGATGATGAGAATGATGATGATGGTGGTGGAAAAAAGGAAAGTGAAAATTCTGAAGATGATCTTTGCAAAGAAGTTCACTGCATTGAGACAGAAGAGCTTAATAGCAGAGAGGCCATTGAATCCAACTTCCTACAGGTGGAGGAAAATGATCCTTATCCTGCCTTTAGAGTGTCCACTGATGGAGTTGAGTTGCAAGATATCGAATCGGCATTATCTCCGCTGTCTGAAGATCGTATGTATGATACGCTGCCTTGTGTAAGAAACGAAGATGATATGGATAATGTAATAAATGAGACAACACCCTCAAATGAAGTGCAAGAAAGCTCTTACGAATCAGTAGCAGAAGAAGACAAAGATGAATCAACTTCGCCAGTGGATTGTGCTGCTATCGAAAATATTACTGATGAAGGTTCATCTGGTACAAGTTTCAAACTAACCAGAAGCAAAAGCCTCAATGATTGTGCTGCGGATTTAGATTCTTTTTCGTGGGCCGAGATTGTGAGATGCAGTAGTGGGAATAATACCCCGTCAGACAAAGAACATACTCCGTCCCCTGCGAGAAAAGGTTGTCAATCTCCTTCAGAAAATGAAGTTGATATCGAGGTTGATCCCGCGAATAAGCTTTCATCTTCCGAACAAGAAAATACGAAGGATACAGTGAGTGATCTAAGTTTCTTTATCTATAGTGCTGCTAAAACTATATTTCTAGTCTTTCTTGATCAGTTTCACCATATTCTTCCTATCACAAATTGCCAGGAGAAAGATGATGGTCAAAACCACACCATTCAATCTCCAAAGAAGAAGAATGTGAAAGACGTCGGCTTAGATCCCATCGTCGAAGAAGAAGATGAGGAAAAAGAGAAAGAACCCATAAACATTACAAGTTGGCCAGTGGAGTTCAACAGACTTCAGAGAGAAATAGTCCAACTATGGCACACTTGCAACGTCTCCCTCGTCCATAGAACCTACTTCTTCTTGCTGTTCCAAGGGGACCCGACGGATGCGATATACTTACAAGTAGAACTCAGACGACTGAAATTCTTGAAAGATAAATTCGACCGAGGAGAAAAGACCATCGTGAACGGACAAAGCCTTACACTTTCTTCAAGGTAATGATAAAAAGCGCATTCTCCTCTTCCTTAGCGTGTCGATCGCAATGAAGCATTGCCTTACATCTCCGATCATTACGTGCGTTTCTTGGTAATAACAACAGCGCAAAGGCCCTGAAACGAGAGAGAAGGATGCTGAGCGAGCAAATGCTGAAGAAGTTCACAGAAGTCGAAAGAGAGAGGCTGTTCGTCAAGTGGGGTATTAATCCCAACGGCAAATGGAGAAGAATGCAGTTGGCTCAACGCATGTGGACCGACGCCGAGGACGTAAGCAAACACGTGACTGAGAGTGCGATCCTTGTAGCCAAGCTCGTGGGCTTCCTCGAGCCGGATAAAACTCCCGACAAGGAAATGTTCGGGTTGAATTTTGCGCCTAAATGCACGACGAAAATTTGTAGCTTCAAACGAAGCCTCGCATCTCTTATGTAAAGATTTGAATATCGGGCCGGAAGAAGGTAGGTTTTGTACATCTTGAAGTTGACGATCTGTGACATTACAGCAATGTAAGAATAACAAGAATATCCAGAGATGACTCTAAATTAGTACTACACTACTCTCAGGACAACATATCAAAGTACGGATGACCAACTACTAAACCGAGCACGTCGAACAAATGTTTTCTGATTAGCACTTGAAATTTTTTCCCTACAGTTTCCCTTTTTATGCATTGCATCAAGTTAGTTCAAGAAATGAAGAAAAGCGAGCCACTATTTACTAGAGCAAGCATTGATGAATAAACACACCTGGATGCAAATAACACTCTCAGCGCGCATAAAGTCATCGTCACAATTCAGTTTTCTTACTTAAAAGGGAGATAAGAAGACGAAGTTATAATAAAATTGCACAAAAACGAAAACAATTTCAAACTCAAGCAAGGGAGGGACTGTTGAGAGGAAGCTTCATCGAGACTCTGCTCGTTTTGGCACTTCAGGCGGTCCCTTTGAACTTGGCATCATACTCGTAAGGTTGCTGAAGAAGAAAGCAAAACATAGATAACTCAGCAAGCTGAAAGCAATCTACCTATGTATGGTAATAACACTGAGGTTTGTGAAATATAAATCTATTACCAAGAATATGGCTGAGATCAATCTACGAGCAAACCATCTTTTATGCATTGCTTGTTGAGCACGTGATGCAGCTTCAATGCTATCAAACCTCAAATACACATAGCCTGCACTATTCCTGCAAGTCAGTTGCACAGAGTCACTACCCCGCCTTTGAGAATACCAAATCGTAAGAAAATGAAGAAAAGTCGTGAAAATACCTGTCCACGTGGATATGCTTCACACGGCCACATTTGGAGCATTCTTCTTCGACATCATCTCTTATATCCAAGTCAAACTCTGGCTCCGTCTGCAGTATTTTCAAGTAAAGCATAAGACAATGGAAGAGAAAAATGCAACACAGTTAATATCATCAGAATGAATCAGAAAACATCACAAACCTCAGCAGCTGGATCAAACATGTTCTTCAAGAGTAAACACTCGCTGGGGGTTCCAATGGGTTCTGGAACCATAGGAATCATCTGGCTTGGAAGAATGGGGTTTGGTAATACTGCCGTAGTTGGATTGATTGGCATTGTGATGCCTGGTTGTGCAGGTGCTGCTGACCCGTTTAGGGACCCGACAACACTGATAATATGATAATGAATGTCACATTTCAAACTCAGCTATGGCAGCTCTATCATAGATATAACATATGTATATATATATACACATATACAAACCTTGGGGCAATACCGCTGCGGTCGAGCTTTGCCATGAGCATCGCTCTTGACTGAGCATTCAGAGCCTGTAAAAAATAAAATCAGACGAGAACAGCACAGGAATTAGTTGACACTCCAAATATCATATAATCCCAAGTAGCAAAATACAAAATTTAAACTAAATATATTTTAGGGTTTAACTGAAAATTATTCTCTCAAGTACGGGCGGTCATGCAGTAGAACGGTCAAGCTCCAACAATGGACAACAGAAGACTGTTGAAAAGTTGATAAACTTGGTGATAGTAATACATAATGCTTACCAAACCACCACCTTCATCGTCGTCGAAATCTGCAGTTTTAGTTCCTGCTTCTTGTGCATTAACATGGTCCGTGACAGAGGAAACCTGAAATAAATGAATAAGAATGAACGTATACTCATATGGAGTGTCATGCCACAATATATGAGAAGGGATAAATGCAGCGTAAACAAGCTTAAAATGAGGAAATACTTTTATCGTACGACCAGCAATCTCCAGTTTTCCATTCAAACTTTGTGCCGCCTTTGCATGTTCCAGATGTTGAAACTGCAATAGCATAATTTGGTCATTAGAGCAACTACTCGAGCACTTGATGTCACAGTATTACATAAACAAATAATAATCTAGTATCATAAAATGAAACAAACACTCAGAGAATACTGACTTGAATAAACCCAAAGCCTTTGCAATGTCCTGATTCAGGATCTAACGGTAGTTGCACGAGCTCAACAGGTCCAAAAGCTTCAAATATCTGGACAAGTATTATTATAGTTAAAAAATACACAACTTAAACAAAAACTATTTAAATCAAGACAAGGGAATATTAAAGACAAAAGTAGCAGCCTCATCCCAAATAGATCAGTTACATAATCAAAGCTATCATCAAAAGAATTTCCAAGTCCAACTTTTGCACTGAGTTGTGTAAACCAGCAAACTAATTTAGTGAAAGGAAAATTGCAAAAATAAAACGCAATAGAAGTGCTAAACAAAATAAAAATAAATCAGAGATAGCAAACATACAAATTCCACATTAACACATAATAGCACCTGTTTAAGCTGAACTTCTGACATGTTGAAATGTAAATTGCCAACATAAAGCTTCCTATCTGTAGCACCATATGGCCCCACAACAGAACTACCAACAGCAGCGGTCGATTGAACAAGATTCTTTTCAGCCTCGGAAGGTTTTACCATGATAGGTTGTCCCAGAAACAGGTGACCAGATAAAGCTATAGCCATTGGAACCGACATAGCATCATAAAATTCAACGTACCTGCAGTCAGGAAAAAGATCCTTAAGTGCGTAAAAAACTCATGTTAAAGAAAATAAAATAAAATCTGGGCCCAACTTCCTATACAAGCGGGAAAAAAACATAACATACCCCACTCCTTTAGATCTCCTTGAGTTCCGATCCATGATCAGTTTCACATCTCTCACCTGAAGGAAAAATGCAGAGAACTTGAGATAGTAAAGAAAGTAATGAAATGTGGAGATAACTTCAACTACTTGCACGGTCATACGAGCAACGAGGAATGCAACCCGCTAACAAGACATAAAACAACATAGAGCCTGTATGTGCCTGTAACTGACTCATTTGGGTACTCTTAAAGCACAGAGCCCCAGATACAACAAGGAATCAAATCGAAAAGACAGAATATGGACAATTGATTTCGCAAAACAATTTGATTCGCACAGAACGCACCTTTCCTGCTTTTGAAAAGAATTCAAAAACGTCTCTCTCACTTGCCTTAAGTGACATCTGCAAAAATATATTGAGGAATAAGAAAACTCACAAAAAGATTCGTGACAGGCGAGACCTAAAAAATAAGCTTCCATAGTTCAAATCCTTGCCTGATACGCAAAAACGGTCCTCTGGTCCCTTTCTGGATCAGCTTCAGGCTCTGCAGCCTCTTTCTTGTCCTTGTATCTCCTGCATTAATGGCTCAAAAGTAAAATCAGAAAATACTCACTTGTGAAACAAAGCAATGTTCTACTGAATTCAGTCAATATCAAACCCTCCATTCTACAAAGGTGTTCATGTACTTTTCACCCCAGAAACACCCTTCAACCAACTTGGTTGTGCTGCCACTAAAGGCTAATCCTATATAACAAAAAGAGTTTCAAGAATATGTAAAAGAAGGTATTTCCCAGAAATAACAATTTTGAGCATCGGACAAGGAGAAAAATAGGGGTATCTTATAATAAGATGCCAAAACAATGACATTGACTATTTCCTGTTCAAAAGAAAAGAAAATGGCATTAAAAATGAGATAATGCACAATCGTCTCGGGGGTGAAGAGAACATTGGAAAACTGATACAGCTTCACCACAACCCTTGCCAACCTAAAATTTGAATACGAGCGATTAACATCTCACCTTAGAGACAGTACCTAAAATCCAGCAATGTAAAAACATTAGAAGGATGAAGAACTAAGCTAAATACCCAAAACAAGGGATAAAACAGACCTTATCAATCACATTAAACGGAAAGCCAGTTTCTCCAATGAAAACTCCATGAGGTATCCGCATTGTTAGCCGATTAAGATGTGCAAACAACCCATCTACGATTTCAATCCAAGTTAGAAAACTATATCCTAAATGAATGAACTCACATTTTTAACACTTCTACCAATCTCACACATTTCTTTTATGGTTTTTACCGACTCAAAAATTATGCAAGAGACGTGTTAATATTCTAATAACTAATATTAAAACAGACAAAGACATATAGTACAGAAATTACAAGTAAATGTTAAACAGAGACCAAAAACTATCATTCATATCCTGAGGACCTAATTCCTCATGAAAAAAACAATATAAATTTAAGGCGTAACTGTATCAAGCTAAACAAAGTCTCCACCATTCCCAGAAACATGCAGATTATACTAACCGCAATCCAACCTCATTAACAAAGGCCCAACGTTCACATGACAAATACAGCCACAAAAACTGAAATTGCAGTAACAAAAAAGAATTAATAGTTTCTGGAGATCACCTGCCCTCTTCTCGCTCCTTCTCCTCGCGTTCCAACCTCGACCGACTCCTGCTCCTTCTTTCCCTTTCCCTCTCTTTCTCCCTCTCTCTGCTCTCTCTCTCCTTCTCCTTATCTCTTTCCCTGTCCCTCCTATCACTGTCCCCATCTCTGTCCTTATCCCTTGACCTCCGTCTCTCTGAATCTCTCTCTCGACTCCGATGCCGTGAGCTCCTCTCCCTGTCCCTCTCCCTCTCCCTCTCCTTATCCTTGTCTCTTTCTTTGCCTTCACTCCTCGATTTCTTACTGGTTTTTTTCCTCTCCCTGTCCTCTTGGTCGAATTCATCATCCACGCTTTTCTCACGTCTCCTTTCCCTTCTCTCTCCGTCCTTATCCTTGTCGGGCGTCTCCTTCTTCACCGAACCGTTGGTTTTTTCAACAGCTTTCTCGAGGTAATCGTACTCGTCAAAATCCATAGCGATTGAAGAGTGAAAATACTGAGATTTTTTGGACTAGTATCCTCGAACGAAAACCCTAGCTTATGATAATGGGAAAGAGCGACAATTTGTTGGGCGAAAGGAATTTTATCGGATTAGTGCATGGAAATATGAGCATAGCCTTAAAATAGTCGACTGGGCTTTTGACTCTTTGGGCCGTTAGGATGGGCTTTATGATACATTTTTATTTAAATATAAATAAATATATAATATATATAGTTCAACGCAATGTTACATAGTTATAAAATTTGAAGATATATCATAGTAAACAAATTATTTTGATCCTAAAATGCACCTTAAAATATAGATAAAAGGATATGTAATCTGCCCCTCGCGTGCCATTGAATATACAAAACCAACTTCCGTTGCCATTTCAGTCATTCAATTGAATTAATATATATATATAAGGACTCGTATTTTATTTATAAATATATATATATATATATAAAGAAATATAAGGGTTTATGCAATATTTAGAACTTAGCTAGCTAGGGTTAATTTCTTTTTCTAGTGCGTACATATCAAATGTTTCTCTTTCTGCCCTAGCTGCTCGAGAACCTTTTATGTGTCTCTACACTCTTGTATTTTATCTTATAATCATTGATATATATATATATATATATATATATATTGAGAATCACACTATAGTATTTTTTTATGCACAATATATATGATTTATATGGAGACAATCATCAGGGCGGCCTAGTTGTGGATTGGGGTTTTCTTTCTAGCCGGAGAGTAATCCAGTGCAGCAACTTCTTCAAACTCGTCGCTTGTTCTTCGAACAACCTTGTCTTTCTTTTTTGCAACCATTTGTTTCTCGTTATTGTTTGCAAGTGTTAAAGGTTGAGGATCTTTAGCGAATACCCTCAAATTTCCCACTGCTGTGGAATTTAATAAAAATAAATAAAGTAAATTGAGAATGAAGCAAGTCGAGAATAGAAGAACGCTTTATCATGCTAGGGTAGGGATTCATATATATAAGGTAAGTGCCTAACTTACCTTTTGCATTGGGAATCATAAACATTCTTGTAAGTACACATAAATGTTGAGATTTATACTATATTCCACGTCAGATAATTCTCCTCACCCGACTCACCTTATATATTCAAGAGGCTCCTTCACCTATCACCAATTGGTTTAGGATGAAGCCCTCGATTTCTTAATATGGTAGGTGAAGGAGCCTCTTGAATATATAAGGTGAGTCGGGTGAGGAGAATTATCCGATGTGGGATAGAATATAAATCTCAACAATAAAATAAAGGGTTTGCAATAAGGAAACATTGAACTACAAAAGCATAGTATAATTCATATACCTTGAGTGTTTGATGAGATGAAGCAAATCAAGAAAAGAGTTGCAACGAAGATATGCGTGGTGGGCAGAAAAGCCATCTTAATTACGATGTAAATATGAGGCCTTGCTGAATTGTCTGAGTGTTTAACTGTGTATAGGTATTTCTATGTAGTTCAAATATTAATAATTTGCGTTTTCAACTTGTGAAATTGTAGCTTCCAATTAATTTATAGGCGAGGAAGAAGAGTAGGGAGGTTCAAACGTCACCTTTCATATGACAAATAACAATCATAGTTGATTTTCTATCCGAGTCACCAAATAAGATGCATCAGGAAACTAAATGGTCGTTAAGTCTTATCATATGTCATCCGCATGTTTTTATCTCTCTCTCTCTCTCTCTCTTACATAGTACTTAATGTTGAAAAAATTAAATCGAAATAAATATAGTATTTTCACTTGAAAAGTTCATAAAACAATATTTCATGAAGTATTGCATCTATTTGGTCAATAGGCGAGTCTGTCCGGTCATTGAGAGGTGAATAGTTGTAAAAAATTATGACCAAAATAACTCCATATCAAATTTCAGCCACGTCTATAAGTAAGGGTCATTCGTCATTTGCATCATCACATTCTATCTCAGGTCATCGTCGAAATATTTCTTCTTTCTCTCGTCGTAAAATATCTTTCATATATTTAATATTCAAAACTAATTTGAGAGTCGAAAAAGCATCAACTAACTTTGCTAGTTTTGAATTTTGGAGTGCTCCTATTTTGAGGCGTTCGTCGTTGTATCTTGAAAGATGATTATAGTATTCTGTAAGCACGGTGAGCGCTCCGGAGCGATATCATTTTACAGACCAAGAATATAATGCTAGTATCGACAATAAAATCAATTATGCATCTCACATATATATTCGCTATATTATATTTTATATAAATTTTAAAACTTCGGTATACCGGTTATATCGAATTTTTTTAATACTTTATATATACACATACATATTAAATCGAAACAATATAAAAAGGGTAAAAAATGTTGAGGTTTATGCCCTAGATGCCGTACGAGGATTAGATAGTACGAGGGCATTATTGTAATTTTGATGTGTTTAACATTTGTAATTGAATTATTTGATAATGAAATTATTTTATTGTCGATTTTAGTATGACAAACAATACAAAGCCAGATTATTACTTCGTCTAAATAAATTAACCTTGCAGTCGGGTAATAAGACGAATTAATAAAACCCTAATATTTACAGTTCAGTTACTGATTCTATGGGGACAGAGAGGGGGCACCATTAAGCTGACATACTGTAATATTAAATTAAGTCCACAAGTCTTAGTCTCCAGTAGGGTGGCTGAATTGACGAGTACGACTTGTTTGTCGACGGGTCCAAAGTGGTTGTGCCAACCATTCACTTGAAAAGTGGGAGCTCGTGACATTGATACAAGACGAATCAGGGGATTGTCTGTATTTGGACACTGACTCGTAATCGAACGATCACACGCTGGTAAAGTCGCTGATCGATCGGTTGACTATAGTAGTCTACGTGAACCTTATACCGAAAGGGTTAACTCGGGGTTGGTCTTAAGGTCTTGATTAGTCTCTAGTTTGCTAGGCCCGAATTGCATGTAGCATGGGTCAGCGGCGAAATGCGGTCTTGACTTTTCGACGTGATTGCCGGTTATACCGCTGAGCGGGATTTACGTCCTTTATTAAATTCAAGGTTAACGTCCTATGCAGTTTCGATGTGCGGAAATTTACCTAAGCCTCTGATCAGAGCACATAACTGACTCACGAGTGTCATGGAGGGCAGTTTGGTAAATGTCACCGACACGAGCATCATAGAGTCGAGTTCTGTAAGTTCGACTACGCGTGACTTTCACTCGATCGGGACAAACGTAAGGGTTTATACGTAGTACGACAATCTATAGTCGGTTCGTGAATTATATCTATTCGTACTCAACTCGGGATCGGTTCGGTACCACGGGGCTGGCTAGGTGAATACCGAACTCCTGGATTCCTCGGAGAGCCGGTTGAGACGAACCAAGAGAATCGGACTTAAAAAGGGCAACCGACACAACGTCTATATGAGAATAGAGCAGGTTGGAGCCTGGATTGAGAGATTAGGGTTTGAGTCTTGGCCGAAACCCTAAATGGCCGAAAACTTGGTTAAATCATGTGAGGGGCAAAATGGTCTATTCACCTCACGAAATATTTTTGAAATATAATATTGGATATTTAATATTTAGTATATGATTTAAATATGATTTAAATCTTTCTTATTGTTTTAGAAAAATAATAATATTTAATTTGGAATTAAATAAAATATATATATTAGATATATATATATATATATATGATTTTCGAAAATCATTTTGAATAATTTTAAAAATTATAATTAAATATATATATTGGATATTATATTTAAGGATACTAAATATAGATTTAAATATTAATTTATTTTAATATTAATTTGAATTTGAATTTGATTTGAATTCAAAAGGCAAAACCAAGTAAACCAAGACCAAGTCAAATTGACTTGGTATGGCTTGAAGTGGGTGAGAAAATCTCTCCCCAGTTCAACTTGAAAATTCCGGCCACTCCCTAGGTATAAATAGGGTTTTAGTTTTTGAAAATAAACCCTAAGTCATTCTAAGTCACTTTTGGCAAAAAGAAAGAAAACCCTAGGTTTTTCTCCAATCTCTCTCTCGGCCTCTATCTCTCTCGCGCGTCTCTCTCTCTCTCACTCTCTCTCGGTGGCTGCGTCGTGCGTGTGAAGGAGCGTGCCTTGCTGCCCGAGCTTGCTCTAGCCGCCTCAAGCTAGCTTTGGCCGTGACGTGTGTGTTGGTGCCGGCGTGACGATCTTACCCCGTTCGTGAGCGTTTTGGTGCTAGGAGAGGGATACTACATGAGACGACCCCACTTTTTAATAAAGGATAATTGGCGGATTTTCCGCAACGAAAGCCGCGGGAAGCCCATTTTACAAAAATAAAATAGTATATTATACAATATATAAAAGAGTCGTTTTACAAAGGTCTTTACAACGGGCCGAAACCCCAAAATATCAAAATAATCCTACGCCTCCACAGGTCGCGTCCCATGTACTGCATCCGCCCCCAAAAGCCCGTGGAGTCACCGCCACCAGCCGTCTACTCATTAGTACCTATAAAACACGTAACCCTGAGCAAAAATGCCCAGTAGGTGAACACAAAATAATGCAATGCATGCGTGCACATATCCCCAAATCCCAATATCTCACATGACAAATGCACGCTCATTTTCTCGTATCTCAATAAATCAGGGCCCTAGGTTAGACTCGGCACCTCGCGCGTAATACCACATCAATCATCCGGTCACACAGACTCGGAAATCACATCTCATGGCGGTGGGCACCCCGAGTCGCGTTTTCACGCTGTACCCGGGTAGATAGATCGATCACGTCTATCTCCCGCCTAATCTCATCTCCTGACGGTGGGCACCCCGAGTTGCGCCCCCACGCTGTACCCGGGTAGATAGATCGATCACGTCTATCTCCCGTCAAGTCGAGCCATCCTACGACGGTGGGCACCTCAGGTTGCTCAAGCCTGAGTAGACAGATCGATCACGTCTGTCTCCCGTCAGGTGCACCTACGAGTCTTAACCTCACTTATCACTGCCAAAGAAAGGCATACACTCCCCCATCGCATAAATGCGATCATTACTCTCGTCATGGCTTATTGTGAATGTATGCACAACAAATCCTAAGCCATATTTCGTATATATGAACAACACCAAAATTATTAAATCATACATTTAAATCATATCCTCAAAATCTCGAAAATACTTTATATTAAAAGATTTGGGTTGAAATTTGGACTAAGACTCAAAGTATTCCCACCAGGCCCGTGAAAAGCCCACTAAAAGTTGACCTGACGAAAAGTTTTCTAAGTGGCGAAAAGTTTTAACCTCATGAAAAGTGGCGAAAAGCTTTGGTTCGCGAAAAACCTTTTTTATTTTGAACAGTGACTAGCGAAAAGCTCAATTCGCGAACAATAAGTGGCGAAAAGCTTTGGTTCGCGAAACCTAATGAAAAGTGGCGAAAAGCTTTGGTTCGCGAAAAACCTTTTTATTTTGAACAGTGACAAGCGAAAAGCTCAATTCGCGAACACTAAGTGGCGAAAAGCTTTGTTCGCGAACACTGAGTGGCGAAAAGCTTTGTTCGCGAACACTGAGTGGCGAAAAGCTCAGTTCGTGAACACTAAATGGCGAAAAGCTCAGTTTGCGAACAATAAGTGGCGAAAAGCCTCTTTTAGGTAGCGAAAACCTATCTCATGCTGCGAAAACCTAATTCAAGTCGCGAAAACAAAATTTTGAACAGTAACTTAGATGAAAAATCCTTTTCAGTGTAAAACCCTAATTATATATATATAAACTTCATAATATTTCCAGAAAACATGAATATAAACACGCACAGCTAAAGAAAACCCATATTTTGGGTTTAAAACAACATCATATAACACACAAAGCAGCTTATGAATTTTAAAAGGAAACTTGGTGATCCTTTCACCATGAATATTAAAGCTGTTAAGAACGATTTTTTTCGGGGTTGTAGGTTTCACCTACCTCACGTCCTAGCTATCTTACGAATTTTCTGGACTGTTGTTCGCTAGAAATCCTTCTGCCAGGTTACTTCTTTCTTCCCTTGTTTGTCTCTGCTTGGCTTGAATAATAATAGATCAGTTTTTCTTTGTAGATTGTTTTATACTAAGCATGTAGATGAGTTATGGGCAACGTGTCTTTCCCCCCATGTGAAAAAAACTTTTCTTTATTGTAAAGAAACTGGGCCATTGGGCCATTAGGCCCTTTGGTTCCGATTATTTTTCAGCCCATCCTTTTCCCTTCTTTATCTGGTTTGGGCCCAACTATTATTTGGGCTCAATTGCACAAGATCGGGTTTGCCCAAAATTAACTTCATTATGTGTAATCCCCGTATTAAGATTTTACGGGTATTATATCCTCCCCCCCTTCAAGAAATTTCGTCCCCGAAATTTAGGCAGTTGAAAATAAATCGGGGTACTTTTGCCGCATTTCGTCTTCTCGTTCCCACGTGGCTTCTTCGATTGCCTGATTGCGCCACAAAACTTTGACTAACGGAATACTTTTATTCCGAAGTCTCTTCACTTCATACATCAAGGTTGCCACCGGCTTCTCTTCGTAACTTAAGTCCGGCTTCAACCGTTGATGAATGGCTTTATTTTGTAGCACATGGCTGGGGTCCGCAACGTATTTTCGTAAAGTCGATACATGAAAAACGTCATGAACTTGTGCCAGTGATGTCGGCAATTCGAGCTGATATGCTACTTCGCCGATACGCTTTAAAATTCTAAAAGGTCCAATATATCTCGGACTTAACTTTCCTTTTTGTCCGAATCTCTTCACGCCTTTCATTGGGGATATCTTCAAGAATACCCAATCATCTTCCGCGAATTCTAATGGTCGTCGACAATGATCAGCGTAACTTTTCTGACGGCTTTGGGCCGTCTGCATTCTCTCCCGAATCTTTGCAACAGCTTCCGTCATTTCTCGAACTATTTCGGGACCTAGTAGCACTCGTTCACCGATCTCGTCCCAATGAGCTGGGGATCGGCATTTACGTCCGTACAAAGCTTCATACGGCGCCATTCCAATCGAAGCGTGAAAGCTGTTATTATAAGAGAATTCGATCAAGGGCAGTACTTACTCCAATTTCCTTTGAAATCCAGCACACAAGCCCGTAACATATCTTCTAGTGTCTGGATCGTTCGTTCCGATTGTCCGTCAGTTTGGGGATGGTATGCCGTGCTGAATGACAACTTAGTCCCCATGGCTTTCTGCAGACTCTGCCAGAAATTTGATAGAAATTTCGAATCTCGATCCGAGACTATTGAAAGAGGGATTCCGTGGAGTCGAACAATTTCTTGAATGTACAATTCCGTATATCGTTCCAGGGAGAATGTAGAATTGATCGGTAGAAAATGGGCGGATTTAGTTAAGCGATCAACGATCACCCAAATGGCGTCGTGGCCCTTCGTCGTCTTTGGCATCCCAACGACGAAGTCCATAGTGATGTGATCCCATTTCCATTCTGGAACAGGCAGTGGCTGTAGCATTCCTGCCGGTCGTTGATGTTCGGCTTTGATCTGTTGGCAGGTAATGCAGCGACTCACAAAAGTTGCGATATCCGTTTTCATTCTGGGCCACCAGTAGGTCGTTCGCAAATCTCGGTACATTTTTGTGGCACCGGGATGCACAGAGTATGTTGTGGAATGGGCTTCTGATAGAAGGGCACGGCGAATCTCTTCATTATTCGGCACATAAAGACGGCCTCGAAATCTTAAGCTTCCGTCTTCCCGAAATTGGTAGTCGGGTACTGCATCTTCGTTCTGCTTATTCCGAATTTTGAGGTAGGTTTCGTCACTCTTCTGAGCCTCCACGATTTAATCTAGCAACGTTGGTTTGATAGTCAACGCTGCCAGACGGGCATCGATTTCCCCGTAATTGATTACTTCAACTCCTATTTGGCTCAATTCTGTGCTCATAGTCTTTCGACTTAGAGCGTCGGCTACCACGTTGGCTTTCCCCGGATGATAGTTGATAACACAATCGTAATCCTTCACCAGTTCAAGCCATCGTCGTTGCCTCATGTTCAGATCTTTTTGGGTGAAGAAATATTTCAGACTTTTATGGTCTGTATAAATCTCGCACCGTTCTCCGTAAAGATAATGCCGCCAAATTTTCAATGCGAATACCACGGCGGCAAGTTCGAGGTCATGGGTCGGGTAGTTCTTCTTGTAGTTCTTGAGTTGTCGGGAAGCGTAGGCAATCACTTTCCCGTTTTGCATAAGTACACAGCCGAGGCCATTCTTCGATGCATCGCTATACACCGAGAAGCCTCCGGATCCTGAGGGGATGGTAAGAATGGGAGCAGAAGTGAGTCGTTTCTTCAGCTCCTGAAAGCTTTGTTCGCAGGCCTCAGTCCATTTGAGGGGCACGTTCTTCTTCGTCAGGCTAGTCAGGGTCGAGGCAATACTCGAAAAGTCGGCTATAAACTTTCGGTAATAGCCTGCAAGCCCAAGGAAACTTCGTACTTCGGTAGGTGTAGTTGGGCGTGGCCAATTACTGACTGCCTCGATTTTGCTGGGGTCTACAGAAATTCCATCTCCCGAGATGACGTGTCCGAGAAAGGCCACTCGATCGAGCCAAAATTCACATTTCTGAAATTTGGCATAGAGTTGTTTCTCCCGTAAAATTCCTAGAATTGTTCTTAGATGCTCCTCATGTTCATCCTTCGTTTTTGAATAAATAAGGATATCGTCTATAAAGACGATCACGAAGCGGTCTAGGAAATTCTTGAATACCCGATTCATTAGATCCATGAAAGCGGCTGGAGCATTCGTCAACCCGAAAGGCATGACCAGAAACTCGAAATGGCCGTACCTCGTGCTGAACGCAGTTTTGGGGACGTCTGCTTCACGGATCTTTAACTGGTGATACCCAGAACGCAGGTCGATCTTAGAGAATACCGTTGCCCCTTGCAATTGATCGAATAAATCCTCGATCCTCGGCAACGGATACTTATTCTTTATCGTGATCTTATTCAGTTCACGATAATCGATACACAATCTCATCGACCCGTCTTTCTTACGAACGAAAAGAACTGGTGCTCCCCATGGAGAGAAGCTCGGTTGGATAAATCCCTTCAGTAACAGCTCCTCTAACTGTTCCTTCAATTCCCGTAGCTCGTTCGGCGCTATTCGATATGGGGCTTTCGATATCGGGGCAGCCCCAGGCACAAGATCGACTTTGAATTCGATCTCTCTTTCAGGGGGTAAACCCGGAAGGTCGTCGGGAAATACGTCGGAATATTCGTTTAGGATAGGAACCTCCTCAAGTTTTGGTAAAGGGGATTCCTCGGCTTTCATAGCAAACACAAAATAGGACTCGCAACCAGTATTTAAAAGTCGCTGAGCCTTCAAGGCAGATATTCGGGGAATTCTATCCTTGCTCACCTTTCCCGAAAAGACGAACTCTCCTCCTTCGGGTGATTGAAATCTTACGACTTTCCTAGAACAATCAATTACGGCTCCGTATTTTGAAAGCCAATCCATCCCGAATATGATGTCGTAATCATTCATCAGGATTACAATTAGATTGACTAACAATTCCCTACCCTTCATATTTATTGGGCACTTTTCTATCACTAAATTGGTTCGAGTCGGGTTCCCATGTGGCGAACTAACTAAATAATCATTTTCCACATACTTTCGTCAGAACTTAAAACTTACAGGCACGGTTGGTTCTCCCGGCTTTTGGGCAGCAGTACATGAACAGTCTTCAGAATCTAAAGCCTATGCTTTGATACCACCTGAGACGACCCCACTTTTTAATAAAGGATAATTGGCGGATTTTGCGCAACGAAAGCCGCGGAAAGCCCATTTTACAAAAACAAAATAGTATATTATACAATATATAAAAGAGTCGTTTTACAAAGGTCTTTACAACGGGCCGAAACTCCAAAATATCAAAATAATCCTACGCCTCCACAGGTCGCGTCCCATGTACTGCATCCGCCCCCAAAAGCCCGTGGAGTCACCGCCACCAGCCGTCTACACATTAGTACCTATAAAACACGTAACCCTGAGCAAAAATGCCCAGTAGGTGAACACAAAATAATGCAATGCATGCGTGCACATGTCCCCAAATCCCAATATCTCACATGAGAAATGCACGCTCATTTTCTCGTATCTCAATAAATCAGGGCCCTAGGTTAGACTTGGTACCTCGCGCGTAATACCTCATCAATCATCCGGTCACACAGACTCGGAAATCACATCTCATGGCGGTGGGCACCCCGAGTCGCGTTTTCACGCTGTACCCGGGTAGATAGATCGATCACGTCTATCTCCCGCCTAATCTCATCTCCTGACGGTGGGCACCCCGAGTTGCGCCCCCACGCTGTACCCGGGTAGATAGATCGATCACGTCTATCTCCCGTCAAGTCGAGCCATCCTACGACGGTGGGCACCTCAGGTTGCTCAAGCCTGAGTAGACAGATCGATCACGTCTGTCTCCCGTCAGGTGCACCTACGAGTCTTAGCCTCACTTATCACTGCCAAAGAAAGGCATACACTCCCCCATCGCACAAATGCGATCATTACTCTCGTCATGACTTATTGTGAATGTATGCACAACAAATCCTAAGCCATATTTCGTATATATGAACAACACCAAAATTATTAAATCATACATTTAAATCATATCCTCAAAATCTCGAAAATACTTTATATTAAAAGATTTGGGTTGAAATTTGGACTAAGACTCAAAGTATTCCCACCAGGCCCGTGAAAAGCCCACTAAAAGTTGACCTGACGAAAAGTTTTCTAAGTGGCGAAAAGTTTTAACCTCATGAAAAGTGGCGAAAAGCTTTGGTTCGCGAAAAACCTTTTTTATTTTGAACAGTGACTAGCGAAAAGCTCAATTCGCGAACAATAAGTGGCGAAAAGCTTTGGTTCGCGAAACCTAATGAAAAGTGGCGAAAAGCTTTGGTTCGCGAAAAACTTTTTTATTTTGAACAGTGACTAGCGAAAAGCTCAATTCGCGAACACTAAGTGGCGAAAAGCTTTGTTCGCGAACACTGAGTGGCGAAAAGCTTTGTTCGCGAACACTAAGTGGCGAAAAGCTCAGTTCGTGAACACTAAATGGCGAAAAGCTCAGTTTGCGAACAATAAGTGGCGAAAAGCCTCTTTTAGGTAGCGAAAACCTATCTCATGCTGCGAGAACCTAATTCAAGTCGCGAAAACAAAATTTTGAACAGTAACTTAGATGAAAAATCCTTTTCAGTGTAAAACCCTAATTATATATATATAAACTTCATAATATTTCCAGAAAACATGAATATAAACACGCACAGCTAAAGAAAACCCATATTTTGGGTTTAAAACAACATCATATAACACACAAAGCAGCTTATGAATTTTAAAAGGAAACTTGGTGATCCTTTCACCATGAATATTAAAGCTGTTAAGAACGATTTTTTTCGGGGTTATAGGTTTCACCTACCTCACGTCCTAGCTATCTTACGAATTTTCTGGACTGTTGTTCGCTAGAAATCCTTCTGCCAGGTTACTTCTTTCTTCCCTTGTTTGTCTCTGCTTGGCTTGAATAATAATAGATCAGTTTTCCTTTGTAGGTTGTTTTATACTAAGCATGTAGATGAGTTATGGGCAACGTGTCTTTCCCCCCATGTGAAGAAAACTTTTCTTTATTGTAAAGAAACTGGGCCATTGGGCCATTAGGCCCTTTGGTTCCGATTATTTTTCAGCCCATCATTTTCCCTTCTGTATCGGGTTTGGGCCCAACTATTATTTGGGCTCAATTGCACAAGATCGGGTTTGCCCAAAATTAACTTCATTATGTGTAATCCCCGTATTAAGATTTTACGGGTATTACACTACATCCCGGGGATTCGAAGGGTTCGTAGCTCGCCATCTTCGTGTGTTCGTCAAGGTAAAATGCCTTAAAACCCTTCTTTCGTGTTCTTACATTCTCGTGTTATTACCGAGCGGTACAAGGGAAAGGCGGAATTTCGAAAAGTTTTAAACTTCCGCTGTTCTTGGAACGAGGGTCCGGGGACCCTATCGGGATTCCCAACAAAAAATTATTTGGTCTTTGACAAAATATTTTGGTCATAAGTTATTATATTAATTAGACAACTTTTATAAATTGTTTAGGCCCACAAATTATTACTTAAATCAATAAATTATATTTGATGTTTAATTCCTTTTTTTTTTAATGTTTATTTTTTAGGATTTTAAAAACGTGAAGATGCATGATTTTCTGTTAATGACTTTTGTTAATATATCTTTTTGGTTTTGTATATATAAGGTTCTTAGTAGGATACGATTGAAATATATAATTATTTATGGTTATTTATGATCGAAAATATTTTGGTTTATAAGATTATTTGATATAAATGGGATAATATTGATACCGTACCGAAATTAAGGTATGATATCGTACCGATGTCAGTATGATATTTTTCAATACCAGAATTTCGGTACGGTATATGGTATCACATTTTTGGTACGGTGAACCTGCCCTAATTATATATATATATATATATATATATATTAATTCGTTATTCAAGCAAATGCCTCTCATTTAGTGTAGGTTTAAAATTTTATTATTTTTTTAATAACCTTACAGTATTTAATTTATATAAATGGATATATGGAGATGAAAACAACATTTTGATTCGACCTTGGTATCAACTTACAAACACTAGTATTTTATGTAAATTATAGTTTTCATATTTTAAATTATTTATCTTATAATAGATAGATGAGTTCAACTTTATATTAAAATTTGATAGTGGATGGTTACTTTAAATTTTATTATAATTAATTGATAAACAAAATAAAATTGGTACTGTGTAGTTTTCTTTTAATTTTGTTATAATTAATTAAATAAATAAAAAAAATTAAATTGACAGGCCAATTTACGATTTTTTATAAAGCGTAGCCTGTTGAAAAAAAAAGGCCTAGACTGTTTAAAAAGAGTATAGATGAGTGTTTTAGTCAATTTATTTCGTCCCTTGGTATCATTTTCTTGTAAGACCAGCCATATGCACGGTCTTGAAGCAAAGTAATTGATTTGATCCCACAAGTGTCGCAATTTTGATACATTTAATTTATCCAACATGCCTTGTGCATGAGAGTTGATACGTCCAATTTGTATGATGAAAACATAGATGAAGAGTTTCCATCAAGCGCATCGTTGTACGTATGTAAACCCTTGTTTTAATTTCATTTTCCTTTCGGGGAAATAATCCATATTAGTGGCATTGTTAAATAATGATTAGTGGTTAATATGTCGATATTATTGCAAAATATTGAGAAGGTTTTTGCGGACAAAAAATAAGGCCCTGCCCTAATCAAGATAAGGCTCTTAATAGCTTCTCTTTCACGAGAATTTCACGTGGCATTGCTCGAGAGACACTCTTTGGTGGGGGCTTTTGTCGTCTCTATGAAAACAAAACCTTTTTTTTTTTCAACTGAGTTGACATCTTTATATTAATTACGAGACGATTTTCGCTAGTTTTTCTGATTAATCATAAAAATCTTTTCTAATTTTGATCTTATTGTTCAAATAATCAAAATGGTAGAGAAAATAGGAAAAGATTATCATGCCCGTCGCCGAACAAGTCGTGAACTGAAACGAGCCTCGAAATTCAAGCCCTGAACCCTAAGTATTTTTTTTCAAATAAGTTATGTAATATAGTATACATTTAAACCATAAATATAACTTAAATAAAGAAATTCAAATATAAATATATTTCATTGTGGATTGTTCAATGAGTACCTAAACTAAATATATAAATATTATTCGTCTAGATGTTTCAGAGGAGAAAATATTGATTTAATCTGCATAATCTAGTTGCTCGGCCATTTCTTTTTTAATAGACTACATTCCTAGCACATTCAGTCGGTCTTGTGATACTGTTGATTGAAGATAATTCTTGATCAACTTTAACATTGAAAAGCTTCTTTCTACTGATGCAACTGTTACTAGTATCGTTAACAACATCTTATATGCAACAAGTTTGAATTTTCTTTGAAGTTTGACAAACATTTTGATTAAAAAATATTAAAAATAAAAAAGATCATCTCACTCTCATCTCACGTAAGTTATAATAATCTGAGATATGATTACATGATTTTTATTTTTTTTATTTATCTCATCACTATTTTTTGGCCCATAAAAAAATAAAATAGTTTTGGCCTGCTAAATATTATATATAACAGGTATGAAAAATATTGGACCCCTTCAAAGTTGGGCCCGAGGCGACCGCCTCACCGGCCTCGCATAAGCTAGGGACCTGAAGATTATTGATCTTCGATATTATTAATTTTCAGATGAAACTGATAGAGAAATTATGTTTTTTTTTCCTTTTAAATTCTTGTTTAATATCTTAAAATGTTACCAGGAAAACAAAATCATATTACATAATTCAGAGACTTGCTCACAAGTAAACCAAAAAAAAAACATATATCATAATTTAGAAACTTGCTCACAAGTTATAAAAAATTATAATTCATAATTTAGAAAGTTGATCACAAGTTTATAGGAAATCATCTTACATAATTTAGAAACTTGCTCACAAGTAAAAAACTTCATATTGCATAATATCGAAACTTGCTCACAAGTTATAAAAAAAAAAGAAAATCGTAATACGTAATTTTGAAAGTTGATAAAAAATCATATTGCATTATTTAGATGCTCACAGAGTTGTAGGATCTTTCCGGTCACAACTTTTTAGCATATGAAGATATTTTTTCAAAAAGTTTTTTCCATTCATGAAAAAAAAAAAGGAATACTAAATTAAAATTTTTCTTGATGGAGAAAGTGGGGTGGGATCGGGTCGGGTATTTCGGGGTTCGGGTTTTTCGGGTCGGGTACCCGATTACATCGGGTATTTATTTTGATACCCGAACCCGACCCGATCAAATGCGGGTACCCGATGGTCGGGTACCCGAAACTCGTCGGGTACCCGATCGGGTCGGGTTCGGGTTTTTATTTTTTTTAATTTTTTTTCATTTTTTTAATTTTTAATTTTTTTTAGTTTTTTAATTTAGATAAGCCTTAATCAAGTTCAATTCCTTCAACCATAAAATAATTAAACACCATCAAAGTTAAAATAATTTAAACACCATCAACAATAAAATAATTTCAACACAATCAACATCAACGATAAAATAAGTTCACCAAATTAGTTGTTTAATATCAACATTACACAAACGATATGATAAAATGAGCTCACAAATAAGTTCAACACCGTCTTACTCGTAAATAGTACAACACAAAATAAGTTGTTCAACCATCCATCAACAAGCAAAGCTCCAACATCAAAAAATAAAAATCGCTCCACATTACATTTCTCATATCAAATAGCAATTGTCGATATATCCGCACCCGTGCTCTCCAATTCTACAAAAAAAAAATAGCAATAATAAACAAACAAAATAGTAAAAATCAAGTAAAGCATAAAGTAAAATGAAAACATACCCTTCTCGATGTTCTCGATCTCGCTCAAGTCTTCCTCAAGATTTATAGGCTTCGAATCGTGACGAATCCAATCTTGGACGCATATTAGAGCTTGCACAATTTTAGGGGACAACGAACTCCGAAATGCATCAAGCACACGACCGCCCGTATTAAAAGTGGACTCGGAAGCAACTGTAGAGACCGGGACGGCCAAAATATCTCGAGCCATCTTAGAAAGTACCGGGAAGCGATGGGAATTCAATTTCCACCAATTAAGTATATCAAAGCCATCATATGGGTCCTCAATATCTTCGCTCAAATATTTATTCAATTCCGACTTCACACGATCACTTTTTCCGTCTCTCTTTCTCTTCCTCATTTCATCAAACAAGTATGTGGCATTTGTAGCAATAGACAATGAAGAACCACCACTAACTATTTGTGGAGCAGTTGGACTGTCGGGCACTCCATATCTCAACTTGTACACCGTGAACAATTCTTGGATGCCACACCTAACTTGTTCTTTCATAATCGACGAGGTAACACAATCGAGGTATAACCGATCAAACGAGAAATCAATCATCTCCCACTTGGAGCGAGGATCAAGAATCACGGCATAGTACAAAATCTTGTTCACTTTCTCTATCGACCCCCAATATTTGTCGAATTTAGTCTTCATTCGACGAGCCATGTTTTTTAATTCTTCATCGTCTTCCTCTAACCAACCTCGAAGAAGCAAGTCGACGGTAGTTATTTCATGAAAAACCACATTAGACGTGACATACGAAGAACCCGAAATACTCAACGTCAACTTGTAAAAATGGCTCAAAAACTTTACCAACAACTTGGCTCTTTCCCAATCTTCCGCCGTTGGAACACCGCAAAATGGCTCCTTCGATAGATCATTGACAAATGTCGCATCCACATCTCCAAATTTTTTGAACGCTCTAGAAAAATATAGAGCTGACTCCAACATCAAATATGTGGAATTCCACCTAGTCGGTACATCAAGACTGAAGCCCTTGGTCGTCTCTAATCTCACGGTTTTGGCACATTCGAAAAACCGTTTTATTCTACTTGGAGAGTTCCTAATGTATCGAACGGCTCCTCTAATACGAGAGATAGCATCATTTTTTTCCTTCAATCCATCTTATACGACAAGATTAACAATATGAGCTATACATCTCATATGAATGTACTTCCCCCCCAAGATACTTGTACCAATATCACAACTATTCTTCAAATAAGCAATTGCACCGTCATTTGACGATGCATTATCAACCGTAACTGTAAATATCTTATCAATTCTCCATTCAAGTAGGCATTGTTCGACGCCATTGCCTACTTATTCACCTTTATGACCCAAAATCTGACAAAAGTTCAAAATTTTCTTTCTCAAAATCCAATTATCATCAATGAAATGGGCCGTGAGACACATATAGTTGATTCTTTGAATCGAAGTCCACGTGTCCGTCGTAATACAAACGGTTTGTGATTGGTTTTTTATGACCGACTTCAATCTATCTCTTTCGCTCACATACATGTTGTATATGTCCTTTGTTAGAGTTTTCCGTGAAGGAACTCTAAACATAGGACAAACAACTGACAAGAAGTGCCTAAAGCCCTCGTTCTCGACGGTTTTAAAAGGTAACTCATCAACCGCAATCATGTAACATAATGCAGCAATTGCCTTACCTTGATCAAATCTCCAAGTAACGAGAGTACCGTCTTGCTCATTCCCACGACTCCGCGATGGTTGAAAAGCAAGTTGAGTTTGACTTGTTTGAACTTCTTGCGGTTTCTTTTTACACGACTTGAAGTGATTCCTTGAAGAATTGGTTCCATGAAGCCTTGGATCGGCTTTAAGCGCACTACTACAATACTTGCACCTCGCCTTTTGCACTTTGTCGACTTCACAAAAGAACTTGTCGAAGTGTTCCCAATACGTTGATCTAGATGCAATTACGGTTTTAGTTTTCTTCCGACCCTTTTGTTTACCTTCTATCTCCTCATCAAGCTCCATATCATCGATGTCGTCGACACTTTGACTTGGTGGAATGTCATTGGCTCCAACGTTAATATGATGTTCGGTATCTTGAGATTCCCCGGCCTCTTCTCCGATACGATTACGAATGTCATCTCTAGTCGAAGCTTCACTTGAAACACGACTTGCCATCTACAATTACAAATCGCAGCATCGAAGACGTGTTAAATTCGAGTCTAATTTAAGCATCCAATTCCAATACATGTTGAAATTCGATCATAATTCAAGTATCAAATACATGTTAAAATTCGAAACCTAAATGGCAAATCAACACCCAAAATCGGCCACCCATGAATTTAGACATGTATAAAACGTTAATAAATACTTAAAATCATCTTTTGAAATCTAAAAATTGAAAAAAAATCAACAAAATTTCGAAAATAGAAAATTAGGGTTCATAAAAATTTATACCTTTTTGGACGAATTGTGGTGGCTAATGGACGGATGGCGGCCGATGATGCTGTGGTCGGCTGGTTGACGACGGACCTGACGGCGGTCGGCGAGCTGCGAAGGCGGGACGTGACGTGTAGGTGTAGTGGTGGGTGGTGACTGGTGAGCTGCGAGTAGGGTGAGTGTTCTGCTAAGTGCTATATACCGTGTGTGTCTTTGAGTTCAAGTTTTTATTTATTTTTTATTTTGTTTGTTTATTGGGCTGGACCTTTCTTTTATAGTATTAAAGTTTTCTTTTCCTTTTGGGCCAAATAGTAATAACAGTCTATTTTTTATTTGGCCCGAAAAAATCGGGTACCCGATCGGGTATTTCAGGTAGCTCGAAGCTACCCGAAACCCGACCCGTTAATAGCAATCGGACCCGATACCCGATTGATACCCGATTTTTTTTTTTAATTCGGGTAAAAATCCGATCGGGTCGGATCGGGTACCCGAAACCCGAACCCGGTTGCCCACCCCTAGAATGTCTCGACAAGGCCACACTTATTACCTTTACAACAATTTCAAAGCAATACCACATATTTATGACGAAATATAATATATATATATATATATATAAATAAAATATGGGTGTATATATAATTTTAAGTTGACGACAAGGGCCATCTTGCCATTGGACCCAACGATATAGAACAAGTTGGAACCGACAACCTCAATCACACATGGCTTTGGAATTCTGTTCACGAGAAAATAAAAATAAAAGAATAGCAAAAAGAGTTGGAACTGATCTTTCTTTGTCTGGAGAGAGCCCAACATGAATTGAAGTGGCAATGAAGATTGGCGTGGTCTATCACGTGCATGACATGCATTTCCTAGTCTTCTTCTTTTCTTTTTTTCTTTTTTTTTTTTTTTTTTTTTTTGGGAAAACAATAATCCTTGTACTATTTTTTTTATATATATAAAAAAAAAATTCATACGGCCATTATTACGAGTACAGAGACTGTCAACGTTTAATCATAGGGTCATTCACCATATACTGATTGAGACAAAGATATATATGATAACAGCGTTAAAGAACTAATAGTTCAACATCCTAGCAGGATTTTTTTGGTTATGATTCCTATTAGCTATACCTACTAAGTGTGGTTTTACTTAGGCTAAGGCACATACGTACAAACAAAGGTAGAACTAACTATTCATTACGGCAATAAGTCAATACATGCATGCATGCACTGGCCGGTTATTAACAAGTTAGTTAGCCAAGGAAATAATGTTTTTTTTTTTTTGGTAAACGGTCACTAAGAACAGAGAAAAACCAAGTACAAAAAACTGTGCAGTCGCACAGCACCAACTGGTAACAAACTACCAGCTCACAACCAAAAGAAAAGACAGATAAAGCGCAAGAGAAACAAACAAGTGTAAGGTGAAGGGTCGCATCGCTCTACCAAGTGTAAGGAAATAATGTTAATAATAATTATTTTCATATGGCACTTCAGTTCCATGTTATTGTCATCCACATTCTTGCTCTTACGTATTTGTTGGTTGATCTATTGCCATTGGATGGTGAGTAATGGAATCTAAATCGAACTTGATAGTAATGAAACAGATCCTATACATGCTTGTTGAAGACTTAAGCCTCTAATAACTAATTTGTTGATAAAACTTTATTTCCATAGAATGATAAGGGAGTCGTCGAAGCCTCTTATATTCCCCCTACTAAACATAATTTAACTCACCGTAAAACTAAAATCCTTGATTCTAGGGAATCAATAATAAATGCTAAGAAATTTGCTGGCACTAACGGCGGCTTATATAAGTAGAAATATAATCACGGAATTAATTTAGAAACTACTCGAATTATCTTTTATTTCAAATATTATTCACTTTTGTGCTATTTATGTAGACTTGAAACGATGCTTATTTCCATTTTAACTTGTCAACTTGCTCAAGCCGCTCCATATTACGGATAACACATGCACTGCTAAATTATAAGAAACAAAAATCATGAACACCATCATTGAAAGTGTAGAGTGAAAATCACGACGAAGATAATGATCTTCTGTAAGTAAACATGGGAACGAAGAGTAGAACGAGGAAACACCGTAAAAAGAGGAGAGAGTCGAACAAATCAAAGTTGGAAGCTAATTAAGGATGCAAGAGTCCAAGGACAGATGATGCCTGCGTTGCGTAGCTTAGTTATTTTATTATTGAAATATTTTAGTAGTTACGGTTATTTTTGCATTTCGGTTGAGATAATTTTGTAGAGAGCTATGCAGGAAATTTGATGAGTATCACTACAAAAAAAACTGATCCTACCGACTACAATCGGCTACTACAAAATCGTAGTCGTCGGTAGTATTTCTATTTATCGACTACAAAAATTACTTACAGACTACTATTAAGTTTCGATTACTAATTTGAGTTTAGCGACTAATAACCTAAAGCCTACCGGCTACGAATATGTAGTCTGTAAAAAAATTACCAATTTATCCCCCTTTCAAAACCCTAACTCATTTCTATTCCTAAATCTAATTCACCGCTCGAAATCGCGCGCGGACATTTCTCGCCCTTTGCGAGTCGTTGTTGGCCGCCAGTTGTTCGTCGCAGCTCAGTTCATAGTCGCTGCTCCACCGGTCCGCATCCCGCGTTGTTTGTGTTGGTTCCGGTGTAGATCGTCTGGTCGGTGGCTGCAAAACTTCGAACAATTTTGTTAGCGTGAAGTCGAGGCACGTACTACGTACGCTGTCCGTAAGACGTTATTGCCCCGTATTTCAGTGCTTCGGGTTTACGCAATTCGTCCCGAAGATACAACGATTTCGGAATTTTGATCGTTGCACAATGAACCAAAATTATCGGCGAATCTAATCAAAGACTCAGGAATTTCTTGCTGTTCTTAACTCTAGGACTTGAATGCAGATCTTCTAAATACTTGGTAGTGAACTGAATGATTTTTCCAAGCTTGTCAGGGGCCTATTTATAGGAATTGAGTGGTTCTGGGACGATTCTGTGAAGATACACAACTCTTGGGCAGGGAGGGACTATTCTGTGAATAGTCATAACTTTTCATCATCTGCCCAGATTTAATCTGCTCCGTCCGATCTGGATCCAACGGTCCAGATCGCACCTCTTCCCAACGATCAATTGGATCGCGCACGGATCTTGGGTCGGGTCGGACCGTTACCAACGGCTCTCACACTCGTGAACCGTCGCGCCCCATCGGACCCCCAACGGGTCATGCCACCTCACCTTGTCCTACTCAGCGCGCAGTCAGCGCCACGTCGTCTTCACTTGCACACGTGTCAGAAGTGCAAAGTGCGCCTTCAAAGCGCCCATTGCACACTCGGCACGGCTCGGGTCGGTGTCGGGCGTGGCCTCGGCCTCGGCGGTGCGAGGCACCTCCTCGCACTCGGGTTATTCCCGTGAGCAAAACCCCCATAAGTGGGCCAAGCCCACTAAGCCCACATGGCCCATTCACCTAGGGCAAGCCCACATGGCCCATATACAAGGTAACTATATATATACAAGTGCAAAAGAGTTTGATTAACCAATGTGGGACAAACTTCCCTTTATACATTTGGTTTAATTTCTTATCTCTTTATCGGGCCAACTTCGAAAATTAATTTCTCATTCACCCGATATCGGTTTTGAGCCAATTAATAATCGATAGATTCCCCTCGAAACATAGAATATGAATCTTTCATCAATTTCGGGTTTCGACCAACGACGTCTTCTTGAATTAATTAAAATCGATCAAGCTATTTATTATTGGGTTAAATACCCATTTTGGGCCCAAGGCCCAAAACCCAACAGTTTGCTCCGCCCAATCCGCTCGTGCACGTTCGCTGCTCCGGCCAGGCTGTTCCCGCGCCGTTCTCTAATTTCACATGAACAAAGGTATATATGCGATGGCAGCAGCTCAAGCAGATGCATCTTCCATGGATACAGTTGACTGGTGGTCCACTTATGGCTCAGAAACTCCGGAGCTAGCTGAGGTGGCAAAAAAAATAATTTATCCCAGCCAATTAGTAGCTCTTCGGCGGAAAGAGATTGGAGTACGTACTCGTATATTCATAGTTTCAAGAGAAACAGATTGAATTCTGTGAGAGCCAATAAGTTAGTATTCATCCACTCTAATATTCGCCTACAATTACGTTTTTGTGAGAGCTACAAAGAGGGCTCATATAAGAAGTGGGATATTGATCCCGACAATACAAATATAAAAGATTCTGTGATAAGGCTAGAAGACATGAGATGGAGCTCTTTGGATGAAGACAACAATGACTTAAATGATGCCCACATCGAATAATCTTATCTAGTTTAAGTATTATGTTTTATATCGAATAATCTTATCTAGTTTAAGTATTATGTTTTATGTTATGTTATGACTATGAAGTATGAACTAAGACGACATTTTTATTAGTGTAATAGTCCTTTTTTTTTTTTTTTTTTTTATCTATTTGTGCTATATCGAACCCAATATAATTTTTTAGCGTCCAACGATCCGAAATGCCGTACCAACTAATATACCCCCCTCATACCATGTACTGGCATAGCGATGTTCCATGTACCCGTACCCGTACCGTGACCCGGATCGTACTGTGTTCCTGGTAACAATTGAGACCGACGCTAACGGAAGTGTTGCATGTCCAATACCTCCAGAAAAACTTGGTATCAAGGGCTCTTTTGAGCAAATCCGGCTTTAGATTAGTCTTTGAATTCGCTAAATTTGTATTGACTAAGAACGACATCTTTTTAGCAAAATGGTACCTAAATGAGAGCCTTTTTAAGATAATGTTACGAATATGAGGCGAAGAATAAAGAAAGTATTTCTTATTCGTTGGAATGTTCTAATCTATGATATGATAGACTAGGACATGCAAACTTTAACAAAATTAAAATGTTTGTGAATCTTGATTTGATACCAAAAGTTCGAGTGTGAAACATGTGTTAAAAAAAAATGATAAACGCACCGTTTAAGTAGGTCACTAGAAGCACGGACCCACTCGAGCTAATTCACACGGATATTTGTGATTGAAAATTTGTGCAAACTCGAGATGGAATGAAGTACTTTATAACATTTATAGACTACTGCACAAGGTATTGCTATGTATACCTACTTAAGAGTAGAGACGAGGCTTTAGATGCTTTCAAGTATAAAGCATTGGCCGAGAATCAACTTAATCGAAAAATTAAAGTGATTCAAAGCAAACGAGGTGGCGAGTATGTAGCATCATTTGAAGAATTATGCAAAGACTATGACATCATCCATCAAAAGATAGCTCCATATTCTCATCAGCGAGAGAAAGAAGCAATCTTTAAAGGAGATGATGAATGCGTTTTTAGTAAGTTCGAGGCTTCCCTAGAATTTGTAAGGGGAAGCGATTCTTTCGGTATATTTGAGATACCGCTATACACTAAATGTGAGTCGCTGTATCTCGGAGACGTTTGTCGGAACCATAGGTATTAACGGATTAATTTCGTCTTTAAGAGAGTGTGTATCACATGCCTCGACTCGTGGTTGTTTCTGTTGGGAATCCCCGGTAGGGGCCCGAGGCCCTCGTTCCTTGAACGGCGGAATTTTAAAACTTTTAGGGATTTCCGCCTTCCCTTGGACTGCTCGGTATTAACACGACAACATAAGCACGAAAAGAAGAGTTTTAACCATTATACCTTGACGAAAACCAAAGGAGATGGCTAGCTACGAACCCTTCTATTCCCCGGGATGTTGTATCCCTCTCCTACCACCTTTACGCGCACGAACGGGGCAAGAGCGTCACGCCGGCACCACACACGTCACGGCCAAAGCTAGCTTGAGGCGGCTAGAGCAAGCTTGGGCAGCACCTTCTTCACGCGCGGCCACCGAGAGCGAGAGAGAGAGACCGCGAGAGAGATGAGAGATGAGAGAGAGTGAGGGAGAAAAGAGCAAATCCTAGTTTTTCTTTTCTTTTTTGACAAAATGACTTAACGTTTGTTTTCAAAAACTAAAACCCTATTTATACCCCTTTGAAGTGGCCGAATTTTACATGGAGTGGGGAGAAAGTTTCTCATCCACTCCAAGCATACCAAGTCACTTGTTGACTTTGTCTTTCTCTTTTGAATTTAAATTCAAAATTCAAATTCAAATTAATATTAAATAAATTAATATTTAATTCTATATTTAGTATATTTAAAATATATAATATCCAATATAAATATATTTATTATTTTCGAAATTAATACTATATTAAAATCGAAAACTATATATATATATCTAATATATATTTTATTTAATCACAAATTAAATATTATTATTTTTCCAAAACAATAATAAAGATTTAAATCATATCTAAATCATATATTAAATATTAAATATCCAATATTATATTTCAAAAATATTTCGTGAGGTGAAAAGACTATTTTGCCCCTCACGCGATTCTACCACATTTTCGGCCATTTAGGGTTTCGGCCAAGCCCCAAACCCTAATCTCTCATTCCAAGCCCCAGCCTGCTCTATTCCAAGCCCGACTCTCTTGGTTCGTCTCAACTGGCTCTGGGAGGAATCCAGGAGTTCGGTATTCACCTAGCCAGCCCTGTCGTACCGAACCGATCCCGAGTTGAGTACGAATAGGTATTATTCACGAACCGACTATAGATTATCGTACTACGTATAAACCCTTGTCCCGGTCGAGTGAAAGTCACGCGTAGTCGAACTTACAGGACTCGACACTATGATGTTCGTGTCGGTGACATTTACCAAACTGCCCTCCACGACCCTCGTGAGTCAGTTATATGCTCTGGCCAGAGGCTTAGGTAAATTCCCGCACATCGAAACTGCATAGGACGTTAACCTTGAATTTAATCAAGGCCGTAAATCCCGCTCAGCGGTATAATTGGCAATCACGTCGAAAAGTCAAGACCGCATTTCGCCGCTGACCCATGCTTCATGCAATTCGGGCCTAGCAAACTAGTGACTAATCAAGACCTTAAGACCAACCCCGAGTTAACCCTTTCGGTCTAAGGTTCACGTAGACTACTATAGTCAATCGATCGATCAGCGACTTTACCAGCGTGTGATCGTTCGATTACGAGTCAGTGTCCAAATACAGACAATCCCCTGGTTCGTCTTGTATCAATGTCACGAGCTCCCACTTCCCAAGTGAATGGTTGACACAACCATTTTGGACCCGTCGACAGACAAGTCGTACTCGTCAATCCAGTCACCCTACTGGAGACTAAGACTTGTGGACTTATTTAATATTACAGTATGTCAGCTTACTGGTGCCCCCTCTCTGTCCCCACAGAATCAGTAACTGAACTGTAAATATTAGGATTTTATTAATTCGTTATTACCCGACTGCAAGGTTAATTTATTTAGACGAAGTAATAATATGCCTTTTGTATTATTTTGTCAAAACTCAAATCGACAAAAATAAAACGTAATTCCATTATCAAATAATCCAATTACAAATGATAAACACATCAAAATTACACTAATGCCCTCGTACTATCTAATCCTCGTACGGCATCTAAGGCATAAACCTCAACAATCTCCCACTTGCACTAATGCCACGCGCTATAGTTAGGGGTGTTCAAATTTTGGATAAACCCGAAAAAACCGGCCGAACCGTAATTTTCGGTTTTTTCGGTTCGGTTAATTCGGTTTTTCGGTCTGATTCGGTTTTAAAATTAAAAAACTTCGGTTTTTCGGTTCGGTTTTCGGTTTGTTAAAAATAAAATCGAAAAAACCGAAATAACCGAATTATATTTGATTATATGTATATTTTTATTATTTATATTATATAACTGGGCCTACTGGGCCTACTGTAGAGTCGTTGGCTATGTGTAGTATTTTAAGCCCAGTTATACTAATACTATTACTAACAATTAATTTGTCTTTTTATTAAAAAAAAAATTATTTCTCAAGCACGAACGAACAGACCACAAACCTAATATCCCCTTCTCACTTCTCATTTCTCCAACCAAATTGATTCCTTCTCCACATAGCTAAGCCACGAATCGATTCCTTCTACACATAGCTAAGCCACGAATTCATCGCCAAGCAACGACTCTGAAGAGGTAATACATCTGAACTTGCTCTTCTCTACTGACTGTGGTATAGTTTTATATGCAGCTCATCGAACCTTAACCAACATATCAAGCATAGTTTAATTCGTATTTTTTTTCATGGGCTTTTATTTTCTCTCTTTATTGTGTAGATGGCTGAAACCGATGGAAGCATTATTGAAAGTGGAGGTTCGATTGGCAGCGCACCTGTTTCGTCCTCAACAAGTTCAATCCAGGTTGATAAAAAAAGAAAAGCCATGAAATCTAGATCTGTCGTATGGGAACACTTTCAAAGATTCACTGATGTTGATGGGACTTATAGAGCAAAGTGCAACTATTGTGGTTCTTCTTATGCCGCTGATTCATGCTCCAATGGTTAGTCGTCATTGAAAGCTCACCTGAAAAAATGTAAGCAGAATCCTTATAATATTGATACTAATCAAGGCAAAATTGAATTTTCGAAAGATCAAAGAAGTGAAGGAACATTTGGCATTTGGAAATTTGATCAAGATTTAAGTAGGAAGGCTTTAGCTAAGATGATTATTGTGGATGAATTACCTTTTAGCTTTGTGGAAGGTGAAGGATTTAGGCACTTTATCTCAATGATGCAACCTCAATTTCGAATCCCATCTCGTGCAACAGTGACGAGGGATTGTTTTGAACTTTTTTTGGAAGAAAAACAGAAATTGAAGCGTTTTTTTATGGTTACGAGTCAAAGATTTTGTCTTACAACAGATACATGGACTTCCATACAAAGAATTAATTATATGTGTATCACTGCCCACTTTATTGATAAAGACTGGAGTTACCATAAGAAGATCTTAAATTTTTGTCCTGTGTTTAGCCATAAAGGCGATGATATGGCATTTGCAATTACTAAATGTTTGCTGGAATGGGGTTTGGATAAAGTGTTCACGATAACGGTTGACAATGCTAGTTCTAATGATGTTACCGTGAAGGAAATATCGAACCAACTCAGCAAATGGGAAACTAATTTGATGAATGGTCAACATCTTCATATGAGATGTGTGGCTCATATTATCAATCTTATTGTTCAAGATGGCTTGAAAGAAATTGGTGATTCCGTGAAACGTGTTAGGCAAGTTGTGAAGTATATTAGACAGTCTCCTGCAAGGCTTAAAATTTTTAAAGATTGTTGTGAAGTTGAGAAAATAAAAAGTAAAAGGAGTTTGTGTCTAGATGTTGTTACTCGATGGAATTCTACATATTTGATGTTGAAAACGGCACAAGAATTTGAGAACACTTTTCTTAGCTATGCGGATCAAGACTCGGGATTGATGGATTATCTACTTGATCATGTTTGTGAAGATGGAAAAGTTGCAGGTTTATTGACTAGTGACGACTGGAAAAATATACGGCACATGGAGAAGTTTCTTGAATCCTTTTTCAACCTTACTCTAAGGGTATCCGGTTCATTGTATGTCACTTCAAATATCCACTTTCATGGAATTGGAGAGCTTGCTTGTCTTTTGAATATGTTAATAGAAAGTGATGACTTCAATTTGAAAATGATGGCAATGAGGATGAAAGCTAAATTTGACAAGTATTGGGGTGCTCCGGAAAAGATGAACAAGATGATTTTTATAGCTTGCGTGCTTGATCCCCGTTTCAAATTTGACTATGTTGCTTTTGTATTTGTGAAGATCTATGGTGAGGTGAAAGGGGAGAAAATGGCCGAAGGAGTAAAGTCTTATATGAATTCTTTGTTTGATGAATATAGAAAGGCAAGTGGAAAAATATTTGAGCCATCGTCTAACTCATCTAGTTGCCCGTTGGATGTATCAAATGTGAATTCCGAAAGTACCCAAGGAACACGGATACAAGAAGAATACTTGAGGTATAAGGCCAAGAGTGGAAGAATCGACGCCAAAACAGAGTTAGATAAATATCTTGGTGAAGAAGCAGAGATTCAAAATGAAAATTTTGATATTTTAGTTTGGTGGAAAGTTAATTCGCCTAGATTTCCTATTCTTGCTGAGATGGCACGTGACGTGTTGGCAACCCCTATTTCTACGGTGGCATCGGAAAGTGCATTTAGTACGGGTGGGCGTGTGCTTGATTCCTTTAGAAGTTCATTGACTCCTAGATTAGTTCAAGCTCTTATTTGCCTTCAAGATTGGGTTCGAAAAGAATCTTCCCCTATTAAAGTAGAGGAGGATTTGGACAATCTTGAGTAGCTTGAATCAGGTAAATAACCATGTTTATTATTTTTTATAATTACTTATTATTAATTGATTTTTGACAAATATTTTATACACTTTCTAGATCTGAACGCTAACGATGGAAGAGTCTAATGGAAGAAATTGAAGACTGTGGAAAAGTATGTGGAGCAGAATTATCTTATTTTTTGTTATTTGTTTATGTTTGCTACATTAGTGATGTTGTTGCCTCACTTTGTTGTGTTCTTGCCTCCTGGACTTTATTTGGAATGAAATTTGTAATGAAGTGGTTGGGATTCTAGCTTGCCCTCTGATTTGAATGCTGCTTTGGCCCACTGCTTTGTGCTTTGGAATTCTAACTTTTGGTAGTAGTATTTTTTGTTGCCTCACTTTGCTGGAAGTTCTTGTCATAGCCCTTCTTTTTTTTTCCCCCTTATATATATATATATATATATATATATATATTTAAGCTTTTAACCGAAAACACCGAACCGAAAATACCGAATCGTATTGTAAAAAACCGGACCGAACCAAATTAAAACAGTTCGGATATTGGATTGATCGTTTGTAAAACCGAAAACCGAAAAACCGAACCGAATTTTTCAAAAACCGAACCGAACCGTCCAATGAACACCCCTAGCTATAGTATCTCAACCCCATTTTCTCGAGGTGACGATCTATCACTGCCTGAGACTGTGGCTTTGTGAACGGGTTCGACACATTTTCTGCTGAGGCGATCTTCTGCACGGCTATCGAGCCATTCTCAACGAACCCACGTAACACGTGGTATTTTCTCTCTATGTGCTTGGACTTACTGTGAGCACGAGGTTCCTTAGCTTGTGCGATCGCTCCGCTATTGTCGCACCACAATGGTAACGGGCGATCCACTATGCTCGGTACCACCTGCAGTTCTTTTAAGAACTTGCGTATCCAAACACCCTCCTTGGCAGCTTCTGAAACCGCTATATACTCCGCCTCAGTGGTGGAATCAGCAGTCGTGCTTTGCTTGGAACTCTTCCAAGTTACTGCGCCACCATTGAGCGTATATACAAAACCCGAAGTAGACTTTCGGTCATCCACATCTGATTGAAAGTCCGAATCCGTATAACCATCTACCTCTAATTCTCATGGGCCGTAAATCAGTATCAAGTCCTTAGTCCGTCTAAGGTACTTAAGGACTGTCTTTACCGCCGCCCAATGTTCCTTACCAGGGTTCGCCTGAAACCTACTCACTACGCTCACATCGTACGCTATGTCTGGCCGCGTGCAAAGCATCGCGTACATCAGGCTACCCACAGCTGAAGCATAGGGGACTACACTCATCTCTTGTCTTTGTACCTCGTTGCCTCATAGGTAGGAACCCTTTCTTAGAGTCGTCCATCTTAAACATTTTAAGGACTTTATCTAAGTAAAGGGCATGGGATAAGCCAATTGACCGTTTCGCCCTATCTCTAAATAGGCATATTCCTAGAATATCGGTCGCTTCTCCCAGGTCTTTCATAGAGAATTCGGTCGAAAGCCAAGCTTTGACCTCTGAAAGCATCCCAATGTCGTTTCCTATCAAAAGGATATTATCTACGTACAATACTAGAAACGACATCTTGCTCCCACTGGCCTTCTTGTAAACACAGGGCTCATCTTCGTTCTTTATGAATCCGTAGTTCTTAACTACTACATCGAATCGAAGATTCCAACTCCTTGAAGCTTGTTTCAGTCCATAAATGGACCGATTCAGCTTGCACGCCTTCTGAGCATCTGCATCTGATGTAAAACCTTTGGGTTGTTCCATATAGATCTCCTCCTGGAGGAATCCATTCAGGAACGCGGTTTTTACGTCCATCTGCCAGATCTCGTAGTCATAGTATGCTGCTATCGCAAGCATAATGCAAATGGACTTTATCATCGCGACTGGTGAAAATGTCTCCTCATAGTCAATATACTCTTTTTGACTATACCCTTTCGCTACAAGCCTAGCTTTGTACGTTTCCACATGTCCGTCAAATCCAATCTTCTTCTTGTAGGTCCATTTTTTCCCGATCGGTCTAAAACCGTTGGGTAGGTCTACAAGTGTCCAAACCTGGTTTGAATACATACAGTCCATTTCGGCTTGCATAGCCTCAAGCCACTTGAGGGAGTCTGTACCGGTAATTGCCTGGTCGTAGGTGACGAGATCGTCCCCGACGCATCCCTCCATCGCAGCATCCCCATGCTCGACGTGTACCATACCATATCTCTCAGGCATTTGAGATATCCTACTAGACCTGCGCAATTGCGGCTGAGCCGAGTTTTCTGGAACGTCGTCTAACGACTCTATAACAACTGGAGTTGATTCGTCGCTCAACTCACCAAGAGTTATTTCACGCCCTTGACCGCCTTCGCTAACGAACTCTTCTTCCATGAAGGTGGCGCGTAAAGCGACAAACACCCTGTGTTCGTATGGAACGTAAAAGTAATACCCAATTGAGTCCTCGGGGTATCCGACGAATCTGGCCATAATCGACCTTGATTCTAAATTGTCTGCCTGTAACTTTTTCACCAATGCGGGCAACCCCAGATCCTAATGTGATTCAGGCTTGCCTTACGATTATGCCAAGCTTCGTAAGGGATCCTGTCGGTAGAACGGGTATGTATCCTGTTAAGGATATAGACTGTTGTCTCTAAAGCATAACCCCATAACAAAATGGGGAGATCTGTGTAACTCATCATCGACCGAACCATATCCAAAAGCGTTCGGTTTCTACGCTCGGCTACGCCATTTAATTGTGGCGTCCCGGGAGGTGAAAACTGTATAACGATGCCATTTTCTCTGAGAAATGCATCAAACTCAAGGCTCATATATTCGTCGCCTCGATCTGATCGAACGGCTTTAATGACCTTGCCAGTTTGCTTCTCCACTAACGCTTTATACTCTTTGAACATTTCAAGAGCTTCGGACTTTTGTCTCATCAAATAGACAATCCCGTAGCGGGACGCATCGTCCGTAAACGTAATGAAGTAGCGGCAATTACCTCGGGCCGTTATTCTAAATGGTCCGCATACATCAGTGTGGAATAAACCCAACACTTCTGTGGCCCTAGTAAAAGTCCCTGTGAAGGGCGACTTGGTCATTTTGTCTCATCAAATAGACAGTTGCGCTTCCAGTGACCCAGCTGTTGGCAATGGAGGCACTTGTCAATGGGCTTCGCGCCCGACTTTACAGCCTTCTTGGATTTCGCCTTCTTGGCAATTCTACCCTTTGGCCCGCTGTGCTTGCTCGGCTTCTTCTTCGACCCCTTGGACCGAGTAGTCGCAACAAGCGTCACTTCCTTGCCCTTACCCTTATCACTGCGATACTGAGTACTGGCTGCAACCAACTGATTGATCAGGTCAAGTATCGAATACTCCCGATTGTTCAGGTTGCAGTTCACCACGAACTGGTGGAAGGACGGTGGGAGGGAATGCAGTATGATGTCGATCTTTACCTCGTGAGGTAAACCAAACGCCAGCGCATCCAATCGCTCCATGTACTCATTTAGCTTCAGTAAATGAGCATGGACATCACCACCCTCTGCGAGCTTTGTGTTGAAGAGACTATGCGTGATGGCGTAGCGAGCGCTCCTAGACGACTCACCATAAAGCCCAGCTAAATGCACCTGTATCTCTTTAACACCCATGAACTTATGCTGACGCTGCAACTCTGGGCTTATAGCCGATAGCATGTAGGAGTGGACCTTGCCAGCATCCTCAACTCACTTATCGTGGAACTGCAGGTCTTGCTTAGTCGATTAAGCATTGGGAGTCAAAGGCTCCTCGATGTCCAAGACATACTCCAATTTTTCCAATCTGAGGACGATCCTCAGATTTTTTAGCCAATCAACATAATTTGGTCCGCCAAACAATGTTTTTCCAAACGTACGGATAACGGGTTTGTCATCGTATAAAATAGAGTAGAAAATAAACTGCAGAAAGAAAAACAGATAGTTAGGATTTGAAGTGTTTAATCAGACTAAAACAGGACTTTAATTTTTCGTCTGACTCCCACTATTTTTCTCGAAATCTTGTCTCCCGTTAGGAATTTCGGAAACCTCGTTGAGTAGTTTCATAGTGGCGTTGATTTACCCGCACTGCATCAAACTAGCCTCAACTTAATAGTTTATTGGTATATTCGATCAGCCAGGTTCGTGTCCCACACGATTCTGTCACACAGAAGGTTCAACGAATTTGTCTCAGTCAGGGTCCCTCGGCCTGTAACTCAGACATCTTGGGAATGACTGTCCAAGTGCTACCTATCAACGTCCTGCTAACCTTCCACTTTTGAGTGAACTTCGCCTCCGTAGGATAACACTTTGTAAGAGGACGAAGAGTGGTCGGTGAGCGGCATTATCAAAAGTGCATCTAAATACGTTCACGTCAAAGGCGAGGGTTTTAGCGCCGTAACTCGGTCAACCAAAACCGTACCCCTAAGTCGTAACGTTTTTGGACTTGATAGAAGACAGGAGTCCCACCCCTTTACTCACTTGATATTTTAAAGTCTAACTTCGGGAGAATCGTCACAGATAAGAACGAGCACTTTATGCACAATATCACGTTCGAAACTAAAACGCACATAATAGACTTTAATAGTAAACCTAGTTTCAACCTATTAAAGTAAATGTGAAAGATCGGGGATATTTCTAGTTATATCCTATTTGTACAAAAGGTAAAACTCTAAGTCTTCGGGCTTGTCACGAACGGAAATCTCGGCCACCGTCTTGTTCGTTCGTCCTCGTCTCGATCGTCTCTCGTTCGGCCGTCATTCCTGTACTACTATAGCCTATGACGGGGGGATCTTTCCCTAAAACAACAAAGCCCGTCTTTCTAGAAAAACTGTAAAGTACAACCCGGGAGGGAACTTGTCACACTTAACATATCACCCGGTAAAAAACAGAACCTAATCCCCAATCAATCACCACGTAATTCAAATATTACATGCATCACGACAATTTTACACAGATCCGAGCCTAAATCAACATTTGGGCTTTTTATCAGATTTGGGCCAGGCCCATTGGGCTTCGAGGCTTGACCGCGTGAACCTAATCGCGACCGAGCCGACACCGCCCACGCGGCTCGATCAAGTGCCGCGCGCGCTGCGCGCGCGGCTGTGCCCCATGTGTCGCGCGCCCATGCGCCCGGCCAGCGTGACGTGACGTGTGTGGTGCCGGCGTGACGCTCTTGCCCCGTTCGTGCGCGTAAAGGTGCTAGGAGAGGGATACAACATCCCGGGGAATAGAAGGGTTCGTAGGTAGCCATCTCCTTTGGTTTTCGTCAAGGTATAATGACTAAAACTCTTCTTTTCGTGCTTATGTTCTCGTGTTAATACCGAGCGGTCCAAGGGAAGGCGGGAATCCCTAAAAGTTTTAAAATTCCGCCGTTCAAGGAACGAGGGCCTCGGGCCCCTACCGGGGATTCCCAACAGTGGTATCAGAGCCTTAGGCTCGGTTAAGTCACGGGACTATGACTACGAAGTCCGAAAAATCGTTTTTGAAAAGCTGGCCACGCGCATGGCGAGAGAGAGATCGCGAGAGAGATGAGAGATGAGAGAGAGTGAGGCAGAAAAGCAAAAACCCTAGTTTTTCTTTTCTTTTTTGACAAAATGACTTAGCGTTTGTTTTCAAAAACTAAAACCCTATTTATACCCCTTTGAAGTGGCCGAATTTTACTTGGAGTGGGGAGAAAGTTTCTCGCCCACTCCAAGCATACCAAGGCACTTGTTGACTTTGTCTTTCTCTTTTGAATTTAAATTCAAAATTCAAATTCAAATTAATATTAAATAAATTAATATTTAATTCTATATTTAGTATATTTAAAATATATAATATCCAATATAAATATATTTATTATTTTCGAAATTAATACTATATTAAAATCGAAAACTATATATATATATATATCTAATATATATTTTATTTAATCCCAAATTAAATATTATTATTTTTCCAAAACAATAATAAAGATTTAAATCATATTTAAATCATATACTAAATATTAAATATCCAATATTATATTTCAAAAATATTTCGTGAGGTGAAAAGACTATTTTGCGCCTCACGCGATTTTACCACATTTTCGGCCATTTAGGGTTTCGGCCAAGCCCCAAACCCTAATCTCTCATTCCAGGCCCCAGCCTGCTCTATTCTCACATAGACGTTGTGTCGGTTGCCCTTTTTAAGCCCGACTCTCTTGGTTCGTCTCAACTGGCTCTGGGAGGAATCCAGGAGTTCGGTATTCACCTAGCCAGCCCTGTGGTACCGAACCGATCCCGAGTTGAGTACGAATAGGTACTATTCACGAACCGACTATAGATTATCGTACTACGTATAAACCCTTGTCCCGGTCGAGTGAAAGTCACGCGTAGTCGAACTTACAGGACTCGACACTATGATGTTCGTGTCGGTGACATTTACCAAACTGCCCTCCACGACCCTCGTGAGTCAGTTATATGCTCTGACCAGAGGCTTAGGTAAATTCTCGCACATCGAAACTGCATAGGACGTTAACCTTGAATTTAATCAAGGCCGTAAATCCCGCTCAGCGGTATAATTGGCAATCACGTCGAAAAGTCAAGACCGCATTTTGCCGCTGACCCATGCTTCATGCAATTCGGGCCTAGCAAACTACTGACTAATCAAGACCTTAAGACCAATCCCGGGTTAACCCTTTCGGTCTAAGGTTCACGTAGAGTACTATAGTCAATCGATCGATCAGCGACTTTACCAGCGTGTGATCGTTCGATTACGAGTCAGTGTCCAAATACAGACAATCCCCTGATTCGTCTTGTATCAATGTCACGAGCTCCCACTTCCCAAGTGAATGGTTGGCACAACCATTTTGGACCCGTCGACAGACAAGTCGTACTCGTCAATCCAGTCACCCTACTGGAGACTAAGACTTGTGGACTTATTTAATATTACAGTATGTCAGCTTACTGGTGCCCCCTCTCTGTCCCCACAGAATCAGTAACTGAACTGTAAATATTAGGATTTTATTAATTCGTCTTATTACCCGACTGCAAGGTTAATTTATTTAGACGAAGTAATAATATGCCTTTTGTATTATTTTGTCAAAACTCAAATCGACAAAAATAAAACGTAATTCCATTATCAAATAATCCAATTAGAAATGATAAACACATCAAAATTACACTAATGCCCACGTACTATCTAATCCTCGTACGGCATCTAGGGCATAAACCTCAACAGTTTCACTCCTTTCGTTGAGCATCATTTTCTATTTTTGGATCAAGCCAAAGCCAACTTAGATGAGAAGCTCCTGACTAATTGGGCTCTTGGGCATTGAATAAATAATTGGTCAATGGATTCAAGTCCTGCACAACAGTAGCACCTAAGGTTCATTTGAAGGCCTTTCCTAATTAGTTGATCTTTTGTTGGTAGAATTTGATGCATACATCTCCAAGAAAAAAAGTGTTTGATTTTGCTCTTGATTCTCAATTTCCAGATTCTGCTCCAAACTCTTTTCAATCTGCCATCTTTTTCTCTACATTCTAGACTATCGGCTTTTCTTCTAATGTTATCTATCAGTTTTCTATATGTCGATTAGGCTGTAAAATCACCTTTCTTCTCAAGTTTCCAGTAGATTCGATCTCTCTCACTTCTTTGTGGTAACTTCATCCCTGGAATAGCCTCCGAAATATATATCTGGTGGGAATATTTGAAAAATAAAGGTTAGAATTCCAGGATTTGACATCGTCCATGATCAGCTCATTTTCTCTTTCAACTCTAAGAAAAGGTTGATTCGTAGGAAACATAATAGCTCCTTTGAGATTGTGTATCCAGCGATCTTCTCGCACCTTGATAGATTTTCCATCTCCTACTTTGAAAGTTAATCCTAGTTTGATAATATGTCTCGCTTGTGCCCAGCAATTCCAAAGCCATGATGCATTAGTTGGTACTTAGCATTGATTGAGTATACCTTCTTTTGGATAGTATTTTGCTTGAACCTTACTATAAACAGGAGATTCGGACTTGTTATTAGTCTCCATAGCTGTCATTATTGCAAGGAGAGATTCAAAGTTTGATATCCATGACCATCACCAAAGAGAACCTCTCATTCACAGTAGGGAATCCCTAATGAAATGAAGCAACGAACCGAAAACCCAAATCATATAGGTAGGCCCTATGGATTACTCTGAACTGTGCCAAAAAACGAAAAAAATATTACCATCTCAGTCGAAGCAGTCATTGCGTGTCTTGCTTTGGAGATAATCTACGAAAAAAATCTGATGTGCTTATTAGTTTGAACAGACATAGCAGTAATTTTATTTACGAGACGAAATGAAAGCTTTGAAGTTGAGAATCCGTCGTTGTTTTCCTTTTCTTCTATTTTTTTTTTGTGTCTTAGCAATTAAATTTAATTATTATTATAATCATCAGTCATTATTATGTGATTAAAAACCTTAACGGTTCAGTTAGTAAGGGTACAATAATAATTTTATTTTAGTGATTAAGAATCTAAAACAGTTCTTTTTCGAATTGGAGGCTAATTTTTAGATTCAGTTTTGGTGTAGGCTATTTACCTATAAATTCCCAAATATCTATAACATGCAAAAGCAACAAAATATATTTTATCTTAGCTTTGATGTACTAAAAATGACACAATGTGTCGGCCCACCATCGGCTGATGATTAGGTTCTTCGAACAAATAAACAATCTGATCTCCCATGGACTGACTATCTTTTGTCAACACATAGTAGATAGATAGTTTAGTTGGTTCTCTTACAGAAGCATACTGCCTTAACTCTCAAGATCTGAAATTCGATCTGATTATTAGTTTTACCCCTCGTAGTAAGATGGGGTTTTTTTCACTGTTGAAGGTAGCATCCATGCCAGTCATACAAGTGCTCATAATATCTGTGGTGGGTGCTTTCATGGCAACTGATTATCTCAAGCTTCTACCAGCTGATGCAAGAAAATCATTAAACAAGGTACACATACAAGTTCCCATGATCTGTTATATTTAATTTAAATATTATTAGTAAATTAGTTTTATGCTTCAGATGATGGAGTTCCTTGATCATTAGATCGTATTATTTGAGATTGTCTATAGAGGTGAAAAGCAGGTCCTAATTCTAATAACCACGAAGTGTTTAAGAAAGAGAGGAAAATGTTCTGATGCAAAACAATCGATTTGATAATGCAGATTGTCTTTACAATCTTCACTCCATCACTGATATTTGCAAGTCTAGCAAAGACCGTACAGTTGAAAGACATAATCTCGTGGTATGTACAAATCAGTGCTGCTGATTAGATCCATGTAATAAGTTAGTTACAAACACCAAAAGCTTATCAGTATAAATCTATCAAGAAAATCATATTGACTAGTTGGAGGCTTCTATCAGATTAGTACTTCACATCTATATATACAAGTCCGTCGTCGATCTTGATATTGTATAGAACAATTACAGGTGGTTCATGCCAGTAAGCGTCGGGTTAACATTTGTTATCGGTGGAACCTTCGGATGGTTAGCAGCTAAACTACACAGGCCCGACCCGCACATAAAAAACCTCATCATTGCACTGTGTGCAACAGGTACTTATTAAACTACCTCTACAGTGACATGTATTGCATTTCTATAATATTAATGATGTTGGTAATTAATTTGTTATAGGAAATTTGGGAAATATTATTGTCATAATCATCCCGGCGATATGCAAGGAGAATGGAAACCCATTCGGTGATAAGGATGTTTGCAGCGATCTCGCGATCTCGTATGCTTCTTTCTCAATGGCTGTAAGCTTCATTGATAAGTAACCTTCCGCTTACAATTTCTGAAAACTACAAAAATGTCCCTAGCGAAAAACGGTTATTCATGCCATAATTCGATTGCTAGAGAAAGCAAACACCATAAAACTTAGAATAGATGTATGCAGTGGGAAGAATATCTAACAGATAATTGTATAGAGAATACAACTCACACACACACACATATAAAATTAATGTAACAGCTTGGAGCTTTGTACACGTGGACCTATAGTTACCATTTGATTCAAAGCTCAAGTGAACTATACAAGGCAATGCTAGAAGATGACCGCGACCCCTCCTCAAAAGCACCGAACAACGACTTAGAGGTCAATGAGAGAAGTCATCTACTTGTCGAAAAGGTTATGTATGTTGTTCTCATTCATAAGTGGCGATCTCTGACCTGATCGATAGATGGCATTCAATATTTGGAAATGTTATATTGTCAGATTAAGGCAAAGCACAATTCAAGGTCAGGGTGGAATCTGCATCAGTTAGGACAGATGCTAATGTCTCCTCCAGTTATTGGAGCAGTGAGTGAGTTTATTAAGACCATCATTATCTCCTTTTCTTTTTGCTCCATTTCAATTTGCTTCAACATATAAACAGACACACTTTTAAGACCCATCTCTCTTAAAGATTCTTGGATTCATATTGGGGTCGGTCACATGGCTTCGCAACCTAATTATTGGCGAGGATGCTCCATTGAGGGTTGTAGATGCCTCTGTTAAGCTACTAGGGTATGTTTCTTATCATCACAAGTAACTATTGTAATTTCATATTATGTTTCAACAACTCTCTCTATCTCTCTCTAGGGATGGGACAATTCCTTGCATCACTCTGATCCTAGGTGGAAACCTAACCGAAGGTAGAAGGAAAAGAAAAAACACATAAACAACCATCAGAAAAAACTGCTGTAATTCTTTGTTAAATACAAATGCAGGGCTAAGAAACTCCAGGTTGAAACTCTCCACAATAATATCGGTGATATTAATTAGATACGTAATGCTGCCTGCGGTAGGGTTAGGTATCGTGCGTGCAGCATCGTATTTTGGGTTACTTAACTCCGATCCACTCTATCAGTTTGTGCTGATGATTCAGTTTGCTCTTCCACCAGCTATGAATATTGGTACGTTGTTTTGTGTGAGTGTGTGTGGCTCTCATTAATACAGCATCAACACTTAGTTGTATGATCAAATGGATGATTGATGACGTTTAACTAAGTGTTGATTTAGGTACCATGACACAACTGTTTGAAGTAGCGGAAGAAGAGTGTGCGGTCATACTCTTCTGGACATACTTGGTCGCAACATTTGCTCTAACGGGTTGGTCAACTATATTCATGTGGATCTTATTGTAAACTTTGTTTTCTCAAGTTCAAAATAAAAGTACTTACTGATCGTAGGCTTTGGAGAATGTCATTTTTTGTCCCAATCTTCGGAGTATATGCGTTTTTGGTTCACCGTGTTTCGAAATGCCACTTTTAGTCTTCAATATTACCGATTGTGGGTATTATTTGATCATACGGTTAATTTAATCGTTAGTTTTGGAAGAAATTTAACACGTGGGTCGCACGCGATTTCATTTTAGTCGACTTAATATTGCTTCAATTTTGAAATCTACTGTCCGAAAATTATTACATCAAATTTAGATGTCCTCAAATCGCTTCAATTTCGAAATGTATTGTCCTAAAATTGTCACTCCTAATTTAATTGTCCATAAAATACGACTGCCCCAAATATACAAGACTGAAAAAATAATTAAGCCAAAGGGATATCCATACTTAAATACCAATCAACATTAAACGCTTAATTCCCATTGTGAATATATATATTTATTTTTTTTTTTTATGTTAAGGTACCCGTTTGAAACATATCTTACAATTAAGTACCCTTTTTATTAAAAGACAATTTTGCCCCCGCTTTTTGATTTTTTATTTTAACTTTTCTTTTTTAAATTAAATAAAACGCGAAATTCACCATTGTTATCTTATATATATATAATATCTCTGCACGTTTGTCGCCAAAAAATCCTGAATCTCGGCCGATTCATCGCCGTAGTCAGTCCTGCATTATTAGCCAAGATCCCAAAGTCAACTTTGTCAGTGACCCCTTCAGTCTACGGTTCATGTACGCCATTATAGTTAGTCGTCCGATCATTGACAGTCTAAGCCATGTGATCAACCGACTACGAGCCGATTCTCATTTGTAAAGTAATTACACAGTTCAATTAATACAAAAGCATACGGCATATACTATTTTTAATCCTCGTATGGCATTCTGACGACACATTCCTAAATGATGTACCGAGTGAAATTTGAGCAAGTTGTAAGAGTGAGTGGATGGAAATTTGAAAAGAGTATTTTTGCATGTATGGCTCAAGTCAAATACAAGATTAAAATGTAAAAAATTGACTATACCTCGAATAGGTGAGAGGAAGAAGTTACCCAAACTTCAATAGTCTCACCTAACAGTTAAAACTTGACACAGATGTGAGAACGGCAAATCTTAGTTGTCAAAAGCCTACACACACAGCTCTGTTTATGTAAAAAGAATAATAATTGATCCATGCTGTGTTTATCACAGTCACTCACAACATGTACCATATCAAACTACTACTACTACTACAATAGAGAAGAAGAAGGCCACGGCACATACCAAGGTTATGATATCACAGTATAATAAAAAGCATCAGTATTCCCTGTTCACATATCTGCAGCAAACGATTTACCACAACCACACGTCTGAGAGGCATTTGGATTCTTAAAGTTGAATCCTCCACCAATGAGTGCATCGCTATAGTCGAGTTGCATCCCAAAAACGTAGAGGAGGCTCTTCGGGTCACATACTGCAAAATTACCCACCATCAAAACTTTATAGCAGCAGTTAAACACTTACTATTTAAAGGGGAAACAAAGAAGTAGAAAATGGTAGCAGAGCACAGATTTCTATACCTATAGTGAAGCCATTGTATTCCATAACAGTATCATCTGGCCTGGCGTTTTCCTTGCTCTCGAAATCCATGGCATAAGACATTCCCGAGCACCCACCTTGCCTAACACCGATTCTAAGGTACAGATCTTTGCTTTTCTCAGACCTCATCTTGTTTAAATGCGTTAGAGCATTATCTGTTAAGCCGATCGCAGGTGCGAGCCCTCCACTCGTAGGTGGTGCTAGAACATGACAATAAGAAAAAAACAGAACATTGCAAAATGAATTTTAGTTAAAATAAGTGTCTGAAATGATGACATTTTGAGTGTTTTCGTGAGAAAGTGACGGGTTAACTGGTATGTAAGGAAGTGGCTTCTAGAAATTATCAGACGATGAAATGTACAGTTCATCTCCTACATCCAATTGCGGGCACCATCACAACATTGAATCTAGCCCGAGATAGAAACAGCGAAAGGGTTCTGGATGCAGACGTAAACCATTTCATTATACATAGTGCCGCTGAGATTAATTGGAAAGATCATAGCCAAACCATACCCACCCCAAACAAGACTTTTACTAGACTAAAAGCATCTCTACGAAGCTTGGTAAATGATTGATTCTCCACATACATAGATGTCCTCTTACTAATTTCAACTGAATTTCGCATTCAGAAATTCTCGACGCATCATTCACTTATTGAATCAACCACCAATCCACAACATAAAGCCCAGAACTTGAATTATCACTTCTACAGTTGACTGACTTAATCATACATAAAGGGGGCAATTAATTCACAGATCATGGATCTTCCCAGCTCATACATAAAGCCCAGAAGGTTAACGAGCCAAAATCTACAATTAATTGAGTGACCAACGCATACAAGCAATCAAAGTAAAAAGGAAAAGCAGAAAAAAATTGATACCTTCCACAGAAGCAGACCTGATCGACAACTTGAGGGATTTTCTGGGTTTGATGAATAAATTGGAATTTCTGAAAGAAACAAAAGAAGAGGAAATACCCCGAGATGGAGGTGATGGCCTGTACAGTTGAGAAACATAGGAAGATTGCAAATTCTGAGACAGAGCCATCGATTTGGACTCCCAAGTTCCAACAATTACGATAGAATTCAGGAAATTGTGTGCTACGAAAGAACGGCAACTCAATTTATCGATGTGTGTCTGTGGACCGCTGAATTTTGACTCGAGGAATTCTTGAAACGCCGTAATTTTGAAAATTCTTATTTTTTTCTTTAAATTCCAATATAAAACTCACACGATAGCATTTGGCTTTTGTTTGTATCAGAGACATCAGTATTGTTTATAGCAGCCACATAAACTCATGATATTTCAACTATTTTTCCATGTGGTTGTTTGTGCTTCTACTTCTAGTTTAGAAAAAATAATACAATACAAAAGAATAATTTAAAAGATATAAATAAATAAAAAAAAAACAATAGCTATACTCTTCCCACCATTTCTTCAACATCACGATCATCTTCATCATCATTTTTCATCATCTTCCCCAAACTCAAAACCTCCTCATGTATATCCTTAACATCACTGTGTAAAATATCCCCAACGACAAACGCATGAACCCTATTCTTGATCTCTATCCAACTACACCCAGGCTCTTTAGTTACCCCTCTAACACTCATTATCCTCCTCACTCTCTCCACCTCGTCTAATCTCCCCAAAGCCCAATATATACCAGACAACAGTACATAAGCCGACGATTCATTCGAACCCAACTCAATCAGCTTCTCACCAGCGTAGGCACCCAACTCATAGCTTCGCTGGTTCTTACAAGCGCTTAACAAGATACGCCACAGACAGAGCCCGTGCTCTATGTCTGCGGCTTCGATGAACTCCTTCGCTTCGACAAGCTTCCCCGCCCGACCCAAGAGATCCACCATGCAAGCATAGTGTTCAACTCTTGGATGTATGCCAAATTTTTCGGACATCGAATGGAATATTTCCCAACCCTTTTGTCCTAATCCCATGTGGCTGCAAGCGGAGAGAACATTAACGAATGTCACGCGATCGGGCTTTGCGCCTTCGATCTGCATCTGTTCGAAGAGCCTGAGGGCTTCTTCACCGAGCCCGTTTTGAGAAAGACCGGAGATCATCGCGTTCCACGAGACCACATCCCTTGAAGGCATTCTGGTGAATGCCTTGTCGCCATCGATGAGGCTGCCACATTTTACGTACATTGTTGAGAGTGCGCTGCCTATGGGGACTTCGAGGGTGAAACCGTTCTTGATCACATGGGCATGGAACTGTTTCCCTTGCTCTAGAGCTGATAGGCTGGAACAGGCTTTTAAGACGCTAGCCATTGTTAATTCGTTGGGAGGAATAGTTTGCCTCTGCATCTTGCAGTACAAGTTAATTGCAGTTTCATTATGTCCATTTTGTACATATCCGCTAATCATGGATGTCCACAGCACGAGATCGGGGCAGTCGAAAGAATCAAAGCCCTTCTCAGCATCTGCCACACAACCACATTTTGCATACATATCGATCAGAGCTGTGATAATGTATATCTGAGACTCGAACCCAGATTTTATTAGATATGAATGCGCTTGTTTCCCCATATTGATCTCTCCAACATCACTAGAAGCATTGAGCACCCCTACGAGAGTGTACTCAGTCGGTTTCATACCACAGAGATGCATGTCTTCGAACAGTTTTAATGCTTTGTCACCCTCTCCACACTGTGCATGCCCTGTAACCATGGCGGACCAAGTAATGGAATTCCGATCACTCAACACCTCGAATACATTAGCTGCATCGTACAAGCTCCCACACTTGGAATACATAGTTACCATAGCGTTTCCAATAGACACAATGCCTAAAAGTCCATTCTTGGCTGCTAAACAATGGATCTGTCTCCCCATGTTCAGACATTCTGGTGATAAAAGCCCGCTCAGAACGCTTGTAAGGACGAACTCATTAACAACCACTTGCACCCCTCCACACCCAGACATCATCCTCTTGAACATTGCAAACCCCTGAACCCCCATACCCCACGAAGCATACCCAGAAATCATGGTTGACCACGTGATTGAGTTCCTAATGGGCATTTCATCGAACACCTTCCTAGCATCAAGCAAGAGTCCGACCTTACAGTAAACATTCAGCAGCGAACTGCACACAAAGACGTCATCGAAGCCACCCAACTTCACGGCAACACAATGCCCCTGCCAAGCCGCATCAGAGTCACCCAAATCAGAGGCGGAAGCGAAAAACCCGGCAAAACTGTGAGAATTAGGATATGTAACGTCTCTTAGCATTTCCCTGAACATTTGGATAGCTGTTAAGGAGTGTTTGGGCGAGTGCACTTGAGAGTGCGCATTGACGAGTATGTTCCATGGAACGGAGTCATTTTCGCGCGGGGTTTCCGCAAACAAGAGGTGGGCTTCTGGGAAGTGTTGGGACTTGGCATAGAAAGCGAGGAGTGTGGTGGAAATGTATGGGAATGATAGTAACCCCGTTTTGAGGAGGTTGGCGTGGAGGGATTGGCCGCCGGAGACGTGTCTTAATTCTGTAGCTTGTATGAGAGAGGCGATGAGGTGGCGGGCTTGCGGCGGCAGTGAAATGGCGGCGAGTGCTTGGGTCATATCCAGGTAAGAACACAAGTTAGTCAACAATAGAACTACCAATTTTCTTAAAAAACTGCTGTTGTTGGTTGGGTCATCGAATTCACATCACAAAAACTTAGCGAGTTATAAGAAATCAACAACTTGGTCATATTGTTGCACTTGCAACTACGATTTTTTTTTAATTTTTTTTTCGAAATAGTATTTATCTCGCGCCTTTACAACATGCTGACGTCTAATCAATCCTCGCTCACCGGTTCTTGCCTTAGCCGCGATAATGCGGAAACTTAAACACACGACAATCGTTAAAAGGAAGGAACTGTCGACGTAGCTCTCCGACTATCCGTTAACGATAAGTTAGGATTTTACGTAGTATTTATATGCAATTTTTTTATCGTTCTACACTTCTAATACCGGTTATCTTTAAGTCACCTTTCGTATTTTATAGGTATAAAGGTTAAAACGGACCGAAAAAGATAACTCCCAGACATTAAAAATCGAACTTGTCAAGTTTTGCCCAACCTCCACAGCCGTGGAGATCTATCCAAGCGCTGCCCTAATTTTCTCAGGCGCCAAGCTGTGGAAGACTTAGCAGGAGGCCATGGAGACATATACACGGCCGTGATGATCGATCCATGCGCTGCCCGAAATTTTCCAATCTCCACCGACCGTGGAGTGACATACCTGTGGCCGTGGAGCCATACAAAAAAAAAAAAATGGCAGAATATGCCCCGATATTCCCACGGCCATGGATGCATATGACCGAGGTCGTGGAGCGACCGATTTATTTTAAATCTTGGCGAATCTTGTTTCGAAAAAAGGGGGATTCGATATCTTTCTAACCCTAACTTATAAAAGAACGAAAAATACACTTCGAAGAGAGACTTTTGACGATCAAGAAGAGAAAAGAGAGCTTAGAACATGATTCTGAGGGTCTACGAAGACGTTTCTCCATTGGTAACACGACGGATGACTCCGAGGAGATGCATAACGACTCGGCATCGTGAGGGACGAATTCTTTATCTTAGTCTAGGCGTTTTCAATGATGTTTTCCAAAAATTCATCATTGTCTTCGTTTAGAACTATGCTAACTTAATTTTTTTTGTCATTAAGGCCGTGTGAGCCGAATTATAACTCTTTATTAATGATATTCATATTCTATTTAATCGTATGAGTCAACTTACATGTTCTTTATTTGAATTAATGCATGCTTGTGCTGATCAACATGTGCATGATCTTTGATTGACTTTATTGACAGACAAAATGATTAGACCGGTTCAAACGATAAACATCAAACACCACTATGTAAAACCGACCGAACATGGAATTCGATTTTGTATGTGTGGTTTTCGAGATCTTAGGCGTCAAAAACAGTTAATCTCGAGCAATTTCATAGAGATTGAATGTATGCATAGAAACTACATTTATATAAATAAAAGCGGAAGAGAACTACAAAACAAAGAGATTTTAATATAAATAACTGAATAAAATATGGTGCAACTACTAAGCAATAGAATTTTATTCATATATAAATAACTAAATAAGATATGGTGCAACAAGGTCTACGACAACCTAATTAATTAAAGAAAGAAACTTAGTTTATGGAGTGATGTGTTTCTATCTTATAGTCATGAGTATATATTTCTTTTACATTTAAGTATTTATTACTAATCAGGTAAGAAATAATAAGAAGATCTTTTCCACTGCAGTTATATGACTCTTCTCTATCTACAAATAATGAGTGGTGAGCAGGGGCGGATCCAGGAATTTCTGGTCGGGGGGCCGTAATACAGATATGCATATTGGCGTTTGTGACAAGCTCAACGTAGAAGATAAAATTCTATCTGTTCTCTTCGTTTGCACAAGTCACGTACATGTTGGAGACAAATCGTTCTTGAGTGATTCTCTATTCTTTTCAATCGATTTCAGACAAGTTTGAGTAAGATTTGAGTCAAAATCGTGTATGAAACTCGGGTCTTTCTGGTACAGAGGTATTTTTCGGGTAGATGAATGTAACAGTACCCAGAAATTCGGCTCATCTTCCCGAAATATCTTCAACGAGCCGAAAAATCAGTCGAAAATAGTCATTTTCGGGCAACTAAACTTTAAAATCCATCCGAATTTTGAAAACTCTCGGCGAATTTGAACTTTCGGTCAAAGTTCACCCGATTTTCAAATCTCGGTCAAAGCTTATCCGATTTTCAAATTTCGGTCAACGCTCTATTTTCGGTCAAAGTATACCCGATTTTTAAATTTCGGCCAAGACTTTCAATTCTCAAATTTCGATCAAGGACTACCCGATTCTTGAAATTCGGATTATTTTGCACGATTCATTCCTGCCCGAACGATATCTTGCCCGAACTCTGCTTTACTTGGTATCTGCCCGAAAATTTTACAATTCTCGGACAGATAGACACAATTGCCATAGAATACCCGAATTCCATACTTATTCGATTTTCAGTAGCACTACACGAATTCCTAACTAAATTGTTGACCTAAAAGTCAATACTCGAGTTTCACTACTCTCTTTATTTGACACATTCAATTTACTTAAATTGATAATAATCTTATTCGGTCAAATATATCTTACACAAACTTTTCTAAACTCTCAAAATACAATCGTTCGAAACTAACTATTCATATCGCAGATCACCTACACGTTATGATCATTACCAAACAACAACATGGACGCCTACGCGATAGGATCTGACATTCGTCCCCCAGTGCTAAGATGGGACGAATATGACATCTGGAAAAACCGTTTCATCAACTTCATTGAAATCAAGGACGGCGACCTCGCCAATGATATGCTCTCTTCGATCTACGACGGACCAGCCCAATTCTGGACCGTTGTTGAAGCTCAGCCAAATGCAGTCCCTTCAATCTTGGAGAGAAGAACCCTCAAGCATCCCAGTCGCTACACCGACGCTGAAAAAGTACGAGCTAGAGCTGACAAACTCGCCAGAAACTATCTCCTCCAATCCCTTCCAAATGATGTATACATCCAGGTGGACAACATGTCCACTGCCAAAGAGATTTGGGACGAAGTCTCAAAGATGATGGTTGGGACGGAAGTCAGCAACTTGTCCAAGAGATCGAGCACTCTCACAGCCTATGACTCCTTCTGAGCCAAAGACGGGGAAGAACTTCGAAGCACCTACCTTCGTTTCCTCACCATCGTCAATGAGATGAGGAAGATCAATATCCAACGATCGAACTTCGAACACAACATCAAGTTCCTCTCCACACTTCAACCCGAGTGGGGCAAAATTGCTATTCTGATCAAGCAACAAAACAAAGATCTGGATGCCATGGACATACACTCCCTTCACGACAATCTCTCTCAATACATCGAATACGCAAAGGAAATCAAAAACGAAGGAAAGGGAAAAACTGAGGTGGAACCTGTTGCTTTCGTGACCAACAAATCCACCAACAGAAGCTCGAAAGCATCTAAGGGAAAACAAGTCGTCTTATCCGACTCCTCAGACAGTGCTGACTCTGACTCTGGCTCTGACACCACTTGTTGGTTGCCTTTTAAACCTAACAAACTAACTTAGGGACGATTTAACCACGTTTATGATGGGAAGAATTAAACTCGACGTGGGGTGTGTGTGTTCTTGAGAAGTTGGGGGGTTCTCTCTCTAAAATTCTCTCTCTAGTTAGAGTTTCAGACAAAACACACTTTATTATGTGTTAGGGTTTTAGTATTTATACCACAAGTTGATATATAATACTTGGGCCCCCTAACAAAGCCCAATTACACTAAGCCTCTTATATAGAGAATCTTTATAAATACACAACAAAGAGAATTATAATTAATTGGACACAATAAAATATTCCTAACAATCTCCCCCTTTGTGTTCAATCTTCAATTCGGCATGGATTATCTTTGTGGGGCTTAGTGCATTTGCCTGAGTCCTAAAGGAATTCCCTCATTGTCTTGTCTTTTGACCTCTTCTTTTGGAGATCTTCAAGCTCACCGTGTCTCGATCTTTTCTTCTCGGCTCAAGTCTTTCCTTGAATCTTGTCTCGTAAATGCCGGAAGGTGTTTGAGGTTGCTTGCCGGTTCTTGAAGAATTTTCTCTTTTTGTGTTCGATCTCTCCTTTCGATGGTAGCGCAACTCCCCCTACTTTTGGTCAACCTTATGTTGGAATTGGGAAGTTCTCTTTGAGATTTGAGAGAGAGACGCACATGAGGCGGCAACTTCGATCTTTGAAGTCCATGGTGTTCGCTTGATTCTTTGACGACGCTTGAGGATTTAGCATTTCTGATCTATCTTGCACTTTCATCGTGGTATTGCTCCCATTTTGCTTTAGTAGTGCTCCCCCTCATGAAGATCGAGTTGGGGAGATCGTCATGCGATGGGTCAAAATGAAGCATCGTCTTTGGCAAGAAGATCACGTCGTCGGGACAAGGAGGATGGCATTGGTAGGCACATTAGGAGCTCAGGTTAGGTAATCACCCGACGGAGCCACAAAGGCAATCCGTCGTATAAGAAATCGGGGTCACGAAGACTTCCCGTTAACCTCTTGAGTCCTAGCAATCTCTCCCTACAAGGACTATCTCCCCTTATTACGGAGGCTTTGAATGCTCTTCGGCTAGGACTCTCTTGACTTGACGCTATATTCTGTAGACCAGATGTAGATAGTGATCCACGCCCTGATATTCGACGTTGATGATGTCGCGGATCTTGGACTTTGTTCGCATCTTGTCCTGGTCTTTCTCCGTAGTTTGAAGGCGTCAAGTCTCCTTTAATCTTCTTCTGCTCGGCGCCGGATTCGTCTTCTTCGAAGGAGCTTGTCTGGTTCGGCCTCGAGGAAGCTTGTCTGGCTCCGGAAGAAGGTACGCGTGGGGTGTAGTAAAATGTGCCGAGGCTCCTTTGGAATGTTCCATTCGAGTGTAGGGGAGCCCGGCTTCAGAGTGGTAAGCTCGGCGGAAGTTGGTGGGTGGTCCGACCTATTTGTTTATGTGTGTCCCCTTCTCCCCCTCATGGCGATTCGTATTAAGGAAATCGGCATGCTTATATAGGAAGATTAGAAGGACACAAACGACAAGTCGGTGATGGTAATAACCAGACGGAGCCACTAAGGCAATCCGTCGACACGACTTCAGAGATAAACTCCGAGACGTGGCCTGTGAGGACAGGGTTTGAAGAACCGGGGCCACATAGGCGTCCCGTTTACATCGTCTAGAGACTAGCTCAAGGCGATGGCCTGATTCCGTTGTTGTATTGATGTTGCAACGGCAGGACTTCCTTCCAATCTTGGAATCACATCTACGGGAGATGTGTCTATGGAAGTTCTAGCGTGACCACAAAGATCAGGCGTTAGAAAAGTGTATGTGTCCTAGAAAATATAAAAAATATATGAGAAGTGAGGACACACTAGACTCGAGTGCTCAAGGAAGTGTGGTGGTGGGGCTGAGTACCACATAATTCAATATCTCCCGCTTCCGAGTGAAGCGGTGATAGTAGACGTGGTTCCCCGTGATTTCTTGAAACATCGGTCTATTGGGAGATCGATGAGCGGGTTAGGCTCGGTTGTGCATGCGCCATTGGACCAAATGAGACGACTTCTACCCGGGAGCTGAAAAAAATCAGCACCTGCACCTATGTGGGATGGTCCGAATGTTGTGTGAGGTAAGGAATTTGTGTATCATCGGCTTTGTGGTCTTGTCAAGAATTGCCAAATAGGGGCGGCTTTTATGCGCATGAATCGTCACTAACACTCGGTTGTGTTCCGGGGTTAGGTTCAGTTTGGTCTGACTGAACCATAGGAACTAGGATTCCTGCATCCGTCAATTTTGATGAGTGCTGCTTGATCAGCAAGTTGGAGCGGGTCGGTAGAGTGCATCGTAATATGAGCGCAATGAAGTCACATTTGCCTTTTGAGGATTCTTGAACTCTTGAGGGTTGAGTTTTTTTTGTTAAAGTCCGTCTTGGGAGGTGGAATAGCTTGACGATGGGAGGATTTTTCCTTTCTTATTTTTTTTTTTGCTGTTTTTTTTTTTTTTGTAGATACATATATATATATATATATATTTATTGTAATAATAATAGAATAATATACTATATATTATATTATATTATATTATATAGCTATATATCTATATATATATATATTTATATTTTTTTTTGTTCCTCCCCCTCAAATCGTGCACCACCGTAAGAGTTTTTCTCCCCTTTAAAATGTACTCCCCTAAAAAATATGGAATGATACTCCCCATTAATGCATGCACGCCTAAAATGTAATTTTCTCCCAGAAAAAATGAGCGTGATGAAAATAACGTATTTTTCTTTTCAGTTCAGATGCATACTTAAAGAAGTAATTTTCTTTAAACTAAGCATATTAAGATGTACGTTTTCTACCTTTGACGCTCCTACAGAAAATAGGTAATTTTTGCGATTTAGCTTAAATGCATACTTGAACGTTTAAGCTCGAAAATTTTAAAATTGTATGCATAATGAAAATGTACCTATAAAATAGGGTATTTTACATTTTGGCTCATGTATGCATGTATGCAAAAATTTGAAAGTAAAAGTCCTTTTGAAGCATGCATAGTTATATTGTACCCTATTGTTTTCAAAGTAGGTATATTGTCTTTTCAGCTTGATATGCATGCCAAAATTTACTATGGAATGCATATATAGAATTTACCTATCTTAAAAATATGTATGGATGTGTTATTATGCAATTCAGTTCGAAAGATAGAATGTACCACATATAGTCGTAGTTGCTCACGTCGTTTCCCTTTATCATGTATGTGGAGCCACAACGTCAAATTGCCATACATGAGGGATGCGGTTGCTCGCGTCTATTACCAGTCATGTATGTGGAGCAACCCGAGTACCGTGCATGCTGGAATGTGTGGTTGCCCTCGTCTCGTACCGATCATGAGTATGAAGCAACCATCTTCTAATTGCTACTCATGATCGGGGCTTTGTGGTTGCTCTCGTCTCATACCAATCACGCGTGTGGAGCAACCATCGTCGAATTACCACACGTGATTGGGCTCCTGCAAAACATTATCGGGACTTTGGTACCCATTTTTGGATGGGTCCTCCCATATTAGCAGAAAACAAGTTAAGCACATTAGGTGTCAAATCAGATTTTAGTCCTAAATCATTCATTATCGTACTTTTAGGTGCCCGACTATATTTGGGATTACCTAACTTAATCGTTGACTTAGGAACCCATTTAGGAGCAATTTGACACGGAACGGACGTTTCAGCGCAGGTGTGTGTTTCGGAGAAGATTTAAATATTTTCTCCGAAGCCAGTCGCATGAGATGCTTCTCAGACTTAACATCGACTGGATATTTCAGGTAGGGATAAGAACATAAAGAATTATAAGCATCGTTAGTACATGAGATGTTCTTCCTACTTGGAGAATTCACACGATTCACATCATAATGATGGGGAATAAGCGTGGAAGTTCGCTTGCTTAAGCTTGGAACTTCTTCTTTACACGCTTTCCTACTAAGAGGAATAGGAGAGGAAAAATCTTGATCAATTTCGACCTTAATTTTAAAAGACAATGTCGATTTTCCTTTCTCCTTCCTAGTTTTCTGTTCCTTGGAAGTATTAAGCTTAAGGCTTTTACCTATCTTTTCTGTACCAGTCAAAGTTGACTTAGAATTACTAGTAAAAGCTTTCTCAGTTTTAGGAACAAGGATGCTTTTCTTCACCTGTTTCGAGGAAGATGTATCTTTTGAAAGATCATTGGAAACAGGTAAAGACGGGGAATTTTTGAGATATAAAATCTCCTCTAAAAGCTTTTTCTTTTCTGCTCGGAAACCTACTCTTTCCGATTCCAGAGTTGCGTTCAATTCTGCAATTTTACTAGCAACCTCCGGAATTTCCCAACTAGAGATAGGTTTATTAGAATGTAAATTATTTTCCCCTAAAGACACTAAGTTAGAAGAGGGATTTTCATCTGCCTGACTTCTTTTACCACAAGCGTTCTCTAAAAGTTCAATCTTAGAGGAAAGCATACACCGTTCCTCTAAGATTACCTCAAATTTTGATGAGACACGATTTCGCTCATCTTCGCAAGAACGTAATCTTTTAGTCATATCACAAACATTCTTTTCACTAATTTCTAACTTAGTTCCTAAGCTAATGACCTTTGACCTCATGTTAGCCAAATCCTCATTAGCGAAAGCTAGACATTCTTGTTGCTTAAGCAACACAGAGTAATTATTAGCAAATCTTGCTTCTAATTCCTCAATTTTTCTAGCTTGAGCATCCATAATAATTATTTTTTTTTAAAATTTAAAATTTGGCTTTTGGAAATTCGGTTCCGAAAAGTTTGGTTTTATCAAAAAGTATAGTGAAGTATCGAAGATAGTAAGTGTCGAAAATTTTTGGTTTGCACCTAAAAATTTTGGAATGATTTCGAAAACTTCGGGAAAATTACCAAAACTTTTTCTATAATATGCCAAATACGACCTAAGTTGATTGTTGGATACGTGATCGTTGACGCGTATAGTGGATTTGCCTTCAAAAACTGACGAAAAAAGTTTTCTATACCGAAAATTTTGAGCCCGGAAAATTTTCGAAAAAGTGTAAAATAGACTATGCCTATTGGACTCAGAAAATTTTTCTCTATCAAATGATGTATAAAAAATTTTCCTCCAAAAGACTTAAAGCCATTTTCGAGGGGGGGGCGAAATTTTTTTTATTTTTTATTTTTTATTTTTGCTACTTAAAGCCTTTTTCGAGGGGGGGCCGAAAAATTTTGGGTGATCGAAAATGTTTAAGTGTAATTTTTGATGAGTGAGTAAGCGAATTTGAATTTTCGAATGAGAACAGTGAAATCTCGGGTGAAGACTTTGCCCGAAAATCTTAAGTATGATTGAAAATTCGGGTACTAAGAATTTTCGGGTAGATAGAAATTCGGGTAACTTGATTCGGATGATTTGCCCGAATTCGGATAATTCAGTCCGAAAATCAGACAATCGCCGAGAGTGAGCAAATTCGGGTACGTATGCCCGAATTCGGGTCTGCCCGAAAACTAGAAAATCGCCGAGAATTTTAAGCGAAAATTCGGGTGATGGAAATCGGATAAGTACTAATTTTCGCCGAGAAAGAAATTCGGGTAGAATTAAAAATTTTGTCCCAAAACCTTAAAATTCGGGTGCTCTCAGACAGAGATTTTCGCCGAAAACAGGAATTTCGGGTACAATTTCGGGTAGAATTAAAATTCGCCGAGTTTAAGAAATTCGGGTAAAATTCGGGTGAAAACTATCCGAATTTCAAGGTACTGTTGCATTCATCTACCCGAAAATCATCTCTGGGAAAAAAATGACGAGTTTTCAGTGCGATTTTCTACCTAAATCTCACTCAAATCTACTGAAAAATGTTGGGTAAACACTTAAAATCACTCGAAAACAACTTATTTAGCTCTTGAGCTTGCAAAATCAGTAAAATAAGCTCGAAAACTCAAGATCAAGAGCAAAAAAGGTTTCGAACTCAAAGCTATGAAAAAGCCCAAAAATTTCAGAAAAATCGCTCAAATCCGAACGCGCTTGGCTCTGATACCACTTGTTGGTTGCCTTTTAAACCTAACAAACTAACTTAGGGACGATTTAACCACGTTTATGATGGGAAGAATTAAACTCGACGTGGGGTGTGTGTGTTCTTGAGAAGTTGGGGGGTTCTCTCTCTAGTTAGAGTTTCACACAAAACACACTTTATTATGTGTTAGGGTTTTAGTATTTATACCACAAGTTGATATATAATACTTGGGCCCCCTAACAAAGCCCAATTACACTAAGCCTCTTATAAAGAGAATCTTTATAAATACACAACAAAGATAATTATAATTAATTGAACACAATAAAATATTCCTAACAATTACGAACACCTAGAAAGAAGAAATGAATAATGAAAAAAAAAAGCAAAAGGAAAAATTAGAAGAATCAAAATGGATGGTTTCTTGAAATTCGTGTTTCTACATTAAGTGACAGATGGATTATATCAATGACATCTGTCTTCATATAGGCTCTTTAACATTACACATGGTGAATGTGAATAGCGACGTTTTTTTCTCCTACTTTTTGCAACAATTTAAACCCTGTAGATTTCTTTTTCACATTCAGTTACAACTTCAGTGTCTCTCTCACATTCCGTCACAACTTCAAGGTCTCTCTCTCTCTCTCTCACACACACACACACAACACACACACACACACAACACACATTTTTTTCAAATAATAATAAAGCTATCAGAATTTTTAGAAAATATTGCAGGATTATTTCTAAACAGAGCACTAAGACGTTGCATACAGGAATCGATCGAGCTTTCACAAGTTGTGTTGAATCTTATAAGAAGTTGCATTACTTTTCTTTTCTTTTCTTAATTTTTTTTTTTCCACATATCTTTTATATTACTGTAGTTTCAGTAGTCCACAAAGTTACACAATTTTTTTCGAAGAAATGAAACCTCGACTTAGTACCATTTTAGAAAAAAAAAAATATCTTTTTTTCAAGCCTAGTCTTGAATGGAGCATCTTAAAATTTGAATTTGCTTTCTTCTTTGTCCACACAGACAACCATGGAGAACATTGAAGAGAGCAGCCGGAGGGGTTCTTCCTCGACTAACAGGCCAGAAACAGACCATCATGATGAAATCGAGCTGGAACTAGATCTCTCACTCAACGGGAGGTACAGATTAGAGCACACAAATATCAATCAAACGGAAGTTCAGCCTGTGACCAATGTGCCACCCCTGCCGAGGGCACACTCATTGCTGTTGCCAGGTAGGCAACCTATCACACTCATTGGTGTGAATCTGCTTGTCTGATATATTTATTTGTCGATTCTTTTCAGATCAAATCGCAACGATATTTTGCGGGGAAAGTGTTCGTTGAATAATTTTGCTTTCCCGACAAAATTATTAGTTAACGTCATTGCAGGTTTATAGTTCGTTACAGATTCTTCGCACCATCCATCTATCTATCGATCGATTTATGTATCTATAGATTTCACTGACATCATGATTATGATTGAAATTATTCCAAAATTTGACTGATAATTGTTTTGTGAGCAGGAGAAATTATCCCTGCCGCTTCGCTAGAGCATAATGCAAATGTTAGAATGGGATCACCACCACCACCACCACCACCTCGTCAAGGCAGACAACAGATAGATCGGATGCCATATGTGTACTCCGATGGTGCAAATGGGAGTAGAGTCTACGGTTTTGCATACCGTTATGCTGAGCCAGGATTCAAGATTATGTGTGTCTGCCACGGCATGTTTCATACGCCACAGGAGTTCGTGTATCACAGTGGCGGCGGGGTGGTGGAGAACCCGCTCCGCCACATCAGAGTTACCCGTTTCCCTTTCCCCATGAACTAACAAGGAAATTAAAGAATAAGTTTATATATGAAATTGTTGTTGATTTCATGAGTTTTTAATGTGCTCGTTCCATTGCCATCTTGCTTGGTTTTTGTTTTCGTTTTAGCTCAATTTATGTTTGTATAGTATCTAACTTTCAATGTTTACTTAAGGAATTTAGTGAGTGAGTGCATTTATATTTCAAACACATAATTCTTCGGCGAAATTGTTCTTCGGTATCTCTTATCCTTTTGCAAGAGTGCTACGTCCGGATTGATGCAACTAAACAATGTCTTGTGCTGAACATTAATTTCTTGTTACAAACATTAAGTTGTACTTTTATTACTACTATGTAATCTGTTCAAGCCAATGTGTATGTTATGATAATTTTAAAAAACAAGTTTAAAAAAAGGTATAAAGCTAGGAGAATCTGAATGGATGTTTCTCGAAATTTTCGTGTCTAAGTTAGGTGATACATAGTTTACACTACTCACACTTGTATTCACATAGGCTCTTGACATTATACATGGTGAATGTGACTCTATGACGATGTTTTCTCTAATTTTTCTTGTTTAATATTTAAAGAACGTTATTTCTCTTTTACCTTCAGTTATAACTTCAATCTTCTTGTGTCTTTCTCTCTTTTCGTTCCTTCAAATAAATAAAGCAATGGCCAATGAGGTCTTGGTCTAGTGGTCAAGGAGGAGGCCTTAAGGATTTGTGGGTTAGGTCGTGGGATCGAATCCCCCCTCCCACAATTCCTTGAGAATTCCCCATGGGATTTATTTTCCATGACTGTCGTTGTCAGGTGGGTTTGGGACGTATTCATCTGACCCCAGAGATTAGTCCCACCACTGGAGTACGTATCGCAATTAAGCCTCCGCCAGGTCTGTGTGGCGCAAAGCCCACACCGGTATTTAGGAGCTAGCCCATAGCCAGGTCGAGTGGGAATACCTCGGGACAGTAAAAAAAATAAAGCAATGAAAGGTGGGCAAAATTATTCTTAGTTCGAGACACCAAGTCATTGCGAAAAAAGATAAGACCGAGCATCAAAGTATTGTGTTGAATCATAGTAAAATTTTGATTGCTATCTTTCATTTACTCAAAATATCTTTCTTGCACATGTTTTTTAGTGTAGTTTAGAAATCCACAAAGTTGACATTCTTTTGAGTATAAAAGAACCCTGAATTCTTATATTTCGGGACTTTTTTCATCATTTATGAATGTCATATGTGCATATGTTAGAGTTCATACCTACACTACCCCGATCCACCAGGCTCTGGAAATGAATCGACCGCCCTCTGACAAAGTTGTACCGTTGTCGCAACAAGCCCAGCTGTGCCCAGCACAGTGGTCGTGACCGTCTCAAGGGGTCGTCAAACTAAATTCTGATGGTGCTATACATAGAACTCGGAGGGGATCAGCATCGATTGGTATTGTCGCTCGTGACTCCAGCGGAGCTTGTATAGGATGGCACTCGAGATTCTATCCAGGACAGTTCGAACCAAAGACTATTGAAGCTATAGCAGCTAGAACGCTCATCTTCTTCGCTCGTGGAAAGGGATGGTCGAATGTCCTCATTGAGGGTGTGTTGAAATATTATAAGTATTATAATATTTTCCTTAATGACAATGATGATGATATGACTATATTTTTTATATGTCTTTTGTAGCCATGCCTTGTAATATATCACCATGCTTTGAAATGTGTTAGGTTAGACAAAGCATGGCTTATGGTTGAAACTTTTGTCATAAGTCACCCATGTTGTCTATAAGTATATGTATGATGTATGAATTCAATGTATGAATGAAATGAATATGATGATGTTCTAAAATAAAAGAAAAGCGGGCGTATCCTTCTTCATTGTGTATCTCCTTCAATATTCAAACACATATACTTAATATTCCTTCTCCACTCATCAATCTCATATGATCATGAAAAGCTAACATGGTATCAGAGCATACTTCTTGAGGGACTTGTGAGTGAAAAAAATAATACAAAAAGAAGAAAGCGAAGAAAGATGTCGAACAACTATCTAAGCACGGGGCCTCCGGTTTTCAACGGCGAAAACTATCACATATGGGCGATCAAGATGAAGGCATATTTGAAAGCCCTATGTCTATGGGATATGGTGGAAAATGATCAAGAACCACCGGCCTTACGAGCAAACCCGACGATCGCTCAAATGAAGAAGCACGAAGAAGACGTCGCAAGAAAACCAAGAGCTCTCACATGTTTACACTCGGCTCTTTCCGATACGATCTTCACAAGAATCATGACTTGTGAAAATCCTAAAGAAGTTTGGGATAAGTTGAAGGAAGAGTTTGAAGGAAGCGAACGGGTGAAGTGTATCAAACTCTTAACATTAAAAAGAGAGTTTGAAATGTTGAAGATGAAGGATGGAGACTCGGTGAAAGAGTATTCTTCCAAACTCTTAGACCTTGTTAACAAAATAAGGTTGATGGGAGAAGAGTTCAACGATGCAAAGGTGGTGGAAAAGATGATGATAAGCTTACCTTCGAAATTTGAGGCAAAAATTTCCGCCATCGAAGAATCATGCGACCTCAAGACTCTATCCATTGCCGAGCTCATTAGCAAGCTTCAAATGAAAGAGCAACGAGCAAATATGAGAGAAGAAGATGCCATCGAAGGCGCTCTACCGGCCTTTAAGATGAACACGAAAGGAAAACAAGCAAAAGAAGGGAAAAGCCAAGATGACGACAACGATGAGAAAGTTGCTGAAATTTTCAAATACAAAGAAAAGCCAACCCGATCGTGCAAAATATGCTTGCGAAACAATCACGTCGAGAGTGATTGTTGGTACAAAGAAAAGGGTGCAATTCGTTGCAACTATTGCAAGAAAATGGGACATCTCGAAAGGAATTGTAGGCTAAAAAAGCAAGCTAATGTTGAACCACAGCAAGCCAACTTTTCCGATAATCAAGAAGAGGCTAAGGAATGGCTCTTTATGGCAATGCCCGAAACGAAAAGTGAGCAAACATGGGTCATTGATAGTGGTTGTACAAGCCACATGTGCAAAGATGAGAAGATGTTTACGAGCTTGGACAAATCCATCAAGACGAATGTTCGACTAGGAGATGGGAAGATCATTCAAGCCGAAGGGAAAGGATCGATACCGATCAAGACAAAACCAGGTACAAAGTATATTCCCGATGTTCTCTTTGTTCCTCATTTAACTCAAAATCTTTTGAGTGTTTCAAGAATGATGGAAAGAGGATACTCTCTTTTATTCAAAGACAACGCATGTGTTGTCTATGACCCGAATGATGTGATGTTGGCGAAGGTGTCTATGATCGAAAAATGCTTCCCTTTGAAGTTTAATGAGAGTCATGAAGGTGTTCACTATGTCTCAAACAATGATGATGGTGACCCTCTTGTCTCGCCTATGCTGACACATGAAAAATGCATGTGTGCTGTCATGAAATCTCCCTCGGTAGAAGAAGAAATGAAGCATGATGAACGGAGACATACGATGAAGGAGGAGATGACAATGGATGAAAATTAACAGATTCGACATTTGGCTCTCGAACCCTTAAAGAAGTCTAAAATGAGGAGGAGCACGCCGAAGCCAAAGCCTCTCAATCACGATGAAGCCGCTGCAAATTTAGAAACGGTTGAGATCAAGTTTCACTCGACTCAACAAGTTAAAGAAGAAGGTAAATCGAAGCTCGTTCATTGTCGTTCCTATGATCAACATGTCAATATTTTGATGAAGTCCTTGCCTAAAGGAAGACTCAAATGTCTAAGAGCCGCTTTAGGTGTCATTAAGGAAAATATTAAGGAGGAGTGTTGAAATATTATAAGTATTATAATATTTTCCTTAATGACAATGATGATGATATGACTATATTTTTTATATGTCTTTTGTAGCCATGCCTTGTAATGTGTCACCATGCTTTGAAATGTGTTAGGTTAGACAAAGCATGGCTTATGGTTGAGACTTTTGTTATAAGTCACCCATGTTGTCTATAAGTATATGTATGATGTATGAATTCAATGTATGAATGAAATGAATATGATGATGTTCTAAAATAAAAGAAAAGTGGGCGTATCCTTCTTCATTGTATATCTCCTTCAATATTCAAACTCATATACTTAATATTCCTTCTCCACTCATCAATCTCATATGATCATGAAAAGCTAACAGGGTGACTGCCAACACGTAATTAAGTTACTCGCCAACCACTGCCTCGGGTCAGGTCTAATTGGAAGCGTCATAGCAGATTGTTTGGCGTGTCTTCCATTCTTTCTTTCGGTTAATTTCGTTTTTGTCCCTAGACAGTGTAATTGAGTTGCTCACTATATCGCCAAATCGCTTGATTTTAATGGTGAAGGCTTGTCGGCCCCCAATAGGACGTCCATGTTCAAATTTACCAATGTCAGCAATGACTGATATTTTGTTAGCATATATTACGCAATAAAATCTGTCTTTTATCGAAAAAAAAAATACCTACACTACCCGATTACTAACGAAGAAACTATTGTCCTAAGATTGTGGCATGAAGAAATTGTCCTAAGGTGTGAGAATTAGATTATTTCGAGAAAAAAATAATTTGTCTCTGGTTTGCAATAGATAATGGCCGGCGAATCATAAACCTAACATCAAATCAGTTATGAAGTAATTATAAAATATTCAATCATGTGAATTAGCTAAAATAAATATATAATTATAACTGTGAATTCGTAGCTGGTCATAAGTTATATATAAATTAAGATTATAGAGAAAAAGTAAAGTGACTTGATAGCTCTATGACATATAGGGTGCTTTTGGTATGCGGAATTCGTGTGTGGAAAGCGCGATAAAAAACTAAGTTAGCGCATCAAACAATTATACGTCGCGCTTCGACCGTTGTACCTCTACACCTTTCTTTTTCTTATTCGTATCGAATTCCGCAAACCAAAACCAAACGGAGGCGAAAAGACAGCGCCTGTGCAACAAGTTATGCCTACCATAGGGAAACGGATCACTACTCTCCTTCAATTGCAATCGCCAGGGCCAGACCATAAGAAGTGTCGCTGTATACCGCAGCAGTCTCCTCAATATCGCAAAGCTGCTCACACCATCTTGTATCGTGACTCTTGATGCGTCGGATTTGGTTTCTGTGTCTTCGAGTGGATGCGTACCAGTGAAAAAAAAAATTATATTTCGATCCCCTATTGTAGCCCGGTGACCTTACTTCTCTGCTTCCAATAAAGCTCTTCATGTTCTCTAAGCTCCGCTAGTAATAATCCTACCTCCTCTTTGTTTGCCTCTGTAATAACCTCGCTCCGAATTTGATTGATAGCCCCCTCAATGTATTTTAGTCTCGCTGCAGACTTTCGGTTCGGATTGGCACTCCATCCCACCAATAATCGTCTACTTTCCTTCAAGGTATGCCAAACATTATTTCGAACTTGGGCACCGTCTAGGCCCCAGACTCTATGGATAATTGAGTCTCATTGTTCTTCACCGATCCCTCGAGCTTCAAAGCGGAACGGCCGTTTACTGCATATGCATGATTTAATATATTTTGTACGTTAGTCAATCGTTTGTGATGAATATTAGATCAAGATATAATTAGTTAAGGCTTGCAAGTAGTTTATACTCATTCTCAACAGTTATTGTCACGCCGAAATTGCGCCTAAACTCACTCATTAAATTGCTTAAGTACACACATTGAAACTCGATGTTACGACAAGATAAATTGAGGTCAAACGAAAAAGATAACAAAGAAAGATGGCAATGGAACGAGCACATTAAAAACTCATGAAATCAACAACAATTTCATATATAAACTTATTCTTTAATTTCCTTGTTAGTTCATGGGGAAAGGGAAAGGGGTAACTCTGATGTGGCGGAGCGGGTTCTCCACCACCCCGCCGCCACTGTGATACACGAACTCCTGTGGCGTATGAAACATGCCGTGGCAGACACACATAATCTTGAATCCTGGCTCAGCATAACGGTATGCAAAACCGTAGACTCTACTCCCATTTGCACCATCGGAGTACACATATGGCATCCGATCTATCTGTTGTCTGCCTTGACGAGGTGGTGGTGGTGATCCCATTCTAACATTTGCATTATGCTCTAGCGAAGCGGCAGGGATAATTTCTCCTGCTCACAAAACAATTATCAGTCAAATTTTGGAATAATTTCAATCATAATCATGATGTCAGTGAAATCTATAGATACATAAATCTATAGATAGATGGTGGGAAGAATCTGTAACGAACTACAAAACTGCAATAACGGTTAATTAATTATTTTGTCGGGAAAGCAATAATATGTAACGAACAACTTGCCGTGCAAAAATACCGTTACGATTTGGCCTGAAAAGAATTGACAAAAAAAATCTATCAGACAGGCAGACTAACCAATCAAAATAGACTACATAGCAACACCATCTAACCCTAATATATTCACAACCCTAGAGGCATGTATATGGAGTAGGAATTAAAGCTGTGAAAGCCATAGTATGTATGTATTCATCAAAAGAATATTTTGAGGCATGCACGAGAATATATATATATATATATATATATATGCAAAATGGGTTGAATAATGTTCGGGTAGTTGCCTGGTGCAGATGAATAATTGATCGATTGAATTGCATTTCCCTGGGGCCTATTGCTTGGAGTACTACCCGAACCTCCACCAGCATTGATCGCAGTTTGAGCCATAAACGGGGCTTGGTCGGTTCGCACGGCAGAATTTGAAACAACGGTGATCGGATTGATGTTTGCTGCCTCTGCTCTGTACCTCCCGTTGAATGAGAGATCCAATTCCAGCTCGATCTCAGCATAATTGTCCATTGAGAAATAATTGTGCAATCTTTTTTGAAAATTTTGAAAGCTTTATTATTCTTTGGAAAATTGAGAGAGAGTGTGAGAGAGAGAGAGAGAGACGAACACTGAAGTTGTAACTGACGGTGAACCAGAAATCAACAGGCTTTAAATTCTTGCAAAAAGTACAAGAAACAAGATCACCCTTCACATATTCTCCATGTTTGATGTTAAAGAGCCTTATGAAGACGGATATCATTAATATAATCTTTCTGTTACTTAATGTAGAAATGCGAATTTCACGAAACCATCCATTTTGATTCTTTTAGTTTTTTTCTTTTGTTTTTTTTTTCATTATTCATTTCTTCTTTCTAGATTTCCGTAATCCACATATTGACTAAAAAGATTATATACTAGTAATAAAGTGTAATATATTGTTTTTAATAAGCAATAAATGTTCGGACACCAAATGTAGTTTAGTTGCGACATCTCACAAGTGTCACCATTCTTAGAAGATAAAGAGATTCTGAAGAAGAAGAAGAAGAACTTGGTCAGATTTATTCATTTTTCCAAATTTATTACGAAAATTCAAGGGCCATGAAATTGAGTCGTTCTCTTCCTAAGAACACTTCCTGAAGAGATGGTGTTAGAACTTTAAATGCCTATGTCAATGACTCAGTTAATATAGAAATGTGAATTTCAAGAAACCAACCATTTTGATTCTCCTGTTTTTTTCTTTTGTTTTTTAGTTTTCATTATTCATTTCTTCTTTCTAGATTTTCGTAATCCGCATATTGACTGAAAAAGATTACGAGTAGTAATAAAGTATAATACATTGTTCTTACTTTTAATAAACAATTAATGTTCGAATGCCAAACAAAGTTTAGTATCAACATCACACACATGCCACTCCTACTAAGAGACAAGAGATTCCAAAGAAGAACTTGACCTGATTTATTTATTTTTTCCAAATTCATTAGGAAAATTCACAAACCAATAAATGAGTCGTTTTATGCATGAGAACACTTCCTGGAGAGATCTTTGGTAGAAGTCTTAATGTTTTTTTTGGTCCCGTAATTTAGGGCGGGTGGCATTATAGGGACAACTAATTTAGGGGTTGGCAAAATACGGACAATAACTTTCGAAAAAATGACAATTTAGGGACATTATACGATGTGACCCTGTATTTTGATCCAAACCCGCTGATGTAACGCGATGACGTGGCGCCATGTCGGATACTTTTAATGATGTGTCGAGCCATTAAAGCGCACAAGTCAGCGGGTTGGGCGTTACGCCATCTAAAATATAATCTAGCCCATGCCCAACAGCGTATACTGAAATCAGCAAATGCTAATCATCGCGTTGTGACCTTTGATGTCGGGGATTCCGTGTTTTTAAAGCTTCGACCATATCGTCAACACTCCGTCATACCTCGAATCTCTCAGAAACTCGCACCAAAATTTTGTGGTCCTTTTCGGGTTTTAGCTCGTGTGGGGGAGGTGGCATATCGTCTCGACCTTCCAGACTCTAGTAAGTTACACCCGGTGTTTCATGTTTCCCAGCTGAAAAGGTCATCGGCTCGCATCCCGTGGAACCTCAATTGCCAAATTTAATAGCGATCACATCCATAACTGATTGGGAGCCCGAGCGTATACTGTCGTCTCGCACAGTTCGACACGGCGACTCGAGCGTTCCTCAATTGTTGATAAAATGGAAAGACCATCTTGAAGACGACTCTACGTGGATATCCGAGGATCTATTTTGCACGGAATTTCCAAATTTTGATGGCTTTGAGGACAAGGCGCATTTTCAAGGAAGGGTCAATGTTAGGAATAATTAGTTTATTAATATTATTATTTATATATTATAAATCGTATTGTTAAGATATTTTAGGAGTCTTATTGTTGAGATTTTTTAGGTAGTCTTTAGGAGTTTCTGCTTTTTATTTCCTCTATAAATATTTGAGTTCCTAACCCAAGAAGGGGCTATCGAGGGATTGCTATTATGAGAAGGAAAAGTCCCTTGCGATAAGATATGTTCTGAAATAAGTTCTTTGCTATAAGAAAAATCTGTTTTATATTCTCAAGTAAGCATAAATCGATTCTTGCGCTAACACTATCTTATAATCATAAGTATATATTTCTTTTACATTTCAATATTCATTACTAATCAGGTACGAAATAATAAAAAGATATTTTTCACTGTAGTTATATGACTCTTCTCTATTTAAAAGTAATGGGTGGTGAGCATAATTTGTATAAGTTTGTTGGTGATGGTAATTACTGTAAATTTGTTAATTTAATGCATCGAATTTCAATGATTACAAACAACAAGTTACAATTGCACCAAACTTCTTTATGTTTACTTCGGTTTCTGATGAGACTTTTTGATCCACTACTACACATGCCACTGGAAGTTCTCAATTAATTAATGGTGTCGTTGTATAGAATTATCATTTTCCAAGTACATAAATTAATTAATGGTGACTTTGTATAGAATTATAATTTTCCAAGTACAGATTTATATTTACGAGTGTGAGTTCTCAATTAATTAATGAATTCATCGAGGAATAAATCAATTTCAAACTTATGTCCTAGACAATGCCTACCGTGATTCTGGACAAGAAGAATATCCCTATTTTTAAAAGGAGATACACACACATATATTGATTTTATACAATATTTTTCTTCCTTCTCTTTTCTACATGTTTCCTAAAATGAATTATAAGTTGATAATATATGTTATTTACAACTATATCCATCACAATTTCAAATAATAATTTGTAACAGTAGTAGGAAATAAGATATAACTAAAATCGGAAGAGAACTACAAAACAGAGAGATTTTATTCATATATAAATAACTGAATAAAATATGGTGCAACAAGGTCTCCGACAACCTAATTAATTAAATAAAGAAACTTAATTTACGGAGTGATTCGTTTCTATCTTATAGTCATAAGTATATATTTCTTTTACATTTCAGTATTTATTACTATTCAGGTACGAAATAATAAAAAGATCTTTTCAACTGCAGTTATATGACTCTTCTCTATCTACAAATAATGGGTGGTGAGCATAATTTATATAAGTTTGTTGGTGATGGTAATTACTATAAATTTGTTAATTTAATGCATCGAAATTATATGATTACAAACAAGTTACAATTGCACCAAACTTCCTTATCTTCACTTCGGTTTCTGATGGGACGTTTTTGATCCACTACTGCACAGGCCACTGAAATCACAAGTTACAATTGCACCAAACTTCCTTATCTTCACTTCGGTTTCTGATGGGACTTTTTTTATCCACTACTACACAGGCCACTGAAATCCCTTGCGATAAGATATGTTCTGAAATAAGTTCTTTGCTATAAGAAAAATCTGTTTTATATTCTCAAGTAAGCATAAATCGATTCTTGCGCTAACACTATCTTATAATCATAAGTATATATTTCTTTTACATTTCAATATTCATGTTGGATTATGCACTAGTGAGCCTTGTCGGTTATAGGGTGTTTATATCCTTATGTTGATGCGAACTTGGGCGTTTATGTTGCTTCGTGAATGGTGTGAATAAGTATTTGAACGTCTATATGCTTTGGTGAATTGCATTCATGATTTCAGGGATATGTGACGTGACGGCATGTCACTATTCCACGTTGTTGATTTGATTTGTGGAGTTATGGCTGTGATGCCGATGATTTGTTGATGTTGCATATACTCGGTTCCGAGATGTAGTAGCCCGAATGGCCACGTTCGGGTGAGTGAGAGTGGCATATCGAGTAGTAGCCCGTGGCTTGGCAAAATCGGGTGAGTGAGGCCCAACGAGTGCACCCTTCCAGTGCCATTTGTTGCTATTGATTATCGTTGAAGGGTGGTCGTTGGGGAGATTATTTTGGCCAATGTCACTGTGTGTGGGACATGCATGTTATAGTGGTTGATACGTTAGTTTACGGTCCATGGTCTAGAGTACAGTGACGGACTCGTCTGACTCTCGACGGGGAGCTCAGTTCGAGGGAGGATATGGCTACCCACGCGTCTATAGTTGATGTTGTTGTGATTTGGATAGTTGTGATGGTGTTCATCGTTGAGGGTACACCTTCTGTGAATAGAAGGTGTGTCTGTATTATCTCCTCACTGAGCTAGTGGTTTGCTCACCCCATATATATATATACTTCTTTCTATCCAGGTTGTTGATATCTCTTTTGTTCGGAGGTTTGCCATTCTCGATCTTCATTTCCGCTGCTGTTTCTATCATTTTGGGTACAGTATTATCCTATTATATTGGATCCATTGGCGGGAATATTTTGGAAGGAGGTTTTGTGCTATATTATTCCTTCGTTGACTGATCTATCGAGACACTTTGTATTGTAAAACCTCCTTTGATACCTATATGTATTTTCCTTTATCGAGTACCGTTCTTTCGTGCGCTTTGATTTCATGTCTGTCAGTTGATATCGAGCCTTGCGTTTTATTGTGAAACGCGGCGGCTGTCGCGCCTTCGACGCGGGTCGGGGCGTGACAGTTTCGGTGGTATCAGAGCCTGGTCTTATTCATTTCCTTTCTTTGTTCATATAGCCAATGGATCCATTTCTTTCATCTCGTTGTATTGATGAAATATTATTTCATTGATATGGGTTTTGATTTTTTTTTATTGATAGTCCTTATGGCACCTCCAGCTCGTACTCGAGGTCGAGGGAGAGGACGCGCTTCTCGTGGTCCTCCGAGTCCTACTCCTTCTCCTGCTCCTCGTAAACCTCGGGGTCGCACTATTCGTGTTTCTACGACTCCTGTCGAGCAAACACCAGCACCAGTGCGAGTTGAGCAAATGATGACGCCAACGCAATATCAAATGTATTACGATTATGTTCGTATACATGGAGTTCCACCACCTACGATGGGTCCTTCGACTTCTGCTATACCTCAAGGTCCCGATATGCCGTTCTTTCATCAAGCGGGAGCTCAGGATGTTCCGCCTCAAAGTGAACCAATTCTACCCTCATCTAGCATACCTGTTCCTCATTCAGATACAACACCGGGAGGGTCTAATCCTAGGAGTGTACGTTATATTCCTGATTTGGTGAAAGCCGTCACTGATATGGGAACTCCCACATTTGAAGGCGTAAGAGATGCTACAGAAGCGGGTGCTTGGCTAAAGGATGTCACGGAGACGTTCGATACTTTGACGATCGATGAGAGTCATCGTGTAGTGATTGCGACGAAGGTCTTGGGCAAGGATGCGCGTCGATGGTGGCAGAATCTTAAGGAAACATTTCCTGAGACTATTACTTGGCCTACCTTTGTAGAGAAGTTTAAAGATCGATACTTTTCTCAGTACAGCAGAGATCAGAAAAGAAAGGAGTTCTTCAGCGTTTATCAAGGCAATATGACGGTCGTCGACTATGAGAGCAGATTCTTAGACTTACGGGAATTTGCTCCAGAATCCTATACTACGCGGGATTTATGCAAAAGGTTTGAAGATGGTCTCAATATAAATATTCGTGATCGCTTGAAGTCGGGTGATAAGTACGATAGCCTTGACGAACTCGTGGACGAAGCAATTAGAGTCGAAGGCTTAATCCAGACAAGACATAAGCTAGCCGAACGATCTGAAAAGAAAAGAGAAGGCGGAGCACTATCAGGGAATGCATCGAAGATGAGTAGAAGTACGGAATTTTCCCGTAATATTCCTTCATCGGTGGCATCTGGTCCCTCTCATCCTCGTGAGCAGCCGAAGAGAGGCGAGAGCGTAGCGTCAGGATTTGTTAGTGGAGGTAATAGGTGCCGAAATTGCTTACAATTCCATAACGGTCCCTGTAAAGCTCCACGAGTGTGCTTCCAATGCCGACAATCGGGACATATGCGCTCAGCTTGTCCCCAACTTGTCAGGACTAGTAGTCAGAATTTTTCTTATCCTCGTGGCAAGGCATTACATCCTCCACCATATTCTACATCCGAGGGTAGTCGACCAGGAGTTCGAGGTAACACAGGTGGCCAAAACACCCGACCATCTACGTACGAAAGGAACCAGACTCGGGTGTTTCATATGACCCAAGAAGAAGCTCGCTCGGATCCTAAAGTTGTGACAGGCCAAGTCTTTATTGGAGACCATCCGATCTATGTGATCGTTGGCCCAGGTTCTGATCGATCTTATATCCGGGACAGTCTTACGACAAGTCTACCTTATCATGCTTCTTCTTTATCCCCTGAGGTTGTTGTTCATACCCCTCTTGGGGAACGTATCGCACGAGACTTGGTGTTCAAAGGCTGTCCCATCTTGATAAAGAATTATACTCTAGAAGCCGACTTGATACCTCTACCGTTGATTGATCTTGATGCCCTTCTCGGCATGGATTGGCTATCTTATCATCATGCAGTTCTTGACTGTCGAGCAAAACTTGTCACTTTCCATAGGCCTGGACTTCCAGAACTAATTTTTGAAGGGGAAGATCAATCAGCGTCACTTGCTATTATTTCAATGCTTTCGGCCCATAAATTAATACATAAAGGGTGTGAGGCATTCTTAGCTTCGATCATCGATACTTCACACTCTACGATGATGATAGATGATATTCCTGTTGTGAAAGAATTCTCCGATGTATTTCCTGAGGATTTACCGGGACAACCACCTGCTCGAGAAGTTGATTTTGTTATTGATACACTTCCCGAGACTACCCCCATATCAATACCTCATCGAATGGCCCCAGCTGAACTTAAAGAACTCAAGACGCAACTAGGCGAACTCTTAGATAAGGGATTCATTCGACCTAGTGCATCTCCGTGGGGTGCTCCTGTTCTTTTTGTAAAGAAAAAGGATGGATCGCTTCGTCTATGTATAGACTATCGTCAATTGAATAAGGTAACAATCAAAAACAAATATCCCCTTCCTAGGATTGACGATTTGTTTGATCAATTGCAAGGAGCCACCGTTTTCTCGAAAATTGATTTACGATCTGGTTATCATCAGCTCAAGATTAGGGAAATTGACATTCCTAAATCTGCTTTTCGAACCAGATATGGTCATTTCGAGTTCTGTGTTATGCCTTTCGGACTCACTAATGCTCCTGCAGCCTTCATGGATCTCATGAATCGAATTTTTCGTCCCTACCTGGATAAGTTTGTTATCGTCTTTATCGATGACATACTTATATATTCCAGATCAGACGAAGAGCATGCTAATCATCTTAGAATTGTACTAGAGACTCTTCGAGAAAATCAACTCTACGCGAAGCTTTCGAAATGTGAATTTTGGCTTTGTGAAATTAGCTTTCTCGGCCATCGCATTTCCAAGGAAGGAATCTTCGTGGATCCAACTAAAATTCAAGCTATATTGGATTGGGATCGTCCGAAGAACGTGACTGAAATACGAAGCTTTCTGGGATTACCCGGGTACTATCGGAGATTTGTCAAGGATTTTTCATTGTTAGCTTCATCCTTGACTAAACTGACTCGAAAGGGTGCTAAATTCGAATGGAACGATGAATGCGAGAAAGCATTCCAAGAGCTAAAAAGACGGCTCACTTCGGCCCCTATTCTTACCTTGCCGGATCCGGAGATTAAAGAATTCACTATTTATAGTGATGCATCGAGACAAGGTTTGGGATGTGTTCTTATGCAAGAAGAAAAAGTTATTGCCTATGCCTCGAGACAACTAAAGAAGAACGAAGAAAATTATCCGACCCATGACTTGGAGTTGGCCGCCATTGTCTTTGCACTAAAAATTTGGAGGCATTACCTTTATGGTGCGACTTGTCGGATTTTTACAGATCACAAAAGCTTGAAGTACATCACTACTCAGAAGGAACTGAACCTTCGACAAAGACGATGGATGGAGTTGATTAGCGACTATGACCTAATCATTGAGTATCATCCAGGTAAGGCCAACGTTGTAGCCGATGCGCTAAGCAGAAAATCTTCCACGTTGCTTGCTTTGATTCAATCGGACTATCTTTCGCTCTTGGAGCAAATGAAAGAACTTCGTATATCGCTTCATCATGAGGAGTCAAGTAAAGCCTCGTTACTTGCTAAATTTGAAGTAAGACCACCTTGTTCGAGCAAATTCGAGAAAAGCAGTCGCAAGATACTCACTTACAACAAATTGCAAAGCAAAAACAAGAAGATACGAGTGACTTCAGAACTCGAGACGATGGACTTCTCACCTTTCGGAATCGCGTTTGTGTACCGGCAGATTTAAATCTTCGTAGAGCTATTCTTGAAGAAGCTCATTCTTCTGCCTACGCTATGCATCCAGGTAGCACGAAGATGTATAGAACTCTTCGAGAATATTATTGGTGGCCCGGTATGAAGCGAGAAATTGCTGAATACGTATCGAAATGTTTATCGTGTCAACAAATAAAGGCCGAGCATAAAAAACCAAAGGGCGTGCTTCAAACTCTTCCTATTCCTGAATGGAAATGGGAAAACATCACGATGGATTTCGTGTCGGGTTTGCCTCGAACTCAAAAAGGTCACGACTCTATCTAGGTTATTGTTGATCGATTAACCAAATCAGCCCATTTTCTCCCCGTGCATACTAAATATAGCTTAGAAAAATTGGTCAAATTGTATGTGGACGAGGTCGTGAGACTACATGGGGTACCGGTGTCCATTGTATCAGATCGAGACCCTCGTTTTACTTCTCGCTTTTGGCCAAGCCTTCAAAAGGCATTAGGTACAAAATTGTTATTCAGTACGGCTTATCATCCCCAGACCGATGGGCAGTCGGAAAGAACGATTCAAACTTTGGAAGATATGTTACGTGCAGTGGTTTTGAATTTAAGCGGAAGTTGGGACAAATATGTATCATTAATGGAGTTTGCGTACAATAATAGCTATCACTCCTGTATAGGTATGGCCCCATATGAAGCTCTCTATGGCCGAAAGTGTCGAACTCCTCTCTTTTGGGATGAAGTTGGCGAGAGAAAAATTGAACAGATAGAGCTCATTGAAGACGCGACTGAAAAAGTTAAACTTATTCGGGATAGACTCAAAGCGGCTCAGGATCGACAGAAAAGCTATGCGGATAATAGAAGACGTGAGCTGGAATTCAATGAAGGAGACAAAGTTTTTCTAAAGATTTCTCCGTGGAAGGGCGTGTTGCGGTTTCAGCATCGTGGAAAGCTCAACCCTAGGTATATCGGTCCATTTACCATTACAGAAAGGATTGGCCGTGTCGCGTATAGATTGGAACTTCCATCAGAGTTATCGCAAATCCATAATGTTTTTCACGTATCTATGCTTCGAAAGTACGAACCTGATCCTTCACATATACTCGAATCTCCTCCACTCGAGTTAAAGGAAAATCTTTCCTACGAAGTCCAACCTGTTCAAATCCTAGATCAACAAGAGAAGAAGCTTCGGAACAAGTCTATCCCTATGGTGAAAGTTCTTTGGCGAAGCGAGAAATTCGAAGAAGAAACATGGGAACCAGAAGCTCTCATACGCCATCAGTATCCACACCTTTTTGATTGACTAGGTACGTTTATGTTTCGGGGACGAAACTTCTGAAGGGGGAGATAACTTATAACACCTAAATATTAATTCAAGAAAGGCCCCTAAAAGTTTTAATTTTTATTTTCTAGCCCAAGCCCACATCATGTTCAAGTTTTTTTTTTTCTCTTTTCTTTTATACTTATCCTAGTTGTTCCTTCATTCCTAAGCTACGTGAGAGGAAGAAAGAAATGATAGAGAAGAGAAGAAACTAACAGAGAAAGCTTCTGTCTTAATCACCACATGCACGTTTTGGCTTGAGTTGAGATTTATTAAGGTAAGGAAGTTCTAGTTAAACTAATTCACCATTCACTTTCTGTTCTTAGAAAAATCAGTCTGCGCAGCCTCTGTAATACATGATTTTGACCTAGCTAATGTTCTCCGAATCTTATGAACTTTGATTCCATTGAAAGCTAAGTTTCTAAGGTTTCCAGAGCCACTTGAAGCGACTAAATCCGACGTTTCTACGAATTTCTATGATTTTTTGAAGTATCAGCTGTGATTCTAACCGAATCTGTGCGCAGTCACTGTTTTCTGTGATTTTGACACTGTTATACTGGTTAGAATTCTTTAAACCTAAATTCTTTGGAAAGATAACTTCTCCGGCTTTTCATATCCGCTCGAATCAGCCCGTTCCAAAACTTCTACGATCTGTTATGAATTTTTGAATGTTTGGCGTCTAGACAGAAAAATCCTGGTTCTGGTACTTCTGTATTATTCAGTTTTACCCTGCCTATACTGTTCCAATTGTTTTGAAATTAATCTTTCTTGAAAGCTCAGATCCTTGTCTTTCTATAGGCACCAGAAACAGCTCAATCCGAGCATTCTATGATTTGTTATGGAATTTTGAAGCTTCTGCCGCAAAACAGGAAATTTTCAGCAAATAGTTGGATTATTTTGAAATCACTCATGGTTATCTTCTTATTTAGGCAAAGGAACTTCGGCAAGGGACTTGAGGGCAGCTTCAGACGTCGGAGAAAGCTAGGACTTTACTGTGAGTTGATAGTACGGGGACACCTTCCCTTCGCGGGACGTGTGAACCTCGCGATGGGTTATTTTATGTCGTTTTCACTATATTATATGTTATTGTTGGATTATGCACTAGTGAGCCTTGTCGGCTATAGGGTGTTTATATCCTTATGTTGATGCGAACTTGGGCGTTTATGTTGCTTCGTGAATGGTGTGAATAAGTATTTGAACGTCTATATGCTTTGGTGAATTGCATTCATGATTTCAGGGATATGTGACGTGACGGCATGTCACTATTCCACGTTGTTGATTTGATTTGTGGAGTTATGGCTGTGATGCCGATGATTGTTGATGTTGCATATACTCGGTTCCGAGATGTAGTAGCCCGAATGGCCACGTTCGGGTGAGTGAGAGTGGCATATCGAGTAGTAGCCCGTGGCTTGGCAAAATCGGGTGAGTGAGGCCCAACGAGTGCACCCTTCCAGTGCCATTTGTTGCTATTGATTATCGTTGAAGGGTGGTCGTTGGGGAGATTATTTTGGCCAATGTCACTGTGTGTGGGACATGCATGTTATAGTGGTTGATACGTTAGTTTACGGTCCATGGTCTAGAGTACAGTGACGGACTCGTCTGACTCTCGACGGGGAGCTCAGTTCGAGGGAGGATATGGCTACCCACGCGTCTATAGTTGATGTTGTTGTGATTTGGATAGTTGTGATGGTGTTCATCGTTGAGGGTACACCTTCTGTGAATAGAAGGTGTGTCTGTATTATCTCCTCACTGAGCTAGTGGTTTGCTCACCCCATATATATATATACTTCTTTCTATCCAGGTTGTTGATATCTCTTTTGTTCGGAGGTTTGCCATTCTCGATCTTCATTTCCGCTGCTGTTTCTATCATTTTGGGTACAGTATTATCCTATTATATTGGATCCATTGGCGGGAATATTTTGGAAGGAGGTTTTGTGCTATATTATTCCTTCGTTGACTGATCTATCGAGACACTTTGTATTGTAAAACCTCCTTTGATACCTATATGTATTTTCCTTTATCGAGTACCGTTCTTTCGTGCGCTTTGATTTCATGTCTGTCAGTTGATATCGAGCCTTGCGTTTTATTGTGAAACGCGGCGGCTGTCGCGCCTTCGACGCGGGTCGGGGCGTGACAATTCATTACTAATCAGGTACGAAATAATAAAAAGATATTTTTCACTGTAGTTATATGACTCTTCTCTATTTAAAAGTAATGGGTGGTGAGCATAATTTGTATAAGTTTGTTGGTGATGGTAATTACTGTAAATTTGTTAATTTAATGCATCGAATTTCAATGATTACAAACAACAAGTTACAATTGCACCAAACTTCTTTATGTTTACTTCGGTTTCTGATGAGACTTTTTGAACCACTACTACACATGCCACTGGAAGTTCTCAATTAATTAATGGTGTCGTTGTATAGAATTATCATTTTCCAAGTACATAAATTAATTAATGGTGACTTTGTATAGAATTATAATTTTCCAAGTACAGATTTATATTTACGAGTGTGAGTTCTCAATTAATTAATGAATTCATCGAGGAATAAATCAATTTCAAACTTATGTCCTAGACAATGCCTACCGTGATTCTGGACAAGAAGAATATCCCTATTTTTAAAAGGAGATACACACACATATATTGATTTTATACAATATTTTTCTTCCTTCTCTTTTCTACATGTTTCCTAAAATGAATTATAAGTTGATAATATATGTTATTTACAACTATATCCATCACAATTTCAAATAATAATTTGTAACAGTAGTAGGAAATAAGATATAACTAAAATCGGAAGAGAACTACAAAACAGAGAGATTTTATTCATATATAAATAACTGAATAAAATATGGTGCAACAAGGTCTCCGACAACCTAATTAATTAAATAAAGAAACTTAATTTACGGAGTGATTCGTTTCTATCTTATAGTCATAAGTATATATTTCTTTTACATTTCAGTATTTATTACTATTCAGGTACGAAATAATAAAAAGATCTTTTCAACTGCAGTTATATGACTCTTCTCTATCTACAAATAATGGGTGGTGAGCATAATTTATATAAGTTTGTTGGTGATGGTAATTACTATAAATTTGTTAATTTAATGCATCGAAATTATATGATTACAAACAAGTTACAATTGCACCAAACTTCCTTATCTTCACTTCGGTTTCTGATGGGACTTTTTTAATCCACTACTACACAGGCCACTGAAATCACAAGTTATAATTGCACCAAACTTCCTTATCTTGAAATTCCTGTTTCTACATTAAGTGACAGATGGATTGTATCAATGACATCTGTCTTCATATAGGCTCTTTAACATTACACATGGTGAATGTGAATAGCGACGTTTTTTTCTCCTACTTTTTGCAACAATTTAAACCCTGCAGATTTCTTTTTCACATTCAGTTACAACTTCAGTGTCTCTCTCACATTCCGTCACAACTTCAAGGTCTCTCTCTCTCTCACACACACACACACACACACAACACACATTTTTTTCAAATAATAATAAAGCTATCAGAATTTTTAGAAAATATTGCAGGATTATTTCTTAACAGAGCACTAAGACGTTGCATACAGGAATCGATCGAGCTTTCACAAGTTGTGTTGAATCTTATAAGAAGTTGCATTACTTTTCTTTTCTTTTCTTAATTTTTTTTTTCCACATATCTTTTATATTACTGTAGTTTCAGTAGTCCACAAAGTTACACAATTTTTTTCGAAGAAATGAAACCTCGACTTAGTACCATTTTAGAAAAAAAAAATATCTTTTTTTCAAGCCTAGTCTTGAATGGAGCATCTTAAAATTTGAATTTGCTTTCTTCTTTGTCCACACAGACAACCATGGAGAACATTGAAGAGAGCAGCCGGAGGGGTTCTTCCTCGACTAACAGGCCAGAAAACAGACCATCATGATGAAATCGAGCTGGAACTAGATCTCTCACTCAACGGGAGGTACAGATTAGAGCACACAAATATCAATCAAACGGAAGTTCAGCCTGTGACCAATGTGCCACCCTGCCGAGGGCACACTCATTGCTGTTGCCAGGTAGGCAACCTATCACACTCATTGGTGTGAATCTGCTTGTCTGATATATTTATTTGTCGATTCTTTTCAGATCAAATCGTAACGATATTTTGCGGGGAAAGTGTTCGTTGAATAATTTTGCTTTCCCGACAAAATTATTAGTTAACGTCATTGCAGGTTTATAGTTCATTACAGATTCTTCGCACCATCCATCTATCTATCGATCGATTTATGTATCTATAGATTTCACTGACATCATGATTATGATTGAAATTATTCCAAAATTTGACTGATAATTGTTTTGTGAGCAGGAGAAATTATCCCTGCCGCTTCGCTAGAGCATAATGCAAATGTTAGAATGGGATCACCACCACCACCACCACCACCTCGTCAAGGCAGACAACAGATAGATCGGATGCCATATGTGTACTCCGATGGTGCAAATGGGAGTAGAGTCTACGGTTTTGCATACCGTTATGCTGAGCCAGGATTCAAGATTATGTGTGTCTGCCACGGCATGTTTCATACGCCACAGGAGTTCGTGTATCACAGTGGCGGCGGGGTGGTGGAGAACCCGCTCCGCCACATCAGAGTTACCCCTTTCCCTTTCCCCACGAACTGATGTGGATATTAATTAATGAATAAGTTTATATATGAAATTGTGGTTGATTTCATGAGTTTTTAATGTTCTTGTTCCATTGCCATCTTGCTTGGTTTTTGTTTTCGTTTTAGCTCAATTTATGTTGTAACTGAAGGTGAACCAGAAATCAACAGGCTTTAAATTTTTGCAAAAAGTACGAGAAACAAGATAACCCTTCACATATTCACCATGTTTAATGTTAAAGAGCCTTATGAAGACAGATATCATTAATATAATCTTTCTGACACTTAATGTAGAAACGCGAATTTCAAGAAACCACCCATTTTGATTCTTTTAGTTTTTTTCTTTTGTTTTTTTTTTCATTATTCATTTCTTCTTCCTAGGTTTTCTTAATTCACATATTGGCTAAAAAGATTACATATTAGTAATAAAGTGTTATATATTATTTTTAATAAGCAATTAATGTTCGGACACCAAACGTAGTTTAGTTGCGACATCTCACAAGTGTCACTATTCTTAGGAGATAAAGAGAAGAAGAAGAAGAAGAAGAAGAAGAAGAAGAAGAAGAACTTGGTCAGATTTATTTATTTTTCCAAATTTATTACGAAAATTCAAGGGCCATGAAATTGAGTCGTTCTCTTCCTAAGAACACTTCTTGAAGAGATGGTGTTAGAACTTTAAATGCCTATGTCAATGACTCAGTTAATATAGAAATGCGAATTTCAAGAAACCAACAATTTTGATTCTTCTGTTTTTTTCTTTTGTTTGTTTGTTTTCATTATTCATTTCTTCTTTCTAGATTTTCGTAATCCACATATTGACTGAAAAAGATTACGAGTAGTAATAAAGTATAATATATTGTTCTTACTTTTAATAAACAACTAATGTTCGGATGCCAAACAAAGTTTAGTATCAACATCACACACATGCCACTCCTCCTAAGAGACAAGAGATTCCAAAGAAGAAGAACATGACCTGATTTATTTATTTTTTCCAAATTCATTAGGAAAATTCACAAACCAAGAAATGAGCCGTTTTATGCATGAGAACACTTCTTGGAGAGATCTTTGTTAGAATTATAAATGCATGTGTCAACGATTCAGCGAATTTTAAAATATACAACAATTTTTTGCATCTTAGTTTGGAAATTAGTGTTTTGTTTAACTTTGCTTATTCGTAGAGAAAGAAGTGTGGAGATTCCAATGGCATGTGTGTAGATCACAAGTGATAAGTTAGGATTTTACGTAGTTTTTATACCCCGTAAATCGGTGTTATCGGTTGTTATTTATTGAAATATCCTCGTATATTCTATGTCAACGTCTTATTTCTTATTTGATAGATATCAGATCTAAAGAGATGAAAAACGGAACAAAACCATTACTTTGGAAGATTTTTTAGTATTGGGGTCTTCGCAATTTCTATCAATAATTGGGGCAAATTTACAATTTTACATGATTTTGAAAATTAGAGTTTGATATCAAAGGGGCAGAGAAGATAAAAATAGAAAAGGAGATTTTCTCTTCAAGGTAGAGATTTTATTTGGATTTTGAGGAATCAAGCAAGGAAGATGAATGCTCTATATATACACACACACGGCTGATGAAAAGGAGGAGAGAGGCTGAACACCCAATCAAGCTGTTAAGTCCATCACTAAAACCCTCACACTCATACACCTCAGCCACACTCACGGAGACAACTTCTACTGCTGGAGAAGCATACACCTCTCAACTCAACCTCACGGAAGATAGAAGGCAGCTCTCGAAACATAACACACGCCTACCATCGACTTACACATCTCAGATTCTTGACGGCTTGCAAGGGTGTTTCTTATTCCAATCACAAAGGAAAGTGCCGAGGCGACACGCGACAACTCGAGCATCGTGAAGGGACGAATTCTATATCTTTAATATTTCGTTTTCAACAATGTTTTCTTTTAATTCATTGTTGTTTTCGTTTATAAATATGACATCTAAGTCTTTTTGTGATTAATGCCGTATTAGGCCGGATTATGAATTTGTATTAATGATCTTCGTATTTTATTTAATCGTATGAATGAAGTTATGTGTTCTATGTTTGTGTTTAATGCTTGTCTATGCTTGAACATCATATGCATGATAATTGATTGGTTTATGAGACTGAAAAGGTGATTAGATCGGTTAGAACGATAAACATAGGGCACCACTTCTTAAAACCGGCCAGAGATGAAATTTGGTTTTGTATGTATAATTTCTAAGATCTTAGGCGCCGAAAGGGCCTAAACTCGGAGAATTTCATAAAGCCGAATGCAAGCAAAGTAACTACAGTCATATAGAAATATAGAGATTTGTTCACTATCGCATAGGGTGGCTAGTTATGTGAATAACGGGTAGCATGTATGTTAAGAATTTCTATCTTAACTAGATTTATATTGGTTAGATAGAGAATCGATTGCATAAAGATGAAGGATTAATCTGTATTGAGTATGTATTTTAATTATGTCTGTCGTTAATTAATTTAAAACCGTTATCGTTATTTGCTTTTGATTTCTTATTTGCGTTTTATTTATTTCGTTGCAAATCAATATTTAAAAATCATAAAAAAAACTTTAGTCTAAATTAGAATTAGGAATAAATATCTTAGAATTAATCGAGTTATCCTCGTGGATCGATACTTGGACTTACGTCCACTTTATTACTTGCACGACCTACTACACTTGCTATTATTCGAGCGTGTCAATAAGTCTCGTCAAAACCGAAGAGAACATAATGAAGTTTGTTGCGATTGTCGTTTGTTATTTGAGGTCATAGAAATTAGATGCATTAAATTAACAAATTTAATATTAATTACCCCCTCCTATACTCATTACGTGAAGATAAGAGTTATGATAACTACGGCGAAAAAATCTTTGAATTATTTCGTGAGAAAACCTAATTGATCCCCCAATGTTTACCCTATTGATCAATTTAGTCTCCGATGTTTCCCGTGGATCAATTTAGTCCCCGATGTTGTAAAAAATGAACCAAATTGGTCCTTCCGTCATTATAACTGTTAATATTATGTCATTTGTTGTTCAAAATTATTATATATGCATAAAACTCTCCCTTTTCATCAAGAAGTCAACATCAAAACCATCTCTCCATCTCTTTTCTATATATCTTTTTCTCCAGCGTAAAAGCCCTTAGCCTTCTTCAGATCTTCCATACAGACTGTTTCAGTTTTCCTACTCCAGTAAAACTATAATGTACGAGAAAATATACACTCACAAATATGGTATCAAAAGATCAACAGGAACGAAACCTACGGATCGACAGACATTAGCGGAATCACGAAAAGATCATTATCAGTGGGCGTCAAATTATCTAAAGAGGCAAAATAAACAGTGGAAGAATGTGTTGTAGAGTCCAGAAAGCATCGGATAAATGCCAAAGGGAGAAAGGAAAGACTATCAATGGTGAGGACTTGTTGTGTGTTATCACAACACTTTGTTTTTGGAATTATGTTTGGGCTGAAGGTTTATCTCGATAAATAGAAAGAGAACAAGGACGATGTTAAGAACACAATTTAGAGATGAAGATTCATTACCGACTACTAATCATGATGTATGTGGAAACACCAATTTGCATCTTAATCAAGCCATTGTGCTGCTTTGGGTAGAAACAAAGCTCGTCACACACTAGCAATCTTTAGTGCGATGAGTTTAGACTTGCATACAAGCTCGACATCAACTATTTAAGGCCACGGAAATTCGAAAATCTTGGCTCGGAGTGAAGAAGCAAGGGTAAAGCGGCTTGTTCTTTCTTTTCACTTCTTGTATTTTTTCAATTGTTTAGCCATCAGAAATTGCATGGGCAACATGTTGTTAGCCACGAACCACATGGCTGCCCCACCAGTGCATTGATAACAGGCTGAGCCGCAAGCAGTTTTTGCAGCAGAGATTTAAACAGCGGGCATTAGATTGATTTTCATGGGCTTGACAGCAATCCTTTTTGTTGGGAATATTTTACAGTGTTCAATAAATAGTTATCTTTAGGGACTAAATTGTAATATTAATAAAGTTAGGGACTAAAGTGTAAATATACCAATATATGATTGGTATATATAGGTAGAGTGTGTGTAGAATACACACAACGTGAGGTTTAACTTTCTCTCACTGGAATATTTCTCTCATCATTATCTTAGTTAGAGTTTAATTGTAAAGAGAGAAAGGTTAATTGTAGAGAAAGCTTGGAGTATTAATGAAGGTTGATTGAATATTACCCAATTGCTTCCGCTCAATCATCTTCAAGGTAATTTCGATTTGATCTAAGCTCGAATTCATAGTTGGATGTTAAAAACGGACCTAACACGTTTCCTCGCATTGAGTGAGAGATCCAATTGAGGCTGGTTAGTCGAGGAGGAATCGATCATGCATGGTGGCTGATCAGAGTTTTGGCTGCTTTCTACAATGTTCTCTATGGTCGTCTCCGTGTGAACGAAAAAAAGGGAGAAAAAAAAGCACACGGAAAATCAAAGTTTTTTGGATGCCCATTTAAAGACTAAGTTTGAATTTTATTATATGCTGTTACGAGGCAATCGGGTTTACAAGCGACGAACTGGTGCTAAGGTAGCAGGCCACATAACCCTTACTAATAAGCCTGACGAGATGGGCATGGAGAATAATGTGGGCCTACATCACGTTTTAAGAGATGGAGACTCCACCGGTCCGAGCAATCAAGGACGGACTTCTGCACCAATTGAAGAAACCTTATCCTGAAGATTGAAATCTTTTAATTTATTACTTTTATTATATTTTATGTTCTCATTGATTTAGTGCTGAAATTATGAATTTTAATTTGTTAATGGGAGATTAATAAAGCTTGAATAGGTGAGAAGAAGATCATGGAATTTTATCGGAAAAACTAGGACGAGCTTGTATCGTGAGTCAGTGGTGTTCTTATAATTTCTTCACACTTACATTAATAAAATCTGTCCCTTTCGGCCTTTACTTCGTTCCACAATCTTACAGCATTAGTTTCTTTGTCAGTAACCGGGTAGTGTGGGTCTTAACTCTAACAAATTGGTCCGGCATACAGGTCGATGACTGTTACACATTCTCAGATGGAGCAACACGTTGTCGGGTTAGAGAGGACCTTGGAGAGTTTAAATGCAGAGCTACGGGTGCACAAACGAAATCAAGTAAAGAGCTGCGTTGATAAATCGAAACTCTTACCAATTGCGTTGAACTGTTCTTTTCATCCCTGGCAGCTTCATAGTCTCAAACAAGGGCCCAAATGTAACAACTATTGAGGAAAGTGATCCTCTATCCAAACCAATTAAACGTCGCGTCGAACTAGCAGTTTTTTACGGCACCGACCCATTTTACTGGAGTTTGAGAGCCGAGCAATATTTTCATCTCAATTAAACAACAATTTCTCAAATGGTGTCATGTGCCTTTGTGTGCATGTTTGGTATTGCACAGTCATGGTTCGTTAGATATATGATGATGATCCAACAATAACGAGTTGTTTTGAAAAGGAACCTAATCGACACTTTTGACGATAAACATTGTGGCGGCCCATTGCTCGCCTCCCAACATTTGCTAATTGGTGTACATTAAGGAATACTTTCTTGAGTTCATCGATATGGTCACAATCTTCTTGAGATTCCTCGATAAGGCAAAAAGTAGTAACAGAAACCAATTCCAATTTGTTCAATAAAGTAATAACAGAATTTTCCACATGGCCAAGACGAGAATGCCATAATTTATAAGAAGCATGTAACTTTTTATTCTGAAGAATTGCAGAAAAAGATCTAGGTTTCGAGTCCAATAAGTAAAGTCCTCGATCATGGGTGCCTGTTGCGATAAGATGACCAGTATCCCGATTCTGAATGTGAAACTGCGAATCAGTGAAAAATAATTGAACAGTATAGTTTCTAGTGAGTTAACTAACCAGAAACAGGTTTTTACGGCACGATAAGAACATTACGTAATTTGAGATTGTGTGAAATAGTCAACGAGCCAGTACGAGAGATAGAAAGAGTCTCACCATTTCCAACTGTCACATGGTCATTACTAGAATAAGAGGAAGCATTGTCAAGGTGAGTAGCATATGAAGTCATGTGGGCCGAGACCCATGTGTGTAAATACCAATCTGAGGCATTCAGTTGGAAGATTGAGAAGTTTGTCGAGAGGGCTTCAACGAGATTAGTCGTGGACGATGGCCTGCAAGAGCGATCAAAACGCTTCGGACAGTCGAAGACGTCATGATTTGTCTCTCTACAAAAGAAACACTGAGGCGTATAGTTATGAAGCCCCCGACCACCTCTATTGTTATTGCTGCAACCCCGTCCTGTGTTAGAGCCGTGGCCCCGGTTGCCGGGAGTAACATGGCCACATCCTCTATGAACGGCAGTGAATGCAGCTTGTGAGGGAGGAGAATCATTAAGGGATTTTCTGGAACAATTCATGACTCTCAGCAAGGGCCAAGAGAGTCGAGAAACCTGGAACTAAGTCATGTGTTAATTGAGCCGCTGTGAAGCTCGAGAAACTCGAACCGAGATCTCAAAGAAACCAATGAGATTTTCGGAGTCATCAATCGGCCGGCCAATAGCGGCAAGTTGGTCACAAAGAGATTTGAAGTGACGACCATATTCAGCCAATGTTTGAGAGTCTCGCCGTGCCGTCAGGAGGTCGTCTTTGAGGCTTAATTCGCGCGCCTTGGAGCGGTGATTGTATGCACGAGAGAGCGCCTACCATACATCTCGAGAAGTTGAGCAACCGATCACAACAGACAGATTCTTCAGTGATCGTCGACACTAGAAAAAGCTTCAACAATTGATCATGAGAAGACCATCTGGTATATTCGGGATTGGGTGTGTTACTGCCGACAGCTGTGGAGATCTCTATGGAAGGTGGAGGGGATGACCCATCGAGGAGAGACGTGAACTTCTGGCTTGTGAAGAGGGGCTCGATCTGAGCGTGCCACAATAGATAATTAGTAGAGGATAATTTGATATTGACCATGTGAATCATGGTGGAGAGGGGGAGGTGGGAGTTTCCGACTCAGCCATGAAAGACGGCGAAGAAGAGCAGCATCATTGGGGACCTATTAGGTATTATTTCTGACCTTTCTGTGGAGAATGTTCCCTCCACTTCTTAAGACATGCTTATTTGCTGTGACGTTTGGAGACTTGTCCCTCAGACTTTTTTGCTTTTCTCGTCTGTCGACTTTTGGCTGTGTACCTAACTTTCAATCGCACTTATGCTCGTATGTTTAGACGCGTACCTGTTGCCGTTTCCTTCTTTCTCACGCTTTCATTCATTCCTCCGCTTTCTTTTTGGCGCGTTGCCCATAAGCCTGTTCCTACACTGCCCCGGGGCTCATGCTCCCCATTTCGAATTCATCCCTTCTCTAATCATCTGATCGTATCTCCCCATGGTCCCAAACGTGCTGCATATCTTAAAACTACTATTCCCCTGTTATCGTTTAGGCATCGTGGACGTAATAGTCCTTGTAGTTATGTACGCCGCAGGCCCGTCGGCGGTGCGGTATCTAGTCACATCGTGGACCTATCTTAGCAACCTACAACAAAGCAGGAGTGGTCCATCGACGTCAGGTACACCATGGACCCTCCGTCCTTTGGCATCATTTTCACGTCGCAGACCACATGGGTCTTTGATGTTAGGATACACCGTAGGCATATGTCAGTACGGCATCTATTCACGTCGCAGACTCACCGTAGGGTCCTACCGCGAAGCAGGCATGGTCTTTGATGTCGAGTAGACCTAGGACCATCTGTCCTTTGGCATCAATGTCACGTCGCAGGCTCGGAGGCCTTTGATGTCAGGGTACACCGTAGGTCCGTTGACAGTACGGCATCAAGTCACGTCGCAGGCTTATTAGCCTTTGATGTCAGAGTACGCCGCAGACAATCCGTCTTTTGGCATCGTTTTCACGTCTCGGACCCTGAGGTCATTGATGTCATTGTACACCACGGGTTCGTCAACCGTATGACATCGTTTCACGTAGCGGACCTGATAGTCCTTGATGTCGTTAAAATATTTAAGGGACGCCTTATAGTTAAAACATAGCTGATAAAACATTCAGGGAGGTAGGCCTCGTTAAAACCTTATCAGGCAAAACCCCTAGTGGGGATAAAATCCTGATTAAGGAAAAAGAGTACATCCCCTCCCCCTTTTATTTATTTACAACAGGTCTCCTCCTTCACACATAATACTTCTTCAGGTTGGAGATATTCCAGGGTCGTGGCAGTTCTTTTCCCCCAATGAAGTCATTCAACTCGTAAGCTCCTCCCCCTAATACCCGTGCGACCTTATAAGGACCCTCCCAGTAGGACTCCATCTTCTTCACGTTTTTCGAGACGTCCGCCCTTCGCAACACCAGGTCTCCTTCGTGAAAGCGCCTAAGTTTCACCCTACGGTCATACGCCGCCTTGATGCAGCTCTTGTACCTCTCCATCCTGACTTGCGCGATTTCCCTCAACTCTCCGACCATGTCTAGGTCCTTCCTTCTTAACTGCGTGTTTTGCTCTTCCTCATAGTATTAGATTCTATGCGTCTTGATCCCCACCTCCACTGGGATGACTGCGGCCGATCCATACACCATCTGAAAGGGCGTTTCTCCCGTTGATTCTCGAGGACTAGTTCGATATGCCCACAAGACGTGCTCTAAAGACTCGAGCCACTTATTCCCCTCATGTTCCAGCCTACTCTTAATACCATTAAGAATGGTGTGATTGATTACCTCAACTTGTCCGTTGGCTTGGGGGTGTCCTACTGACGCAAACCTCTGAGTGATCTCCATGCCGGCACAGAATTGCCGCACCTTTGCGCCTTGGAATTGAGTTCCATTATCGGCGATCAAGATTCGAGGAGCTCCAAATCGGCGACATATGTTCTTCCACAGAAAGTCGATGACATTATCTTCATCGATCTTAGCAACCGGTTTAGCTTCCGCCCATTTGCTGAAATAATCCACAGCCAATATTATGAACTTCTTTTGGGCCCTAGCCAGCGGGAGAGGGACTACTATGTCTAGTCCCCATTTGTCGAAGGGGCAAGACGAGTGCATCACCCCTAGGTTCTCTGCAGGGACATGTATCTTAAGGCCATATCGCTGGCAGCTGGTACATTTCTGAACTAGTTCTTTGGCGTCTCTCATCATAGTAGGCCAGAAGTATCCGGCTCTGATTGCTCGCCTAACAATTGATTTGTAACCAGCATGGTCTCCAGCACAACCCTTGTGAATTTCCTCCAACACTGTCTCTCCTTCGCTCCTTGCGAGACATCGGGCATAGGGGTGCGTGAATGATCTCTTCAACAGGTCCCCTCCTATTATACAGTACTTCTGCCTGTATTTTTGCTTATCCTCACCATCTCCCCATTTTAGGGTCTCGATAATAGGGGACCTCGACTCCTCTCCATCTTCTACACATCCTACATACCCTACTGCTTGCTCCCTGCTAGCTGTGAGCATAGTGACGCTCCCTCTCTTATGTGGGAGAGTAGCGCTAGCTAATTTTGCCAAGTGGTCGGCTCTACTATTCTCCTCTCTAGGGATCTGCTGTATTTCGAAATTAATAAACTTCTTCTTCAATTCCTCCACTTGGCCCGCGTATTTAACCATCTTTTCGTCCTTGACTTCGTAATTACCCTGCACCTGTTGGACTACGAGTTGAGAGTCCGAGAAAGCGATCACTTCTTGAGCTCCCAACTTCTCTACCATCTCTAGCTCTCTAATCAGGGCCTCATATTCTGATTCGTTGTTGGACGCTGGGAAGTCGAAAGCGACCGCAAACTGAAGTTCTTCACCTTTAGGGGTAACGATGAACATTCCCGCTCCCGCTCCCGTGGACGTCGCTGATCCGTCCACATACACCTTCCATGCTGGAGATGGATCTGTCGGGGTGAATTCTAACACAAAGTCGGACAAAGCCTGGGCCTTGATCGCCAAACATCTTTCAAATTCGATGTCGTACTCTCCCAGCTCCACGGCCCATTTCACCATTCTTCCCGAGAGATCAGGTCTGCTCAACGTTTGCTTAAGAGGGAAATTAGTTCGGATACGCACCTTGTGTGATAAGAAATAGGGCCACAGCCTCCTTGCTGAGACCATCACAGCCAACGATGTCTTCTCGATTTCCGAATATCTTGTCTCCGCAGCTAACATGACCTTGCTCATGAAGTAGATAGGCTTTTGCACAGCTCCCTCCTCTTTTACCAACACCGAGCTAACCGCGTGGTCTCCCACTGAGAAATATAATATGAGCTCTTCCTCTGGGAGTGGCTTTGTTAGTAACGGTGTGGTGTGAAGGTATGCCTTCAGATCCTCGAATGCTTTCTGACAGTCCTCAGACCACTGGAATGGACAGTTCTTTCCCAATATTTTGAAGAAGGGAAAGCTCTTTTCTGCTAATCGAGAGATGAACCTGCTCAGCGCAGCTAGCCTTCCTGTCAATCTCTGCACTTCCTTCACTCCTTTCGGCGGTTGCATTTCCAAGATGGCATTAACCTTGGATGGGTTGACTTCAATGCCCCTCTGCGTGACCATGTATCCCAGGAACTTCCCTGACTGGACTTATGCACATTTTTCTGGGTTCAGTTTCATCCCACTATCCCTGATGGTTCCAAAGGCTTCCATCAGGTCCCTCGTATATTCCTCGGCTAAGGCCGACTTGACTAGCATATCGTCCACGTACACCTCCATGTTGCGACCCAGCTGTCCCTTAAATACCTTGTCAACCATCATTTGATAGGTAGCTCATGCGTTCTTCAATCCAAAGGGCATGCGGACATAGCCATAGGTTCCGGTCGCCGTTGCAAAGCAGACCTTATCCACATCCCCAGGATTCAACTTAACCTGGTGGTACCCCTGGTAGGCGTTCATCATACTGAGCACTTCGCATCCCGATGTAGAATCGACTAGCTGATCTATTCGGGGAAGGGGATAGTGATCCTTAGGACATGCCTTATTTAGGTCTCTGAAGTCGATACACATCCTCCAGCCCCCATTTGCTTTCTTGACCAATACTGCGTTAGCCACCCACACAGGGAATTGCACTTCCCTGATATGCCCTGCCTTAAGTAACTTTTCCACCTCGTCCTTAACTACCTGGTCCCTTTCTACCCCAAACTGCCTAAGCTTCTGCTTTACCGGTCTACTCCCTGGGATGATGTTTAGGTAGTGCATCGCGATGTTTGGATGGATCCCCGTCATGTCCGAAGGGGCAAAAGCAAAGAGATCGGCGTTCTTCCTCAGACATTCTATAAGTTCCTCAGAGACCTCTTTCTTCAGGTGCGTTCCTATCTGGGTGGTAAAATCATCTCGACCAGGGTAGAGTTCCACTTTCATCAATTCCTCATTAGGTTGAGGGTGCAAGCTCGAACCTCCTTCTCCTTCCAGCTTCATTCGTTTGTCACGTCCACTCTCAGGATGTACCTCCTTTCTACTACCCGATACTGCTTTGACTTCGTTCGCATAGCAGCGCCGGGATGCAGATTGATCTCCCGACACTTCCCCCACTTGAGTTCCAACAGGGAACTTGATCTTCAGGTGATACGTGGAAGGGATGGCCATAAATTCGTTAATTGCTGGGCGTCCTAATATGACGTTATAGGATGAGGCGACATCCACTACCAAAAAGTTGATCATCCGGACTACACTGGTTGGCTCTTGCCCTAGCCCTACAGGGAGCGCTATCTCTCCTAAGGGATGTATCCCTGCACCTCCGAATCCATATAGGGCCGTATTAACGGGTTTTAACTTCGCATCCAGGTCCATCTTCTTATAACATTCCAGAAATAGGATGTCCGCAGAGCTTCCTCCATCTATAAGGACCCGAGAGACGTCGTACCCAGCTATATCTGTCGTGATGACCAAGGCGTCATTATGGGGTCTGATTATTTCTACCTCATCTTCTGGACCAAACTGAACCCTGACGGGAGCTTCTGCTTGCCGGACCGTCTGCACCTCCCGTCCATCGGCATTCCACCCCTGAACTCGAGCATAGGGCTTCCTTGCTCTGTGTGAGTCACCTCCATTGGGCCCTCCTACTATAGTGAGTATAGAGGCCCTAGGCTGTGACGAGGCGCCCTTCTGATCACCATAGGTTGTTTTCCTTTATCTCCTGCAGATCCTTCAGGTTCCCTTCGCACGACCGGCGGATCTGGGACCCGATCCCGATACGTGAATTCTCGTAGGTGCTCTGCCCTGATGAGCCTTTCAATCTCGTCCTTCAAGTGGTAGCAGTGGTTCGTATGGTGCCCGTATTCGTTGTGAAATCTACAGAACAGATTGGACTTAGGCTTGTGGGGCCCTGTCAGACTAGTAGAAGGATGTCTCATGGTAGGATGCTTTTCTGCTATGGCTAGGATCTCTTCCAAGTTTGCTCGCAAAGGCGTATATCTTCGAGAGGGACGAGTCTGACGATGCCATGGGTCCTTGTTGTCCCTTCGGATTAAAGCAGGTCCGGGTTGAGATCTCTCCAGGACCTGCGGCCTGTTTACTCTCTCCTTATAGGGCGCTCCGGGCAACTTTTCTTCTTTTGCTTTGGCTATTTTGCTTTCTTCCAAATTAATGTACTTGTCAGCCCTATACAGTAGTTCCTCAAAAGTCTGAGGTGGCTTCTTGGATAGGGACGCGAAGAAGTCTCCATCCCTTAACCCATTAATCATGGCGCTTACTTTGACGGAGGGGGTAGCAGAAGGTACCTCTAGGGCCGCAATGTTGAACCTGCTTATATAAGCTCTGAGGCCTTCATCTTCTCCTTGCTTTAGTTGAAATAGGGACATGTCTGATTTGGGCTGTCTTCTGGCGCTAGCAAACTGGGTAATAAACATAATTTGGAACTCCTCAAATGATCGAATAGAGCCTGATGCCAACTGACTGAACCACTGTTGCGCTGCTCTCACCAACGTGTTCAAGAAAACACGACACTTAATACCGTCCGAGAAGTCATGCAGCAATACGGTGTTCTGGAAGCGTAAGAGGCGATCCACTGGGTCCGTGGTACCATCGTATTCATATGGTAACTGCTTAAAGTTACTAGACACCTCCCCTTCTAACAGTTCTTTGGCAAAAGGGGTTCCAGCCGTGAGGTTTCCTCCCAAAGAGGACCGCCCAGTGGGTCCCTGCATATCTTCCACCATCCGTTTAAGCTCTGCAACCTGGTCTTTCAATTCTTGCTCCTTTCCTTTTCAGGCACTGTTCTTGCTTCTGGTACTTCGACCTGCTTGTGAGCACTCACTGGGGAGTCGCGACGGGGGACTTACTTGCAGCATCCTGGTGGAGCCTCTACTCTTTTTTCGCCGGCTGGCAGATTCCCCATCCAGACTCATGTACTCCTCACCTCCCTTTCCACTCCCTTTCCACTCCCTTTTCCCTTCGCTCCACTGTTGTCCTTACTAGTAGCATCCATCTCATCTTCCCTCGCATCTATGCATTTTCCTTTTACCCCACTAGTTTCGTCTCCGTCTGTTACCTCCGTGAAACGTCCCTCTACCATTTCCTCTCCTTTGCTTTCAGAACGGAACTCACTGCTTTCTTCACCAGGATATCCAGCTGATCTACAGTCATACTGATGGGGGTCCCTGGTGCCACCGCTCCTAACGAAACGTCTTGAACGGTCGTCTGTCTCTGGTCTTCACCTTCAGCCACTTCTTCGAACTGGGGGTTCAGATTCTTTTGCAACGACATAAAACCCTCCGCCATTTCCCCTCAAACCTCGAATATTCTTAACCCATACTTGACTCTACTTATTACGCCCAATGAGCTTCCAACCTCAATCGTTAAGACAGATACAAATGGCTCAAACAAAGAAAATCATCGCCTCAACCCTAGTTTCCCACAGACGGCACCATTTGATACGGGTAGGGTCCCGATCAATGAAATTTATGGTCCGGGAAATGTGGAACGATGGTAGAGCTACGATTGAGATCGGGTCGGATGCGATTCCAGATTAAAGGGGCGCGTTGTAGAGAAAGAACAAGAAAAAGAAAGAAGACGCAACACCAAGGTTTACGTGGTTCGGACTCTGAAGAGTCCTACGTCCACGAGCCGGCCAACAACCATTTTCACTATGATATTGCGGATTACACGCTCAGCTCACTGTTCTCTCTCGATTTACAGACTCGAAGTAGACGAAGAAGACAATGGGTGACTTAGAGAGTGTTAGTGTGTGCGTTCTTGATGTGTTAGTGTGTGTAACAGTAATGACTTAGTTAAAAATGAGCTCTCTCCCTTTCCTTTATAGATTGCCTCCTCCACGTCAGCCAACGGGAACTATCTTATGTGTCTTAAAGGACAGTACAGACGGCTGGCATGCGCGGCACTGTAGCAGGAGGCGTCCTTTTGTCAGAAGATGTCCATCAATGAGCGATCTACACGTGTAGATGGTCCCCTCCCAGATGTCCATCAATGAGCAATTGCAGCCGTAGTGTTTGCTTTGAAGATATGGCGACACTATCTATACGGTGAACGATGCGAGATCTATACAGATCATAAGAGCTTGAAATACATTTTCACTCAGAAGGAACTGAATATGCGGAAACGAAGATGGTTAGAGCTTGTCAAGGATTACGACTGCGTAATCAACTACCATCCGGGAAAAGCTAATATTGTTGTTGATGCTCTAAGACGGAAGACAACTCAGAGTTCTATAGCTGCTATCTCAATTCAGAAATCTGCAATTGCTGACTTACAAAAGATGGACGTGGAAGTCATCAACTTTGGTGAGATCGAAGTAAGATTATCAGCTTTGACGCTTCAACCTACAATTTTGGAGAGAATCAAACAAGCACAACTGACTGATGAATACTATCAGAAGATAAAGAAAGATGTCGGGGAAGATACATCCTCAGATTTTAAAATATTTGAAGATGGCGTTCTACGATTTAGAGATCGTCTGTACGTGCCCAGCACTGATGAGATTCGAAGAAACATTTTATCCGAAGCACATTCCACGCCATACTCTGTACATCCTGGAGCAACAAAGATGTATCGAGATCTTCAGAAATATTATTGGTGGACGAGCATGAAGAAAGACATAGCGCAATTCGTTGATCAATGTCTGACCTGTCAACAAGTGAAAGCATAACATCAAAGGCCAGCGGGAATGTTACAACCTCTATCCATTCCAGAATGGAAGTGGGAACGAATTACGATGGACTTCGTCATTGGCTTGCCAAAGACTGCAAAGGGACACGATGCTATATGGGTAATCGTTGACAGATTAACCAAGTCTGCTCATTTTCTACCCGTTAGTTCGACATATACCATGGATCGATATGCAGAGCTTTATATTCAAGAAATAGTTCGACTTCATGGCGTTCCACTGTCAATAGTTTCAGATCGAGACTCCAGGCTCTTGTCAAATTTTTGGAGAAGTTTACAGAAAGCATTACTTGGACCGGATATGGTGCGAGATCACCTGTTCATCGGGACGATATTGGCGAGAAAACATTACTTGGACCGGATATGGTGCGAGAAATGACAGAGGCAGTAGCGCAAATTCGACAAAGAATGCAAACTGCTCAGAGTCGACAAAAAAGCTACGCCGACCATAAGCGAAGACCACTCAAGTTTGAAGTCGATGATTTGGTGTTCCTGAAAGTTTCCCCGATGAAAGGCGTGATGCGTTTTGGAAAGAAAGCGAAGTTAAGTCCCAGATACATTGGTCCTTTCAAAATTACGGAAAAAGTTGGCGATGTTGCATACAGGCTTGATCTTCCCTCCTCGTTGTCTCAGATACATGACGTGTTTCGTGTCTCTATGTTGCGGAAATACATCGCAGATCCTACCTGTGTTTTGAAGAGTGAACCGATCGACTTAAAACCCGATTTGAGCTATGAAGAAAAGCCAGTTGAGATTCTACTACATGAAGTGAAACAACTTAGGAATAAAAAAATTCCGCTGGTGAAAGTGTTGTGGAGGAATCAATCGGTGGAAGAAGCAACATGGGAAAGAGAGGACGATATGAGAACTCGTTACCCTGACCTATTTCGGTGTGGCGACCCCACCTTTTTAAACATAAATAGTTGGCGGGTTTTCGCAACGAAAGCCGCGGAAAGCCCATTTTACAAAAAACATATTTTTAAAACAAACTGATATTATTTTTACAGCACAACCATCTTTACACGGGCCTCGGCCCCAAAACAAAATTCAAAAGTTCCAACACACTCCACAGGTCGCATCCATGTACCGCACTGCCCTCAAAAGTCCGTGGAGTCACCGCCATCAGCCTGCCTCAGTCGCGACGTACCTCGTCGTCGGGCTCAACAATACCTACAACACGTAAAACTGAGCGATTGCCCAGTAGGTGAAAATATGCGTGAATGCAGCGTGCACTCAACCCCAATCCCGACACCTCACCATGCTATGCACGCTCGTCCCACGACCTCATCTCATCTTATCTCAACCACAGAGCCCTAGGTTGGACTAATGCACCTCATAAATAACCCTACGGCACCTACCGTAAAGTTCGAGCGGCACCAACCACTCATCTCGACGGCACCAACCGTCCATACTCATTAGTGGCACCAACCACTAATCACGACGGCACCAACCGTCTATATAAATAAAGCTGGGCGGCACCAACCGCCCATCTCGACGGCACCAACCGTCAGGTGCAACTAGTACCAACCTCAACTCGACTCCGAGTCGACAACCAGCATCGGTCACATTCTACCCCGCTCAATGACACCTTAAGGTGTCACCGTATCAATACGGTCATCCAATCTTACCTCAATATGTCGTGAGATGCAATGCGTGTCATACAAGTCGCACAGAATAACAACCACATCCCGTAAAACCCGAAAATCCAGAAACCCTTTAAAATCCCGAAAATAATACTTACAGCTGACAATAAAATAACCGTGGACCAGGGAATTTAATCAAAACCCGAAAACATTTTAATTTAAAAGATTTGGGCTGAAAATAATTTTATTTAAAAGAATTGGGTCAAAATAGAACAAATGCTCAAAATAAGTTCGTTGGTCAAACCCAAATATTTTCGGTCAAAGCCCAAACCTAATTCGCGAAAACCTAAAATTGGTCCGCGATGTCTCATGGTTCGCAAAAGACCTCAACTCGCGAATCCTTCTTTTCGCGAACTCTCTGGCCCGCGAAAACTGATTTTCGGTCCGCATCTATTTCTTATTCGCGAACTCTCTGGCCCGCGAAAACTGGTTTTCGGCCCGCATCTATTTCTTATTCGCGAACTCTCTGGCCCGCGAAAACTGGTTTTCGGCCCGTGATGTCTCACAGTTTGCGAACTACCTCAGCCCGCGAAAATTTTTTTTCAGCCCGCGATAACCTTTCTCCCTCTCAATTCGCAAAATAACTGGCCCGCGAAAACCCTTATTCGGTCCGAAAACATGACATTCGCCAAAACACAAGTAAACCCAGAAAATGAAGAACAGTATGCGAAAAACACTAAGTTCTTCAATTCTTCAAGAAATTTCATCACACAAACATCCTTCTAACTCGCATAAACACCTGACTAAATTATAGAACTCATATGTTGAGCTCGAACAAGCATCATAACACTTCAAAAACATCACAAAAGTACCAGAAATTCGAGAACTAAAAATCAGATTTAACGAAAACATTTACGTGTTGTAGATGAAATCTTCACCTACCTCACGTCCTAGCTATCTTACGAATTTTCTGGACTGTTTTTAGCTAGAAATCCTTGTGTCTGACAGCTATTTGCTTCTCCTTTCTCTTCTTTTCTTTTCTGTTTCGCTCCAGTGATAAGAGAAGTTTTCTTTCTTATCTTTTTGTCTTGTTTTAATCGTTGCTCCTTACCAATGATAAAAGATGATAAGGAGGTGACAAACCCATTACGTGGTTTTCCCTCATAGCTAAGGAAACTTTTATTTTCTTTCATTCTTATACTTAAACTATTTGGGCCAAATTTGAAACTATACTTGGGCCATACTATTTCAATACTTATGTTATTGGATTTCTATTAAGTCGGGCCGTTCGAATAATTCTCGACAATTCTCTACGGTTCTTACCCGAAATTTTGGCTTACCCGAAATTTCATTTCGGGTTTCACTCGAAACTTACTTTATAAATTTCGAATATACTATGCGTAATTCCCGTATTAAAATTTTACGGGTATTACATCCTTCCCCCCTTAAAAGAATTTCGTCCCCGAAATTATGCCAATTGGAATAACTTGGGGTGTCGATCTCTCCTGTTCTCTTCTTCTAATGAGGTAGGAAACTCCTACCTTTGTCACATAGTCGGCCGACACCTCTGAATGTGTGGCGCGATTCCTAACATTAATTAATGGAAGTGGGGTATAATTAACGTACCCGTCGAAAAAGTAGGATTGGTTTCCGTCTCCTCGTTCGTGAGTGTGAAAACTCGAGCGGGAACTAGTGGTGGTCTTACTGGTGGTTGGGCTGAACTCTGTATTAGATTATTCCGACAATTCTTAGCATAGTGCCCCAGCTTTCCACATCGGAAGCATTGTAGATTAGAATTCGGATTGGGCCTCATTCCGAAGCATACTCCAAAGTGGTAACGTCCGCATTGCTGGCACCGTGGGGCCGAATTCGGAGGTCTAGCAGGGATATTGGTCGGTCCCTGATTTGGCTTTGGCCGCCAATTTCTTTGTCCCGCACGATCGTCCAAAGGGTTGTTATTGGGATTTTTCTCAAAATATTGACGTTTCCGATCGCCTCCATTCCTTTGCTGATTTTCCATTTTCCGCTTTGCTTCCTGCGACTCTAAAATTTGAGCTTCTGCCTTCTCCGCGATCATTGCTCGTTCAGCCACATGATTGAACGCTTCTCCTCGCATACTTGCTATACTTACATCTCGGTGGATCTCGGGGTTGAGACCTATTGTGAATCGTGCTACTTTTAGAGTATCTGTTGCCACCATATGTGGGGCAAAACGGGATAGTTCTTCGAATTTGCGGATGTATTCCGCAATCGTCATTTTTCCTTGCTTCAAGTTTATGAATTCGTTCATTCGTTGCGCTTGCTCATGTGCCGTAAAATATTTGCCGTAGAATAGTTCCTTGAACCTGTCCCATGTCATTGAGTTTTCCAAGATCTTGATGGTATCCCACCAAAATCTGGCGTTTCCTCTTAGCAAGAACACGGCACATAGGACTTTTTCACTCTCCGGCACCCGACCGTAGAGGAACATGTCTTCGACAGTGCGCAACCAATCCTCTGCCACGATGGGATCAGAAGTGTCCTCGAAAATAGGAGGGCTTAACTTTCGAAACCTTTCCCCTATGATTCCATCCGGTTCAGGCTGAGGGGATGGATGGTGTTCGGAAAAACCTCGATGCTGAATAAGATCATTAATCTGATCCGACTGTCGCTGGATCAGTTCTGTGAGTTTCATGACTATTGAATCATGTTCCTGCGTAGGGGGCTCAGTTTCATTCCTACGGCTCAATTCTCCTACATCTACTCTTCTTCCTCTCGGCATTTTATAATTTAATCTCTACAATTAAGCAAGCACATAATTAATAATACGTAATCACGTCAAACTATAAAACTCACAGGCAAGGCTGATCCTCCCGGCTTTTGAGCAGCAGTACATGGACAGTCTTCAGAATCTAAAGCCTATGCTCTGATACCACCTTGTGGCGACCCCACCTTTTTAAACATAAATAGTTGGCGGGTTTTCGCAACGAAAGCCGCGGAAAGCCCATTTTACAAAAAACATATTTTTAAAACAAACTGATATTATTTTTACAGCACAACCATCTTTACACGGGCCTCGGCCCCAAAACAAAATTCAAAAGTTCCAACACACTCCAGCATCCATGTACCGCACTGCCCTCAAAAGTCCGTGGAGTCACCGCCATCAGCCTGCCTCAGTCGCGACGTACCTCGTCGTCGGGCTCAACAATACCTACAACACGTAAAACTGAGCGATTGCCCAGTAGGTGAAAATATGCGTGAATGCAGCGTGCACTCAACCCCAATCCCGACACCTCACCATGCTATGCACGCTCGTCCCACGACCTCATCTCATCTTATCTCAACCACAGGGCCCTAGGTTGGACTAATGCACCTCATAAATAACCCTACGGCACCTACCGTAAAGTTCGAGCGGCACCAACCACTCATCTCGACGGCACCAACCGTCCATACTCATTAGTGGCACCAACCACTAATCACGACGGCACCAACCGTCTATATAAATAAAGCTGGGCGGCACCAACCGCCCATCTCGACGGCACCAACCGTCAGGTGCAACTAGTACCAACCTCAACTCGACTCCGAGTCGACAACCAGCATCGGTCACATTCTACCCCGCTCAATGACACCTTAAGGTGTCACCGTATCAATACGGTCATCCAATCTTACCTCAATATGTCGTGAGATGCAATGCGTGTCATACAAGTCGCACAGAATAACAACCACATCCCGTAAAACCCGAAAATCCAGAAACCCTTTAAAATCCCGAAAATAATACTTACAGCTGACAATAAAATAACCGTGGACCAGGGAATTTAATCAAAACCCGAAAACATTTTAATTTAAAAGATTTGGGCTGAAAATAATTTTATTTAAAAGAATTGGGTCAAAATAGAACAAATGCTCAAAATAAGTTCGTTGGTCAAACCCAAATATTTTCGGTCAAAGCCCAAACCTAATTCGCGAAAACCTAAAATCGGTCCGCGATGTCTCATGGTTCGCAAAAGACCTCAACTCGCGAAAACCTTCTTTTCGCGAACTCTCTGGCCCGCGAAAACTGGTTTTCGGTCCGCATCTATTTCTTATTCGCGAACTCTCTGGCCCGCAAAAACTGGTTTTCGGCCCGTGATGTCTCACAGTTCGCGAACTACCTCAGCCCGCGAAATTTTTTTTTCAGCCCGCGATAACCTTTCTCCCTCTCAATTCGCAAAATAACTGGCCCGCGAAAACCCTTATTCGGTCCGAAAACATGACATTCGCCAAAACACAAGTAAACCCAGAAAATGAAGAACAGTATGCGAAAAACACTAAGTTCTTCAATTCTTCAATAAATTTCATCACACAAACATCCTTCTAACTCACATAAACACCTGACTAAATTATAGAACTCATATGTTGAGCTCGAACAAGCATCATAACACTTCAAAAACATCACAAAAGTACCAGAAATTCGAGAACTAAAAATCAGATTTAACGAAAACATTTACGTGTTGTAGATGAAATCTTCACCTACCTCACGTCCTAGCTATCTTACGAATTTTCTGGACTGTTTTTAGCTAGAAATCCTTGTGTCTGACAGCTATTTGCTTCTCCTTTCTCTTCTTTTCTTTTCTGTTTCGCTCCAGTGATAAGAGAAGTTTTCTTTCTTATCTTTTTGTCTTGTTTTAATCGTTGCTCCTTACCAATGATAAAAGATGATAAGGAGGTGACAAACCCATTACGTGGTTTTCCCTCATAGCTAAGGAAACTTTTATTTTCTTTCATTCTTATACTTAAACTATTTGGGCCAAATTTGAAACTATACTTGGGCCATACTATTTCAATACTTATGTTATTGGATTTCTATTAAGTCGGGCCGTTCGAATAATTCTCGACAATTCTCTACGGTTCTTACCCGAAATTTTGGCTTACCCGAAATTTCATTTCGGGTTTCACTCGAAACTTACTTTATAAATTTCGAATATACTATGCGTAATTCCCGTATTAAAATTTTACGGGTATTACATCCTTCCCCCCTTAAAAGAATTTCGTCCCCGAAATTATGCCAATTGGAATAACTTGGGGTGTCGATCTCTCCTGTTCTCTTCTTCTAATGAGGTAGGAAACTCCTACCTTTGTCACATAGTCGGCCGACACCTCTGAATGTGTGGCGCGATTCCTAACATTAATTAATGGAAGTGGGGTATAATTAACGTACCCGTCGAAAAAGTAGGATTGGTTTCCGTCTCCTCGTTCGTGAGTGTGAAAACTCGAGCGGGAACTAGTGGTGGTCTTACTGGTGGTTGGGCTGAACTCTGTATTAGATTATTCCGACAATTCTTAGCATAGTGCCCCAGCTTTCCACATCGGAAGCATTGTAGATTAGAATTCGGATTGGGCCTCATTCCGAAGCATACTCCAAAGTGGTAACGTCCGCATTGCTGGCACCGTGGGGCCGAATTCGGAGGTCTAGCAGGGATATTGGTCGGTCCCTGATTTGGCTTTGGCCGCCAATTTCTTTGTCCCGCACGATCGTCCAAAGGGTTGTTATTGGGATTTTTCTCAAAATATTGACGTTTCCGATCGCCTCCATTCCTTTGCTGATTTTCCATTTTCCGCTTTGCTTCCTGCGACTCTAAAATTTGAGCTTCTGCCTTCTCCGCGATCATTGCTCGTTCAGCCACATGATTGAACGCTTCTCCTCGCATACTTGCTATACTTACATCTCGGTGGATCTCGGGGTTGAGACCTATTGTGAATCGTGCTACTTTTAGAGTATCTGTTGCCACCATATGTGGGGCAAAACGGGATAGTTCTTCGAATTTGCGGATGCATTCCGCAATCGTCATTTTTCCTTGCTTCAAGTTTATGAATTCGTTCATTCGTTGAGCTTGCTCATGTGCCGTAAAATATTTGCCGTAGAATAGTTCCTTGAACCTGTCCCATGTCATTGAGTTTTCCAAGATCTTGATGGTATCCCACCAAAATCTGGCGTTTCCTCTTAGCAAGAACACGGCACATAGGACTTTTTCACTCTCCGGCACCCGACCGTAGAGGAACATGTCTTCGACAGTGCGCAACCAATCCTCTGCCACGATGGGATCAGAAGTGTCCTCGAAAATAGGAGGGCTTAACTTTCGAAACCTTTCCCCTATGATTCCATCCGGTTCAGGCTGAGGGGATGGATGGTGTTCGGAAAAACCTCGATGCTGAATAAGATCATTAATCTGATCCGACTGTCGCTGGATCAGTTCGGTGAGTTTCATGACTATTGAATCATGTTCCTGCGTAGGGGGCTCGGTTTCATTCCTACGGCTCGATTCTCCTACATCTACTCTTCTTCCTCTCGGCATTTTATAATTTAATCTCTACAATTAAGCAAGAACATAATTAATAATACGTAATCACGTCAAACTATAAAACTCACAGGCAAGGCTGATCCTCCCGGCTTTTGAGCAGCAGTACATGGACAGTCTTCAGAATCTAAAGCCTATGCTCTGATACCACCTTGTGGCGACCCCACCTTTTTAAACATAAATAGTTGGCGGGTTTTCCTAACGAAAGCCGCGGAAAGCCCATTTTACAAAAAACATATTTTTAAAACAAACTGATATTATTTTTACAGCACAACCATCTTTACACGGGCCTCGGCCCCAAAACAAAATTCAAAAGTTCCAACACACTCCAGCATCCATGTACCGCACTGCCCTCAAAAGTCCGTGGAGTCACCGCCATCAGCCTGCCTCAGTCGCGACGTACCTCGTCGTCGGGCTCAACAATACCTACAACACGTAAAACTGAGCGATTGCCCAGTAGGTGAAAATATGCGTGAATGCAGCGTGCACTCAACCCCAATCCCGACACCTCACCATGCTATGCACGCTCGTCCCACGACCTCATCTCATCTTATCTCAACCACAGGGCCCTAGGTTGGACTAATGCACCTCATAAATAACCCTACGGCACCTACCGTAAAGTTCGAGCGGCACCAACCACTCATCTCGACGGCACCAACCGTCCATACTCATTAGTGGCACCAACCACTAATCACGACGGCACCAACCGTCTATATAAATAAAGCTGGGCGGCACCAACCGCCCATCTCGACGGCACCAACCGTCAGGTGCAACTAGTACCAACCTCAACTCGACTCCGAGTCGACAACCAGCATCGGTCACATTCTACCCCGCTCAATGACACCTTAAGGTGTCACCGTATCAATACGGTCATCCAATCTTACCTCAATATGTCGTGAGATGCAATGCGTGTCATACAAGTCGCACAGAATAACAACCACATCCCGTAAAACCCGAAAATCCAGAAACCCTTTAAAATCCCGAAAATAATACTTACAGCTGACAATAAAATAACCGTGGACCAGGGAATTTAATCAAAACCCGAAAACATTTTAATTTAAAAGATTTGGGCTGAAAATAATTTTATTTAAAAGAATTGGGTCAAAATAGAACAAATGCTCAAAATAAGTTCGTTGGTCAAACCCAAATATTTTCGGTCAAAGCCCAAACCTAATTCGCGAAAACCTAAAATCGGTCCGCGATGTCTCATGGTTCGCAAAAGACCTCAACTCGCGAATCCTTCTTTTCGCGAACTCTCTGGCCCGCGAAAACTGGTTTTCGGTCCGCATCTATTTCTTATTCGCGAACTCTCTGGCCCGCGAAAACTGGTTTTCGGCCCGCATCTATTTCTTATTCGCGAACTCTCTGGCCCGCGAAAACTGGTTTTCGGCCCGTGATGTCTCACAGTTTGCGAACTACCTCAGCCCGCGAAAATTTTTTTTCAGCCCGCGATAACCTTTCTCCCTCTCAATTCGCAAAATAACTGGCCCGCGAAAACCCTTATTCGGTCCGAAAACATGACATTCGCCAAAACACAAGTAAACCCAGAAAATGAAGAACAGTATGCGAAAAACACTAAGTTCTTCAATTCTTCAAGAAATTTCATTACACAAACATCCTTCTAACTCACATAAACACCTGACTAAATTATAGAACTCATATGTTGAGCTCGAACAAGCATCATAACACTTCAAAAACATCACAAAAGTACCAGAAATTCGAGAACTAAAAATCAGATTTAACGAAAACATTTACGTGTTGTAGATGAAATCTTCACCTACCTCACGTCCTAGCTATCTTACGAATTTTCTGGACTGTTTTTAGCTAGAAATCCTTGTGTCTGACAGCTATTTGCTTCTCCTTTCTCTTCTTTTCTTTTCTGTTTCGCTCCAGTGATAAGAGAAGTTTTCTTTCTTATCTTTTTGTCTTGTTTTAATCGTTGCTCCTTACCAATGATAAAAGATGATAAGGAGGTGACAAACCCATTACGTGGTTTTCCCTCATAGCTAAGGAAACTTTTATTTTCTTTCATTCTTATACTTAAACTATTTGGGCCAAATTTGAAACTATACTTGGGCCATACTATTTCAATACTTATGTTATTGGATTTCTATTAAGTTGGGCCGTTCGAATAATTCTCGACAATTCTCTACGGTTCTTACCCGAAATTTTGGCTTACCCGAAATTTCATTTCGGGTTTCACTCGAAACTTACTTTATAAATTTCGAATATACTATGCGTAATTCCCGTATTAAAATTTTACGGGTATTACATTCGGTAAGTTGAATTTCGAGGACGAAATTCTTTTAAGGAGGAGATGATGTTGTTAGGAATATTTTTAGTTGTGTTCTTATAGTCTTTTGGGTCTTTGTATACTTGAAATATTTATTTGTATTGTTGTTTTAGACTTAGGCTCATTATATTAGATGTTTAGTTTGTCTAGGGACCAAAAATGTAATTATGCCAAAATATTGGCATAAAGGTGGGCTAGGGCTTCCACTTGTAATAATCCTTAAATTGAAAGAAATTCCCACTTGAGAAAAAGCAGCATCCGCCACCTCTCTCCCCCTCTCACTGTTCTATCAACGAAAACCATCCAAAGGAGAGAAGAGAGCAAAATCCATATAAAATCCCGAGGGTTGCTGGCTTTTGGTGACCTACAAGTGGTATCAGAGCCACCGTGTTAACGAGTATGGTAACTAAACGGATTTTTGGTTCGAATTTTACAGGTTTTGCTGCCATTTTTTTTTAAACTCATTTTCGAACTGTTGAACACCTTGAACTGCATTTTTAGCTTCGATTTTTGGGTTTAAGCTGGAGTTTTGAGTGTTCCTAAACTGGTTTTGATCTTTTGAACACAAAAGAGATTGTTTGCAGCATTTTTAAGAAGTTTTTAAGCCATTTTCGTACCCAGATTTACATTTTCGGTACTAGAACTTGTGTTTTCGGTACCAGAAATCTTTAAGTCTGCAGGAAAAAGTTCTCGGCATTAGAAGTTTTCGCCGCTACAGTGCCCTCTAAAGTTTTCGCAATCTCAAACGTTTTCGGCACTGAAGTTTTTGCCGCTACAGTGTCTCTAAAAGTTTTCGCAATCAGCCCAAGTTTTCGACACTGAGGTTTTCGGCGCTACGGTACATAAAGTTTTCGGTATTGAAAGGTTTTCGGTATTTAAAAACTTTTCGGCACCAAGCTTATTTGAAAGGAAAAGTTTTCGGTCTTCACAGAGAAAAGTTCTCGGCACTCACACATAGAAAAGATTTCGGTATTCAAAAACTTTTCGATTCATACATAAAACTTTTCGGCTCTCAAAAGTTCTCGGGTCAAAGCCTTAAGAAAAGATTTTGGTCAACAAAAGTTTTCGGGTCTAAGTTTTGAGAAAAGTTTTCGGTCAACAAAAGTTTTCGGTCAAACTACTGTAGTTTTTGGTCAACACGTAGTTTTTGGCCCAATTAAGTTCTCGACCCAGCCCAGAAAACTTATCGTAACATAAAACTTTTCGATACTTAAAACTTTTCGGCACTCAAAGGTTTTCGGCATTGATATTTTAAAAAAAAAAAAGGTTTTCGGTACTACTGTTCATCCGCAAAAAGTTTCGGTAAAAATAAAGTTGTCGGTGCTACAGTAGTTTTCGGTGTTACTGTTCATCCGCAAAAAAAAAAAAAAAAAAGTTTTCCGTGTTACAGTAGTTTTCGGTGTTACTGTTCATCCGAAAAGTTTTCGGCAAAAAAAAAAAAAAAAATTCCAATACAAAACTTTTCGGGTCTGTACTGTTTAAACTGAGAAAATAACTAATTCATAAAATTTTTTCGGTATTACTCCTCTTAAAAGTTTTCACAAATGATTATAAAAAGTTTTCGGTATTTAACTGTTTCAGTTTCGTAAAAATCTTCGGAAATTTTTTTTTCAAAAGTTCTGGCATTCTGTGACACTCGAAACTCAAACGTTTTCGGGTTAGACACTAAAACATTCGGTACAGAAAAAGTTTTCGGTATTCACCTTAGGAACTTTTCGGCATTTCACTGTTTCGAAATTTTTTACGATGAGCTATCTTTTTACGAAATTTTTTTTCTTCTTTGCGAAAACTTACACTTTGAAAATTTTCTATGAGCAAAAGTTAGAACTTTTCGGTATAAAACTTCTCGGCAACAATACTTAGATTCTTTCTTTTAACTGCTCGAACCAAAATTCGTTTAGACCTACTCAACTAACACGTCGATCCAAGCCTAGCAACCCTCATAAAATAAATTAAGAAAAAATATATGGATGCTTCGAAAGACAAGTGGAGGACTTCGCTTCATCTGACTCAGAGGTAAACTCTTCCGACTTGGAAAATGAACTCATTAAGTGTATCATTGCTTTGAATGAACTTAGCAAAGATCTTTAAAGGGCAAAAGGCCTGAAGGATCCCAAGCAAAGAGTAAGTGTGATCTAAGTAGTCAACAAAAGGAGGACATCCTTAAGATGCAGCTAAAAGAGACACACGAAATCATTGATTGTTTATCATCTAAGGTAGCAAAATATGATTTACAAATTATTGACCTTACTAAAGAATTGTCTACCAGTGAACTGAACAGGAATAAAACAGTCAATGAGTTAAAATCTAGGCTAGAAAACAATCAACGTGTCCTTACTCAGAACCTCATAGAAAAGGGATGTGAAATAACACGTTCGATTAATGCTGAAGCAATGATCTCAAAATTGGCCCAAATTAGAGATCTAACCAAACGCCTAGAAACCTCTGAGTGTGAGCGAGGTGCGTGGTCTGCAAAATATAATTGACTCTAGGAGGAACGATTGAATTTACTCTCCAAAATTTAAATATTGGAGGTCAATCTCTCAGTTAGAGCAAATGAGCTTAATAATTCGTTAACTGCCGAGACAAATGCTTCCGCTCCATATATTCAGGCAGTTATTTAGAAATTTGCAGACCTCAGCATAACTTTGGAGTCTGAACGTGAAAGGCCCTAAATATCCAACTAAACAAACATAAATATCCAACTAAACAAACATTGAAATGATTTTACCACGATTAGATTGGAAGAAGTTGCTTAGCGTGGGGTGTTGTGTGTTCTTGAGGTGCTTGGGTGGCTCCTTCTCTCTAAAAGCTTATCTCTCTAAATAGTTTTCACACAATGCACTTTATTATGTGTTAGGGTTTTAGTATTTATACCACAAGTTGGTATATAATACTTGGGCCCCCTAACAAAGCCCAATTACACCAAGCCTCTTATAAAGAGAATCTTTATAAATACACAACTGTTGGAAGTATTTTATAGTGTTCAATAATCAAGTTATCTTTGTCTAGGGACTTAATTGTAATATATGTATAGTTAGGGACTAGAATGCAAATATACCAATATTGATTGGTATATATAGGGCAAGTGTGTGTACAATACACACAACTTGAGTTTAGCTTTCTCTCACTAGAAACACTCTCTCTAATCACTATCTAAGTTAGGGTTAATTGTAGAGAGAGAAAGAGGTTATTTAGAGAGAAAGTGTGTGATTAATGAAGATTTGATTGAATATTACCCAAATGCTTCTGCTCAATCTTGTTCAAGGTAATTTCGATTGATCTATGCTCAAGTTCATATGTTGGATGTTAAAAACGGACCTAACAATTGGTATCAGAGCCAAAATCGTGTGAATTGATCAATTTTTGATTGCTGAAATTTGTTTTTCGTATGGTGTTCTTGGCGCCATTTCATCTTTTTCGCATGACTATATGATTTTCGTATGCTATTTTGATTGCTGTTTTTCGCTTGATGCTGAACGAAAACTACTTGCGAATCATTTGGTGTATGTTAATTGCGATTATCTTCGATTAATTGAGCTCAATTTGGACTGAGATTGAAATTTGCGATCGAATTTTTTTCTTCAACTTCAAACTGTTCTTTGGTGAAAATGCAAAATTGGACTATATTTTGGTTTCTATAGTGTTAATCGAGTGTTTTAGATGATTACTCATTCAATTTCGATTGATTAACTGTGCTTAATGTGTTAATTTGAGTGTTATTTGAAGATTGTTAGGTCCGTTTTTAACATCCAACATATGAACTCGAGCATAGATTTAATCGAAATTACCTTGAACAAGATTGAGCGGAAGCATTTGGGTAATATTCAATCAAATCTTCATTAAACACAAACTTTCTCTCCAATTAACCTATTTCTCTCTCTACAATTAACCCTAGCTTAGATAGTGATTAGAGAGAGTGTTTCTAGTGAGAGAAAGCTAAACTCAAGTTGTGTGTATTTTACACACACTTGCCCTATATATACCAATCAATATTGGTATATTTGCATTCTAGTCCCTAACTATACATATATTACAATTAAGTCCCTAGACAAAGATAACTTGATTATTGAACACTATAAAATACTTCCAACAATCTCCCCCTTAGTGTTCAATTATAATTGAAGCTTCGGTTGTCTTTGTCTCTCGAATCTTCAGTCTTCATCATCAGTTGAACACAACAGAATAATTTCCAACAATCTCCCCCTTTGTGCTCAACTTTGAATTTGACACGGTCTTTGTTGCTGTTTGAAGAAATATCTGAGAGCGTCTGGAGAATCTTCAGTCTCCCCATATTTACATGCACCCTCATTTTCTTCTTTGCAACTTGAATATTCGTCACCTTCTTGCATATATCAGAGTCGCGCGGATCATCAGCATTGACTTGTCGTGTATGCTCGAAACATGGAGAGAGGTCTTGTTTGTTGTGGTTCAGCACGTGCGTTGAAAGCTTGGCTTCTTTAATAAGTTCACGTGCTTGGCCTTCTTGATATACTTCTCCCCCTCATGGCGATTCATTTGTATCGTCATGCTGTGTGATCAAGGTGAACCAGAGTGTTCGCTGAACGTGTTGGCGTTGAATTCCGGATGAAGTACCTGAAAATGGGACAGACGACCAATCATCGTGAAACATCCCTAGATGTCACTCTTGGTCGTTGATGCAAAGTCACACAGACTTGCATTTGAAGGGACTAAGGGGCCACATAGGCAACCCGTTGACATCATTCTAGAGTCGTGCTCCAGAAGATGGCCTGCTACCGTTGTTGTTTTTATGTTGCAACGGCAGGACTTCCTTCTGATCATAGAAGCACATTATTTAATGATGCGTCTACAGAAGTTCTGGCATGGTCACGTAGACCTGCAATATGTGTGTAAAAGAATGTATGTGTCCTAGAAAAATTGAAAAAAATATTTAGGCTATGAGGACACACTAGACATTGAATGATGGGTCTACAGAAGTTCTGGCATGGTCACGTAGACCTGCAATATGTTTGTAAAAGAATGTATGTGTCCTAGAAAATGTAAAAAAAATTTAGGTTATGAGGACACACTAGACATTAAAGTGTTCAAGAAAGTCGTGGTGTGGGGCTGTGGACCACTTTGTTCAATATCTCCCGCTTCCAAATGAAACGGTGATAGCATATGCGGTTCCCCGTGAGATATTGAAACATCTGTCTTTAGGGAGACAAATGAGTAGCTAGGAAGGGTCGTGCATGCGCCTTTGGACCAGATGAAGCGTCTTCTACCCGGGATCTGATAAATAAGTCATGTACCTATATGGTTATGGCCCGGATAGTTTGTGGTTGAGTTGTAAGGATGTCATCGTGATACGCTCAATACCCTCACATACACTCGGGGTTTGTTCCTGGGTTAGGATCAGTTAGGTCTACTGAACCTTTGGAACAGGTATGTGAACAACTCTTTTGTGTCCATGCGTTTTATTGACATTTAGGTAGCACTCCCTCTTAAAAGCATGAAGTTTGTATTCTGGGCATTCTTCCCTTAAGCTCTAGCGCCTTTTCATTGTAACACTCCCCCTAAATAGTTGCGCTATTTCTAATATGATGCCCTTGCTCCCCCTAAAGTTGTGCGCTCTTGTAGATTTTTGCCTCTTACTTTCTTTCAAGTTATGCGCCTTTTGTGATTGAAGCACACTCCCCTTTTGAACATTTTGCGCCTTTTTTGATATTGCGCTTATGAGTATTACTTCCCCTAAAACATATGCGCTTTTTACAATAAACTATGGTAATACGCTCTTTTGAAACTCTTGCACCTTTTCTATCCACTCCCCCCTTTTTTTTTTATGGCCTTATTTTTATTTAATTAATTTTTTTTTTTTTTATGGCCTTATTTTTATTTTTTATTTTTTATTTTTTTTTTATGGCCTTATTTTTCTTTTTTTTTAATGGCCTTATTTTTCTTTTTCTCCCCCTTTTTTTTTTATGGCCTCTTTTTTTTTTTTTTTTTTTTGGCCCCTCTTTTTTTTTTTTTATTGAACAGAAAACTAGAACTAAAAATAATGTCAAATCAAGAGCTTTGGAATAGTCTTGATTTGGTGTGTTTGCTCACGTCACAAACCGATCACGTGTGTGGAGCAAACCGAATACCACACGTGTCGGAGTCTTGTGCGACTGCTCATCATCGCATACCGACCATACATGTGGAGCAATCGTCGTCTCTTTACCATGTATGATCGGGAACCTGCAAAACAAATTATCGGGATTTTGGTACCCATTTTTGGACGGGTCCTCCCTGGTTAGCAGTGAAACAATTATGCATATAAGGTTCAAATTTGGAAGCAAAATTATCACAAAAAGCAGTCATAGGAATCCACATTTGTCGAGGACTACTTATTTCCATTTGTAGCTTAGGTTTCCAAATTTGTTGTACCTTTTTGAATTTTAACTTTTCAGCATCGGTGAATGTGTGTCTTTTTGTAGAAGAGAAAATTTTCTCTTTCGCCAGTCGCTTAAGATGTAATTCGGATTTGACTTTGACCGGGTACTTGAGAGAGGAATACGAGCTTATAGAATCAATAGCATTAAGTATAGAAGTGTCGTATTTCCTACCTTCTAGACTCACATCATTCACTTTGTAATGTGTACTAAATGAGCTACTTTTGTTAAGACAATTATTACTTTTGGACGTTTCAGTTTTAATAGAGAATGTGTATTTATTGTCTGTTTTAGCTTTAGTAGCTTCTAGCTTTATCTTTGAAATGACTTTAGGAATTTTTGGAGGAAGAATAGAGTTAGGAACAATTTTGTTTATTGTAATAGAAAATGAATTGTCTTGCTCTATTCTTTCCTGCTTTATAGGTTTAGTCATTTGAGTTTTCTGATCCTGTTTAGAAGATATATCGTTTAAAGGTTCAGGTTTTACAGGATAAATGGTTGTAGTTGTGCCCTTTTCTAAGGAATATTTGAGAAATGAATTCTCCTTTAAAAGCTTATCCATTTTTGCTCGAAACTCTTTACGTTCTGATTCCAGAAGAGAATGTAATTCAGCAATTTTGCGTTCATTTTCTAGAATATCACAATCTTTAGAGTTTGGTTTTGTTGATTGTATAGAATGTTCCTTGTTTGGCACGGACTCAATTGTTTGAGTCGACTTATTTAGACACAATATAGTTTCTTTTATTTGGTGTTGCTCAGTTTGTCCTCGTTTAGCTAGAACATCTTCTAATTCTTTAATTTTTGAATATAATTGATTTCTTTGTTCAAGAAGACTTTTATTTTGGGGTGCACTATTTATGTTTTCGTCTCTACATGTAGATAATTCTTTTGTAAGTTCGCTTATAGTTGATTCTTGTTGTGCGACCCTTGTCTTTAAGCTCGTCAGCCTTTCTTGTTCTATTGTTAGTTTATTTTTAAGAATAGATTTTTCTTCTAAACTCTTAACTAAGCAGTTGTAATTATTTTCTAGCCTAGCTTCTAATTCTTTGATTTTTATCAAGTAGTTGGCTTCCATATTTACTTTTTGGGTTGGATGTTTTTTGATCGTTATCGTGTTTTTGAATTGATATTAAATTTTGGATCAATGTGTTCGAATAGATTTTCGAAGGATTAAGTTTTCAGAAGTTTAGGTATCAAAAAAAAACTTTTGAAATGATTAGAAAAGAAAAAAAACTTATACCGAGAATTATTTTTGTACCGAAAAATTTTACCAGTCCAAAAAAATTTTGTTACCCAAAACTTTTTCGAATGAACCAGGAATCTTTTTAAAGCAGGTACGCAAAAAATCTCGTAGCTAAAAATTTAAAATTTTAGGACTCGAGAACCAGGAATCTTTTGAAATATTTTTTTTTTTTTTTTTTTTTTCTTTTTTCTACCTAAAACTATCGAAAGCTTTGCGGTATCGAAAATCTTTTTCCCATCATAAGTTTTCGCATGTGTAAATATTTTTTCGTATTATAAGAGTTTTTCGTATGAGAGGGGATACGAAAACTTTAAAGAAATAATAAAATATTCATACGAAAATTTTTAGTGAAGGTTTTCGTATCACAAATATTTTTCGTATAGATTTTCGGACGATAAAAGTTTTCGTATCCACTGTAGCGTTCGAAAACTTTGAAAAATATTTTTCGTATGTTTTCGTACGACAAAAAAATGTTTTTCGTATATGTTTTCGTACGACAAAATATTTTTCGTATGTTTTCGTACGACAAAAAAAAAGTTTTTCGTATATGTTTTCGTATGATAAATGTTTTCTGTCACTGTAGCGTTCGAAAACTTTGTTTTTCGTATATGTTTTCGTACGAAAAATGTTATCAAAATTTTTTTTGAATGGTGTTTTCGTATGAGATATTTTTCGTACGAGAAAATTTTTTTTTTTTTTTTTTTAACGTATGAACAGCGTGCGAAAAAAAGTTTTATTTTTCGTATAGATATTTTTTTTTTCGGATGAACAGTAGCGTGCGAGAAAAAAAGATTTATTTTTCGGAAAATTTTTTTTTTTTCCGGATCAGTACTTTGTCGTACGATAAAATTGTATGTATTAAATGACTTTTTCGTATGAATATTTTTCGTACGCAAAAACTGATTTATTTTCGTATCAATATAATTTTCAAGAATATTTTCGTACTTAAAACAAATTTCGTATGGGAAGTTTTTCGTATCAAAGCATAAGATTTTCGTATGTGAAAACAACTTCAAAATTTTCGTATCCAAGTTTTTCGTATGAAAGTCAGACAATAGTTTTTCGTATGGACTTTTTCGTACGAGAAAAAAAATTTCGTGTTAAAATAGTTTTTCGTATTAGAATTTCGTACGAAAATCAAGTTTTTCGTATCTAACGTTTTTCGTATGACGAAAAAGAAAAGTCAACACGAAAAAATTTTATAATGTGAGAGATACGAAAATTTTGGTCAATGCGAAAGCTGATACGAAAACAGTGTCATGCGAAAAATAAAGCTTGATACGAAAAACTTTGAATGGTGCGAAAACTTCTATTTGGTGAGAAAACGTGAGAGTATAATGCGAATTATTCAAATAACATTCAAATTATCACTTAAAGCACAGTTAATCGATCGAAATTGAATGGGTAATCATCTAAAACACTCGATTAACACAATAGAAACCAAAATAGAGTTCAATTTAGCAATTTAGCGAAGAACAGTTTGAAGGTTAAAAAAAATAGTTCGATCGACACAACTCAATTCAATTCAGAATTAGCATTCGATTAAGCATATAGTCAAGATAATCAGTGTTGCGAAAAGATTTCGCTCAGTATCATACAAAAATCACAGATCAATCATCATTTCAGCTCAAATCACTGTAGCATGCGAAAAATGCTTCTTTTTTTTTTTTTTTTTTTTGAAGAACATCATACGAAAAAAAATTCAGCAACAAAAATTGGTCAATTCAACAACGAATTTGGCTCTGATACCAATTGTTAGGTCCGTTTTTAACATCCAACATATGAACTCGAGCATAGATTTAATCGAAATTACCTTGAACAAGATTGAGCGGAAGCATTTGGGTAATATTCAATCAAATCTTCATTAAACACAAACTTTCTCTCCAATTAACCTCTTTCTCTCTCTACAATTAACCCTAGCTTCGATAGTGATTAGAGAGAGTGTTTCTAGTGAGAGAAAGCTAAACTCAAGTTGTGTGTATTTTACACACACTTGCCCTATATATACCAATCAATATTGGTATATTTGCATTCTAGTCCCTAACTATAGATATATTACAATTAAATCCCTAGACAAAGATAACTTGATTATTGAACACTATAAAATACTTCCAACAAAGATCTCGCACGTAAAATCGCGTTTTCGTACCAGAGAAATAGTTTTTCGCACCAATATTTTCGCAGCATTCATAAGATTTTTTTCGTACCGTTTTCTAACAACTTCTGAAATTCAAAAATGCTTCAACTGCGGTAAGGCAGGCCACTTTGCTAATGAGTGCCGTGCACCAAAAAGGAAGAATACTCAATACTACACCAAAAAACTTCAACTATCGAAACAAAAAGAAGCCGGTGTAGCACTTATGGCCGAACAAGATCATTGGCTAGAAGACACTACTGAGAGCGACGATGAAAATTTAGCTCTCATGGCAAAAATTGAAGAAAGCGATGACAACAATGAAGAGCACAACGAACCTGACTCCTCCTCATCTGCGGACGAAAATGAAGTAAGTAACTCTAACTCTAAGCTTACTCATCATATTTTAGCTTTACAAGAAAAATTAAAATCAATACAAAAGGAAAGAAAAACAACTAAAGAACTAGAAAATAAACTAGTTAATAACGAAAAGGTACTAAAGAAACATCTTCTAATGGAATCAAAATTAGAAATTAAAAATCAATTGTTAGAAGAAAAACATCAAAAGTTGATACTTGAATTAGAAGATCATATATCCAAAAATAATGAACAAAACAACATAATAATATCCTTAAAAGAAGAAAATCTAGAACTAAAGGGCAATTATGAAGTTCTAACAAAAGAACGAAAACAATTATATTCAAAAATCAAAAGCCTTGAAGACATAATAACAAAACGAGGGCATACAGATAGAACTATATTTCTAAGTCAACCACAAGATGTTAGATTTTATGATCCTCGAAAAGGCCTAGGATTTATACCTAGAAAGAAAAATACTTAGGTTTAGGCTATGAATGTAAAAATGAAAATCCTCTCCATAACATTGAACATCTAAATCTCAACGTTAAAGAACTAGTAACATTTGTAAACAACAAAGAAATTCTTGACCTCGAAGATGTTAAACGAAAAACCGAAATTAATGACCATGGTCAAACTCAACTTGATTATGATGCATTAAATAAAAGCTACAAAACAAGAAAAATTCCTTTGTCAGATAAAGATGATTCAATTTTTACTAATCAATTTTTATTACAAGAGAATGCTCAAAATAATACTGAAAATAATAATAATTCTTCAATATATATGCCACCTATGATCCAAAAACTTGACGAATTAAACTCAAAATTAGAACTTGAACGTCAAAAGTTTAAAGAGGAAAAAGCAAGTCTATTAAAAGAAATTTCCACATTAAAAGAAACATCTATAGCTCCTAAGCTAGAAATTTCCACTAACTCCTCCTCATTTATTTCGACAGGACAAAAACTAAACGCAACAAATGACTCACCAAGCGCACAAATACAGACAAAAAGAAATATTAAATTTCCAGTTTTACATTCAAATATCTCTGTCACAACAATGTCCAAAGATTTGTTACATATGAGTACTGTTGCTAATAAAGGTCGCGTCAAAGCCTATTATGAAAAGAAGTGCAGGAATACATCACATGATATACGTTCCTCGATCAAATTAAATAAAATTCCCAATACCCAACTCATATCAAACAAAAATTCTCAGACGGCTCTTAAGATTAAACGTCAAAATACATCCCATAAACTAAACATCCATACTCAAATATGGATTCCAAAGTCAAAACCGTCTAAGAAAACTACTTATAAATGGGTAATAAAAACAAATAAGCCTCCTAAACCTATCATAGAATGGATTCCTAAAAGAAAACATATGCCAAAAACAAAGAAGGAATGGCTACCAAAACCACAAATAGAACACGAATCGTATGATCACAATTTGGAAAACATCGGTAAGATTTCGAAAGGAAATGATCAAATTTCAGAAAATACCGATGATACTTCCGAAATCAGTGAATCAAACAATATTTACTATAATTTTTCTGCTGTTCCTATCAATCCCATGTTTCTATGGGATCTATGCTTATCATAGAATCATCATTCGCAGATCCGTCATGTGTGGTATCTTGACTCGGGTTGCTCCACACACATGACCGGAAATAAATCGATGTTGAACAACTACACTGAATGCTACGGGGGTAAGGTACGTTTCGGAAACAATAATTACTCCTCTATTTTGGGATACGGAAGCATTATCCACAAAACTCTAACAATAGATGACATATCATACGTTGAAGGAGTATCCTACAACTTGTTTAGCATAGGCCAATTATGCGATAAAGGACTTAAGGTCATATTTAGCACTAACCAATGTAGGATTAACAATTCCCTAGGAGAAACACTACTCCTTGGAACAAGGAAATCAAACCTATACACTTTAGATTTGAAAACAATCAATCCTTCAGCTGAAATTTGCTTGATGACTAATTCATCACTTAATCAAAACCATCTTTGGCATCAAAGACTATCTCATTTAAACTTTCAAGCTATAAACAAGTTACAAAAAGATCAGTTAGCAATAGGTCTACCAAAGATAAAATTTCATAAAGATCACTTATGTCCTGCTTGTGAGATAGGAAAGATGAAAAAGTCATCACACAAAATCAAGCAATTTCCCTCCTCTTCCAAACCACTAGAATTAATTCATATGGATCTCTGCGGACCCATCCGAACTCAAAGTATAAGTGGTAGGAAGTATATTCTTGTCATTGTCGATGATTTTTCACGATATACATGGGTCAGATTTCTTCGTACAAAAGATGAAACAGCCGAACTAATTAAAACATTTGTGAAAATCACTCAGAATTTACTTCAGAGTACAATTCCAGTGATACGCACTGATAATGGGACAGAATTTAAGAATAAGGAATTAAAAATATTTTATGAATCCCTAGGTATTTCACAACAATTTTCAGCCTCTCGAACACCCGAACAAAACGGGGTAGTCGAAAGACGAAATAGGACTCTAGTAGAAGCTGCTCGCACTATGCTTATCTTCGCTAGTCTACCTCATTTCTTATGGGCCGAAGCTGTTAATACAGCATGTTTTACCCAAAATCGCACAACCATACACAAGCGATTTGGAAAAACACCATATGAATTAATAAATCATCGAGTTCCTAATATTTCCTTCCTCAAAGTCTTTGGGTGTCCTTGTTTTATCAAAATAGACAATGAGAGAAGTAAATTAGATCCAAAAGCTACAAAAGGAATTTTTGTAGGATATTCTTCCGAATCAAAAGCTTATAGGATTTATCGTCCAGATAAAAGATCCATAATAGAGAGTATCAATGTTACTTTTGAAGAAACATCACCCTCAATGGCTTTTGAACACAACGGTTCAAAACCCGTACTTCCACCCGTAATGGCTTCTAATCAAGACCGATTAGAACCCGTTCCTACAACGTCGATGACAAATAGTCATCATATTGCTGATTCTAAATCGCATTTAGAACAAGAAGCTTTATTTGAGTTAGATTCTCTATTTGAAAGCATATATAGAACTTCTTGTCCTTCTTCATCTCATGTACTTGAGGAAGACGAACCTTCTACGTCAAATGAATCTAATACTCCATCCACTAATAATTGTGAATCACACACTACTTCTTGTGAAGAAATTCCTCTTACCATTCCTATAATTCCTTTAGACTCTTCTGAAGAGCTTATTTCTTCAAACCCAAATGATTCATCCCTTGAAAATAATAATACTCAAAATTTTACAGTACTTGAAAATAGTCAAGACTCCCCAAATATTCAAAATGAAGAACCTGTTGAAGAAATATCTACTTCCCTTACCCAAGAACCAAAATGGATAAGATCTCATCCGTCATCTCAAATTATAGGAGATGCATCCTATAGTGTACGAACAAGATCATCAACCGCAAATGAGTGTCTTTACTCTTGCTATCTTAGTCAAATAGAGCCGACCAAAACCTCCGAAGCTTTACAAGACTCAAATTGGGTAACAGCAATGCAAGAAGAGTTAAACCAATTTGAACGTTTAAAGGTTTGGACTCTAGTATCAAAACCATTAGGAAAAACTACTGTCGGCACTAGATGGATTTTTAAGAATAAGCGTGATGAAAATGGGATAATTATTCGGAATAAGGCTCGATTAGTGGCTAAAGGCTACAATCAACAAGAAGGGATAGATTACGATGAGACATATGCTCCCATCGCTAGAATAGAAGCGATTCGACTTTTTCTTGCGTTTGCCGCACATAAGAATTTTGTCGTCTTTCAAATGGACGTTAAAACTGCTTTCTTAAATGGCATACTTCAAGAAGAAGTCTATGTATCCCAGCCTGACAGTTTTATAGATCCCAAGTATCCAAATCATGTCTATAAACTTGACAAAGCCTTATACGGCCTCAAACAAGCTCCTCGAGCATGGTATGAGGTTCTATCTAAATTCCTAGTTAATTCAGGATTTACTAGAAGGCTCTATTGATACTACCTTATTCACAAAGCGACATGGTTCATATTTACTGCTTATTCAAATTTATGTAGATGATATCATATTTGGGTCAACCAATCCTAGTCTTTGCAAAAAGTTTGGCAAATTAATGACTACGAAATTTGAAATGAATATGATGGGAGAGATGAATTTCTTTCTCGGGCTTCAAGTCAAACAACTCTCAAATGGAATTTTCATTAGCCAATCTAAATATATACATGACCTACTTAGAAAATATGATATGGAAAAATGTTCCCCTATGCCTACCCCTATGAGTACTACTTGTAAGCTAGATTCTGATCATTCAGGCAAATCTGTAGATAGTACTACTTACAGAGGAATCATAGGATCTCTTCTCTACCTTACATCTAGTAGACCAGATATAATGTTCTCCACATGCTTGTGTGCTAGATATCAATCGAATCCAAAGGAATCACATCAAGCTGCTGTGAAAAGGTTACTTAGACATCTTAAGGGCACTCCGAATCTAGGACTTTGGTACCCAACTAACACTGATTTTAATCTAGTTGGATATACAGATGCTGACTTTGCAGGTTGTCGGATGGATAGAAAAAGCACTTCCGGAGCCGCTCAATTTCTAGGTGACAACCTAGTCAGTTGGTCATCTAAGAAGCAGAATTGTGTATCAACTTCTACGGCGGAGGCAGAATATGTTGCCGCCGCTAGTTGTTGTTCACAAATTCTGTGGATGAAGACGCAACTACGCGACTACGGGTTTGATTTACATAAAGTACCTATCTTTAGTGATTCTAAAAGTGCTATAGCTATTTCATGCAATCCTGTTCATCATTCACGTACTAAGCATATAGATTTACGTTATCATTTTCTTAAAGATCATGTGGAAAAAGGTAATATTGAACTTAATTTTGTTCCTACAGAATTGCAAATTGCTGATATTTTTACTAAACCTTTAGATGAAAAACGATTTCAATTCTTAGTAGCAAAATTAGGTATGCTCAATTTTTCCCACTAAAATATGATTAGCACTCTATATATTCTTGGTACTCATGCACATGTTACGGGGGAGTTCATGAAAATTTACTATGCATATTTTCCGGGGGAGTTCTTAATTTTCATTAGTCTCTTAATGAGAAAATACTTTACTCTCTAACTATTCCAGCGAAACGTTTTTCCAGCGAAAAGTCTTTCCAGTGAAACGTTTCATCAGCGAAAAGTTTTATAAGCGAAAATTTTTTTTTAGCGAAAACCTTTCACTTTTCGCTAAATATTCAAGCAAAAAGTTTTATCAGCGAAAACTATTCAAGCAAAAAGTTTTATCAACGAACATTATTCTAGCGAAAACTTTCATTCTTCGCTAACTATTCCAGCGAAAAGTACTTTTCAGCGAAAACCTTTCAACTTTTCGCTACCTTTTTTTTTGTTTTTTTTTTCCTAGCGAAAACCTTTAATCAGCGAAAAGACTTTTCGCCACTTCTTACACTTTTCGCTAAAAGACTTAGAATATTTTTTGTTGAGTTATTATAAAACAGGGGATTACAAAACAGAGTCTTACAAAACAGAGTGCAAAACAGGGCTAAAACAGAGTAACTCATATCCTGAGTTGCGTGTATGATCATAACTAATGATCCTCATATTTTTTTTGCAGAACAATGTCAACCGTGGAATCTTACTTACATAATCGACCAAGCTGGTTAGAGATTAAGGACAACAATTTCCAACTCAACCGAAACACATATTAAGGACCTGACCCAATCATCATATCCATCCTTAAAAATCATCCTTTATGGTCCTGCTTCAATAAAATAGCCACCATTCCAGCCGTATATCTCCAACAATTCTGGTCCGAAATGCATCCAAAATTCGATGACGAAGACAATTCTATGCATTTCGAGTCCTATCTCCATACCACCCGCATTGTCATCAACAAAAATATTCTTCGCACTTTTCTTGATCTTCCACAACTTGAGCAGTTTGACCCCTTTTGCTCTGAACCTCAAATCCTTCAAGACATGATCCGTCTAGGACATGCCTCCCCACTTACAAAGGTTCATGACTTCCAAACAAATAAACTGCCTCATCCTTGGAAGACTCTCTTCGGCCTCGTGAATAAATGTCTATCCCCTAAACACGCTGGCCTAGACAAATGCAACCTTTCCATATTCCGCTTCTTCCACGGGATCGTATTCAACAAATCTTATGATTTTGCGGATCTCATCATGACCGAAATAGCCGACCAAATCCACACCAGAGACCGCACAAATAAACCAAAATACGTCCCTTTCGTTCGATGGTTCCCCGTCCTTATCAGAAGATTTATGGACTCCATCGAACGAATCCCAAACCAACAGCCATGTGAGGACTACACCTCGCCCATCATCAAGTATTTCCACAAGGCGAAGGTTGATCCAAATCTACGCCCGATGGTAATACCCGAGCATCTACTGCAGCTGGCGGACCCCACATTGGCTGCTTCTTACCGTTCATCCCTCCCTGCTCCCATGGATCAGCTCAACCCCGTTGATCCTAACCAAGGAGCTTCAAGCCATGTGAGTGAGAGTGAAACAGTCTTGAGTGAACAACTTCCAATCACCTCACAAACATTACCTAGGGCTACCCCAATAGGTGCAGGAACTGTCATTGACAGTTCCCGGGTAGAAGTCGTCACGACAAGCCCGATGACGCATGCACAACCAGCTGAAACCCACTCTTCTGTCTCCCAACAGACAGAAGTTTCACACATTCACGGGGAAGCGCATATGCTATTTCTGAGGTAGGAGATATTGAAGTAGGTGGTACCCAGCCCCACACCATCGCCCCTCTTTTGATCACGTCGAGTGTCGTGTCCCCCACCCATATATTTTTCCCTTTTGTAAGGACACATACACCCCTTTCTACATCGGGCACCGACCCGATCGGAACTCTCGTAGAATCTTCCTTAATTGAGGAAATTCTAGGATCGGGAGGAAGTCCTGACATCGCCAACATCACAACAGCGATGACTTCAGGCCAACCTTCAGAATTTGTTTCCGAAGTGTTGTCAACGGTGAGCCCAAGTGGCCCCGGTCTTCCAGCAGGTCTTCGTGACCTTGCAACAACAGCCGAAGTGGTATCCATTGCGATACCACAATGTCAGGCTGGAAGTCCTGCTACACCGGTCCCTACGCAAGCCGTGACCGCAGGCCACATGGTGGAAACCTTCTCCACCATCGTGACAACGGAGCGCTTAAGTAGCCCCGGTAGGTTATCACCCTATGTAACTTAGTCGGCTCTAAATCGTCTCGAAAGCCGCTTGGTCCAACAATTTCGATCCGAAATTGCGGCCGCAATCGGGACGAAGGGCAAAGAACCGCAAAGCTCTGTGGTTCTGACTGAGTTACCTTCCTCTCCTTCTTCACCTCCACCCCACCTCATAAACCCAGCCACCGTTCCCATCCCAGAGCTCGTGGATATCCTTCTATCCCGGCTCCTCACTGAACCCTCTCTCACACCAGCCCTTGCTCAACTGGCAGACTGCATCCAATTCCCGCAGAACTGCCGTGCTGCTGCCCGAACCTTCAAAAGGCGTCATGACGATCGTGATCCCGACGATCGTCCTGCGGGGGAGAAACGTCAACGGACAGCAAGCACCAGCACACAACATGAGCAAGAAGCTGGACCTTCTTCCTCCCAACCTTCACAACAAACACCTCCACCACCACCAAATACCCAAACAAAAAACACCACCACCACAACTACATTACCTCCAACAACTCCCACAATAGTCCAAAGATTCCTCCCTTCATCCATCCAGAGACCTCTCGCTCCTGAAGTCAGAGTGGATCCACACGAAGAAGTGGATCTATACATATCAACCGAGCGAAGAGTTTTGTCAGAGACTGTGGAAGAGGCTAAAGAACGCTTTGAAGCCATCAGAAAATTCATTCAAGACTCAACCACAGACATCTGCACTCTGGGAAGAGAAGAACTCCAGGATGGCGAGGATCACAACCAAGAACCACGGGAGCTTACGAATATTACCAATCAAAGGGTAGAAGACCCTGTTGAAGCAAGGAACGAAGCTCTGTGGGAAAACATACGAATTTTGGAGCCTTTCCTGGAGGAAATCAGACAAAAAATGTTTCGAAGGGAGGACAAGATCAAGAATCTGGATGAGCTGAATCTTCGAGGGCTAGCTAATCTCACGGGTTTAAGACAGGCAGGACATGCATATATGCTTAGAAATATGTCTGCCATACCACGACGTGAGAAGAACAAACAGAAGATAAGACAAGCCAAGGAGAAAATGAGAAACAAAGCGCCCTTGAAGGACATTATCGAAGTGGAACATCACAATGTGGGCCGAACTCAGTATCCAGTATTCGAGATCGAAAGGCGAGATGGCTCGAAGGAAAAGGTGTCAGAAGCTGACTTGGACTTGCTTGAACCCAATGATGTCTACGAGATGTACTGCTGCTACAGAAAGTTTACGCTCAGACACTTTCGGTACAAGTTGGGATTCATTGCGCTAAAGAGATTCATGACAAGACAAGTCAAGTATTACACCGCTCAAGACTTTCAAATGGGCTTAGAGAACAATATGAAGAAAGTCAACCTGACAAAGCCTAACCTTCAAGCTACAGAACTTGAGAACTTTCCAATGTTTCACATATTCAATGATCCATACATGGGTGTCACCTATCGCAACCACGAAGGGCAGCTTCGGATAATCCTCATGCCGGAATTGCACAAATTCTGCGATGGAACAATTAAGCATGTCCGAGACGGCCTTCTACCAAAAATGACACCTTTGGTTCTGATGGAAGCAACAGACGAACAATTGGAAGATCAAATTCTCGCCCAAGATGCGATCGAGTTGCTTGAAGGACAACTCGAGTTCAGGAGAATCCTCAGGCAGTATGAACACGCCCTAGGATTCAGAAAGAGCTTCTATCGAACCCAAAGGACGTGAGCTTTCAAGAATTGAACACACGGGGGAGATTGTTAGAATATGTATTTGTGTTCACTTTGAACTTTGTCCTTTGAGTTTGAAATTCCATTAGTTTAGGGACTTAATTGTAAATATACCCAAACTTGTAAGGGTATATATAGAAGTCCCGCTTACAATTTACCAGAAGTATTCATTCATTCAATTTAATAGAGTGTGAATAAAAAAAATATCTTTCGATCAAACTCTCTTCACACTCACTTCACTCACGCACTTCGCGACGAGCACACAATCAAGCATTAATCTCAGTCCAGTCGTTCCAATCAAAGAAGATAAGGAAGGATTTGCGATAAAGCTTGAAGAATTCGCTGATCGATCGCCTCCAAACAATCCACTGCTGCTTCCGCGCGCAATCTGCATTTGAGGTATGTCGAACTCATTTGTGTGTTGGCTATACTTGAGTGAATCTAAGACCTACAGTTTTCTTTCTCGCATTGACCTAAGTTTTCGTTTCTCTCACATTCCCTGAATTTTTTCGCTTTGACTTTACATTTTCGTATACTGTAGCATACGCAAAACATACAATTTTATCGTACGACACGCTACTGTTCATCCGAAAAAAATTTTCATCCGAAAAATAAATCTTTTTTTTCTCGCACGCTGCTGTTCATCCGAGAAAAAAATTTCCTATACGAAAAATATTTTTTTCTCGTACCAAAAAAACTGTTCATCCGAAAAAGTTACTGTTCATACGAAAACATTATTTTGTCGAACGAAAAAAAAATTGATACGAAAAACTTTTGAGTTTTACTTTCGTACGAAAAACAAATTTTTTGGTTCCATACGAAAAATATGTTAAAAGTTTTCGAACGCTACAGTGACAGAAGAAAACTTTATATACGAAAACCTTTGATTTTCATACAAAAATATTTTTTCTCGTACGAAAAAGTTTGAATACGAAGAAGGGTCCAATACGAAAAACATTTTGCTTTGACTTTCGTACGTAAAACTTTGGATACGAAAAATATAAGTTTTTCGCACCTACATCCGAAAACGTTTTTCGCACATACTATTCATTCGAAAAATCTTTTGGTCCGAAAAACTTCTTATATACGAAAATTAATCTTTTTCTCATACGAAAAAGTGTCGGTACGAAAACCAATTTTATTTTCAATACGAAAAAGAGTGCGTACGAGAAAATTTCCATACGAAAAAGTTTGTATACGAAAAATAATTTCTCGTACGAAAAATGCTTTAATACGAAAAATATTTTGTCGTACGAAAACATATACGAAAAATATTTTTCAAAATTTTCGAACGCTACAGTAATTCATACGAAAATTATTTCTTTTCTCGTACGAAAATTATTTTCTATACGAAAAAGGTTTGAATACGAAATTTTGCGTACGAAATTATATAATACGAAAAACTATCAGTTAACATACGAAAGTTTTCTTTTTCGTACGAAAAAAAAAATCCATACGAAAAACGATTGTCTGACTTTCGTACGAAAATAATTGGATACGAAAATTGTTGAAATTTTTTCCACATACGAAAAACTTTCTATGCCTTGATACGAAAAAACTTTCCATACGAAAAATTTTGAAGTACGAAAATATATTTTATCATACGAAAAACATTTGTCAAAATTTTCGAACGCTACAGTGACTAAGAAAACCTATACGAAAACTTGCACAAATAAGAAAAAGATTTTAAGTCCTAAGCTACGAGATTTTTTGCATACCTGCTTCAAAAAGGTTCCCGGTTCATACGAAAAATTTTGGGTAACAAAATTTTTTTTGGACTGGTAAAATTTTTCGGTACAAAAATTATTCTCGGTATAAGTTTTTTTTCTTTTCTAATCATTTCAAATTTTTTTTGATACCTAAACTTCTGAAAACTTAATCATTCGAAAATCTATTCGAACACATTGATCCAAAATTTAATATCAATTCAAAAACACGATAACGATAAAAAAAAAAAAAAAAACATCCAACCCAGAAAGTAAATATGGAAGCCAACTACTTGAAAAAAATCAAAGAATTAGAAGCTAGGCTAGAAAATAATTACAACTGCTTAGTTAAGAGTTTTGAAGAAAAAGCTACTCTTAAAAATAGACTAATAGTAGAACAAGAAATGTTGACTAGCTTAAAGACAAGGGTCGCACAACAAGAATCAACTATAAACGAACTTACAAAAGAATTATCTACATGTAAAGACGAAAAAATAAATAGTGCAGCCCAAAACAAAAGTCTCATTGAACAAAGCAATCAATTATATTCAAAAATTCAAAAATTAGAAGATGTTCTAGCTAAACGAGGACAAACTGATCAACGCCAAATAAAAGAAACTATATTGCTAAATAAATCAACTCAAATAATTGAGTCCGTGCCAAACAAGGAACATTCTATACAATCAACAAAACCAAACTCTAAAGATTGTGATATTCTAGAAAATGAACGCAAAATTGTTGAATTAAATTCTCTTCTGGAATCAGAACGTAAAGAGTTTCGAGCTCAAATGGATAAGCTTTTAAAGGAGAATTCATTTCTCAAATATTCCTTAGAAAAGGGCACAACTACAACCATTCATCCTGTAAAACCTAAACCTTTAAATGATATATCTTCTAAACAGGATCAGAAAACTCAAATGACTAAACCTATAAAGCAGGAAAGAATAGAGCAAGACAATTCATTTTCTATTACAATAAACAAAATTGTTCCTAACTCTATTCTTCCTCCAAAAATTTCTAAAGTCATTCCAAAGATAAAGCAAGAAGCTACTAAAGTTAAAACAGACAATAAATACACATTCTCTATTAAAACTGAAACGTCCAAAAGTAATAATTGTCTTAACAAAAGTAGCTCATTTAGTACACATTACAAAGTGAATGATGTGAGCCTAGAAGGTAGGAAATACGACACTTCTATACTTAATGCTATTGAGTCTATAAGCTCGTATTCCTCTCTCAAGTACCCGGTCAAAGTCAAATCCGAATTACATCTTAAGCGACTGGCGAAAGAGAAAATTCTCTCTTCTACAAAAAGACACACATTCACCGATGCTGAAAAGTTAAATTTCAAAAAGGTACAACAAATTTGGAAACCTAAGCTACAAATGGAAATAAGTAGTCCTCGACAAATGTGGATTCCTATGACTGCTTTATGTGATAATTTTGCTTTCAAATTTGAACCTTATATGCATAATTGTTTCACTGCTAACCAGGGAGGACCCGTCCAAAAATGGGTACCAAAGTCCCGATAATTTGTTTTTGCAGGATCCCGATCATACATGGTAAATAGACGACGATTGCTCCACATGTATGGTCGGTATGCAATGATGACCAGTCGCACAAGACCCCGACACGTGTGGTATTCGGTTTGCTCCACACATGTGATCGGTATGTGACGTGAGCAAACACACCAAATCAAGACTATTCCAAAGCTCTTGATTTGACATTGTTTTTAGTTTTATTTTTCTGTTCAAAAAAAAAAAAAAAAAGGCCATAAAAAAAAAAGGGGGAGAAAAAGAAAAAAATAAGGCCATTAAAAAAAAAAAGAGAAGAAAAATAAGGCCATAAAAAAAAAAATATAAAAAAAAGGCCATAAAAAAAAATTAAAAAAAAAAAAATAAGGCCATAAAAAAAAAAAAAAAAAAAAGGGGAGTGGATAGAAAAGGTGCAAGAATTTCAAAAGAGCGTATTACCATAGTTTATTGTAAAAAGCGCATACGTTTTAGGGGGAATGATACTCATAAGCGCATACTTAAAAGGCGCACATTTTAAAGGGGGGGTGATACTTCATTTACTAAAGGCGCTTGACCTGAAAGAAAGTAATATGCAAATTTCTACAAGAAAGCACATGTTTAGGGGGAGCAAGAGCATCATATTTGAAATAGCACATCTATTTAGGGGGAGCAAGGGCATCATATTAGAAATAGCGCAAATATTTAGGGGGAGTGTTACAATGAAAAGGCGCTAGAGCTTAAGGGAAGAATGCCCTGAATACAAACTTCATGCTTTTAAGAGGGAGTGCTATCTAAATGTCAATAAAACGCATGGACACAAAAGAGTTGTTCACATACCTGTTCCAAAGGTTCAGTCGACCCAACTGATCCTAACCCAGGAACAAACCCCGAGTGTATGTGAGGGTATTGAGCGTATCACGATGACATCCTTACAACTCAACCACAAACTATCCGGGCCATAACCATATAGGTACAGGACTGATTTATCAGATCCCGGGTAGAAGACGCTTCATCTGGTCCAAAGGCGCATGCACGACCCTTCCTAGCTACTCATTTGTCTCCCTAACGACAGATGTTTCAATATCTCACGGGGAACCGCATATGCTATCACCGTTTCATTTGGAAGCGGGAGATATTGAACAAAGTGGTCCACAGCCCCACACCACGACTTTCTTGAACACTTTAATGTCTAGTGTGTCCTCATAACCTAAATTTTTTTTACATTTTCTAGGACACATACATTCTTTTACACACATATTGCAGGTCTACGTGACCATGCCAGAACTTCTGTAGACCCATCATTCAATGATGTGCTTCTATGATCAGAAGGAAGTCCTGCCGTTGCAACATCAAAACAACAATGGTAGCAGGCCATCTTCTGGAGCACGACTCTAGAATGATGTCAACGGGTTGCCTATGTGGCGCCGTAGTCCCTTCAAATTCAAGTCTGTGTGACTTTGCATCAACGACCAAGAGTGACATCTAGGGATGTTTCACGATGATCGGTCGTCTGTCCCGTTTTCAGGTACTTCATCCGGAATTCAACGCCAACACGTTCAGCGTACACAGGATCACCTTGATCACACAGCATGACGATACAAATGAATCGCCATGAGGGGGAGAAGTATATCAAGGAGGCCGAGCATGTGAACTCATTAAAGAAGCCAAGCTTTCAACGCAGGTGCTGAACCACAACAAACAAGACCTCTCTCCATGTTTCGAGCATACACGACAAGTCAATGCTGATGATCCGCGCGACTCTGATATATGCAAGAAGGTGACGAATATTCAAGTTGCAAAGAAGAAAAAGAGAGTCCATATAAATAGGGGGAGACTGAAGATTCTCCAGATGCTCTCAGCTATTTTCTTCAAACAGCAATAGAAGACCGTGTCACATTCAAAGTTGAGCACAAAAGGGGAGATTGTTGGAACTTATTCTGTTGTGTTCAACTAATGATGAAGACTGAAGATTCGAGAGACAAAGTCAACCGAAGCTTCAATTATAATTGAACACTAAGGGGGAGATTGTTGGAAGTATTTTATAGTGTTCAATAATCAAGTTATCTTTGTCTAGGGACTTAATTGTAATATATGTATAGTTAGGGACTATAATGCAAATATACCAATATTGATTGGTATATATAGGGCAAGTGTGTGTAAAATACACATAACTTGAGTTTAGCTTTCTCTCACTAGAAACACTCTCTCTAATCACTATCTAAGTTAGGGTTAATTGTAGAGAGAGAAAGAGGTTATTTAGAGAGAAATTGTGTGATTAATGAAGATTTGATTGAATATTACCCAAATGCTTCCGCTCAATCTTGTTCAAGGTAATTTCGATTGATCTATGCTCAAGTTCATATGTTGGATGTTAAAAACGGACCTAACAACAACAAAGATAATTATAATTAATTGAACACAATAAAATATTCCTAACAATCTCCCCCTTTGTGTTCAATCGTCAATTCGGCATGGATTATCTTTGTGGAGCTTAGTGCATTTGCGTGAGTCCTAAAGGAATTTCCTCCTTGTCTTGTCTTTTGACCTCTTCTTTTGGAGATCTTCAAGCTCACCGTGTCTTGATCTTCGCTTCTCGGCACCGGGTCTTCTTAATCTTCTTTGTAAGCTCGACTCGTAAATGCCGGAAGGGATTTGAAGTCGCTTGCCGGATTTCTTCTTTTTGTGTTCGATCTCTCCTTTCGATAATAGCGCAATTCCCCCTACTTTTGGTCAATCTTATGTTGGGATTGGGAAGTTCTCTTTGAAATTTGGAGAGACGCACACGAGGCAGCAACTTCGATCTTTGTAGTCCATGGTGTTCGCTTGATTCTTTGACGACGCTTGAGGATTTAGCGTTTTTGATCTATCTTGCACTTTCGTCGTGGTGTTGCTCCCATTTTGCTTTAGTACTACTCCCCCTCATGAAGATCGAGTTGGGGAGATCGCCATGCGATGGGTCAAAATGAGGCATTATCTTTGGCAAGAACATCACGTCGTCGGGACATGAGGATGGCGTTGGTAGGAACTCAGGTTAGGTAATAACCTGACGTAGCCACTAAGGCAGTCGTCAAGTCTTCTCCAATCTTCTTCTTCTCGGCGCCGGATTCGTCTTCTTCGAAGGAAGTTGTCTGGTTCGGCCTCGAGGAAGCTTGTCTGGCTCCGGAAGAAGGTACGCGTGGGGTGTTAGGCTCCTTTGGAATGTTCCATTCAAGTGCAGGGGAGCCCGACTTCAGAGTGGTGAGCGCGGCGGAGATTGGTGGGTGGTCCGACCTGTTTGTTTATGCGTGTCCCCTTCTCCCCCTCATGGCGATTCGTGTTAACAAGATCGGCATGCTTGTGTAGGAAGATTAGGAGGACACAAACGACAGGTCGGTGATGGTAATAACCAGACGGAGCCACAAAGGCAATCCGTCGTGTAAGAAACCGGGGTCACGAAGACTTCCCGTTAACATCGATCTAGGAGCTATGCTCGTAGACGATGGCCTGAAACCGTTGTTGCTTTGATGTTGCAACGGCAGGACTTCCTTCCGATCCTCGAATCATGTCGAAGCAAGACATGTCTACGAAAGTTCTAACTTGATCACAAAGATCAGGTGTTTAAAAGTGTATGTGTCCTAGAAAATATAAAAATATATGGAAAGTGAGGACACACTAGACTCGAGTGCGCAAGGAAGTGTGGTGGTGGGGCTGAGTACCACATAATTCAATATCTCCCACTTCCGAGTGAAGCGGTGATAGTAGACGTGGTTCCCCGTGATTTCTGAAACACCTGTCTTTTGTGAGACAGACGAGTGGGTAAGGCTCGGTTGTGCACGCGCCGTTGGACCTATTGCGGCGACTTCTACCCGGGAGCTTATAAAATTAGCACCTGTACCTATGGGGGTTGGTCCGAATAATTTGTGAGGAGAGGGAATTGTTAGGAATATTTTATTGTGTTCAATTAATTATAATTATCTTTGTTGTGTATTTATAAAGATTCTCTTTATAAGAGGCTTAGTATAATTGGGCTTTGTTAGGGGGCCCAAGTATTATATACCAACTTGTGGTATAAATACTAAAACCCTAACACATAATAAAGTGCATTGTGTGAAAACTATTTAGAGATATAAGCTTTTAGAGAGAAGGAGCCACCCAAGCCCCTCAAGAACACACAACACCCCACGCTAAGCAACTTCTTCCAATCTAATCGTGGTAAAATCATTTCAATGTTTGTTTAGATGGATATTTAGGGCCTTTCAAGTGGTATCAGAGCCACGCGCGTTTTGATTTGAGTCAAAAGTTTCGATTTAGGCTTCGGAGTTCATCTCGTGTTCTTCAAAATTTTCGAAAATCTTGATATATTTTGATGTTTAGGTGTTTAATCGAGTGTTTACGGGTTAGGATATTAGTGTTTCGATCATAACACAGGCCTAATTTGAACAATTTTGTGTTAGGGATTGAAAACTTTGTGTTCGCTGTTTCTGATAATTACTGGGAAGTTTTCGGTACTTTATCAAGAGTTTTCGGTATTTCTTCAGTAGTTTTCGGTATTTCTTTTGAAGTTTTCGGTACTTAATCATTTGTTTTCGGTACTCAACAGTTTTTGATACGCTGAACCTTTTCTGCCCCTACAAAGTTAAAAGTTTTCGGTACTTACTCAAGACTTTTCGGTACTTCTTTAATAGTTTTCGGTATTTGAGCGTACGTTTTTGGTACTTAATCAATTGTTATCGGTACTTAATAGTTTTCGATACACATTCAAACTTTTCGGTACCTACAAAGCTAAAAGTTTTCGGTACTTACTAAATAGTTTTCGGTACTTACTTTTAAGTTTTCGGTATTTAATCAAAAGTTTTCGGTACTTACTAAACAGTTTTCGGTATTCAAACTATAAAAGTCCAAAACTTTTCACCTCAACTTTTCGGGCCTAAACATTTAAAAGTCTTCGATACTTTGAAAACTTTTCGATACACATAGAAAGTTTTCGATATAAGAGTGTAAAAGTTTTCGGTCCTCATCTTAAGAAAAGTTTTCGATTCTATCATAAAAATTTTCGAATCCATTGAAACTTTTTCGATCCATTAAAACTTTTCGGTATTTACCAGGAGAAAGTTTTCGATACACTCATTGCGAAAAGTTTTCTAAAGCACTCTACACATTGCGAAAAGCTTTTTATACATTGCGAAAAGTTTTCTAAACCGCAAAAAGTTCTCTGTTTTCTAATTTTTTCGCAATCATGACTGCGAAAAATGTAAGTTTCGGACTCTATCGTAAGTTTCACATTTTTACACCGAAAATTTAATTTTCACATATACACCGAAAATTATTTTTCGAACCCAAAACATTTCTTTTGGCAAATTATAGATAAGTTTGATAAATTCCGAAGTTTTGGAAATCACCTCAAAAGTTTTTCGGTATACACCAAAAATCTTTTCGGTACCCAAAATTTTTGATACTTCACAATATTTCTCGATAAATCAAACTTTCGGTGCAGAAATTTTTAAAAAAGCCAATTTTTTTATTATTCCAAAGCATCATTGGCACATTATAGAAAAAGCTTTTGGTAACATTTTCGAAGTTTTTCGACATCACTTTAAAACTTTTCGGTACACACCAAAAAGTTTTCGAGACTTAAAATTTTCGAAACTTCACGACTTTTATCGACACACCAAAACTTTTCGGAACTGAATTTTTCAAAAGCCAAAAACTATCAAATCTACACAACGCGTTAACGATCGCGTATCCAACTAAATTAAAAAAAAAATAGTAATATTTTAAAATTTTAAAAATTATGGATTCTACTTCCACAACTTCTGAGATGAGCTTTGACGAGAGTGATTTATATAAAGCTTTTCTTTCTTTGAAGGAAGATTATAAAACCATGCGTCGTGAACATAAACACGAACGTAGGACTACCCAAGCGTTAGAAACTAAGTTAGCTAGTGCACTAGAAACTATTTCTAGTCTTGAATCAAAATTAGCTAGCTCAGAAACTAACGTTTGTGAGCTAACCAAGAACCTAAATTCCTCTAAGCTAGGCCAAACTCAACTTATAAGTCAAGAAAAGACTATAAGTGAGTTAGAGAGTAGACTAGATAATAATTACAAATGCTTAGTCAAGAGTTTAGAAGAAAGAGGTAGTCTTACTTGCCATTTAGAAAACGCGCGTGAGAAAATCACTAATCTTGAATCTCAGGAAGTAAAATTAAAAGCTCAAATTAGTGAACTAACAAATAAATTAAACAATTGCGAACTCGAACGCAATAATTATCTGTCTGATTTGAGCAATTCGCGGAGTAGTTTTAAACTTTTATTTGAGGAACGCAGTAAATTGCACTCTAAAGTTCATCACTTAGAGGGCAACCTTGCGAAAAAGGGTCAAACAGACCAAAGTTCCTCTAAAGACTTAGCGTCCAACGGGGAAAATAGTTTACATTCTAATAAACCAACTTCTTGTTGGGAAATTCCAGAGGTTGCTAGTAAAATTGCAGAATTGAACGTAACATTGGAATCGGAAAGAGTAGGTTTCCGAGCAGAAAAGCAAAAACTTCTAGAGGAGATTTCTAATCTCAAAAATTCCCCGTCCCTACCCGTCTTAAATGAACTCTCTATAGAAAAATCTTCTTTTAAGCAGGATATGGGCACACAAACCGACGCCTTTGTTCCCAAAGCTAAAAAGGCTTTTGCTAATAATTCTAATTCAACGGTGAAGAAAGTAAATAAGAATTCTAAATCACCTTTGACTGGCGCAGAAACGAAAAGTAAAAGCAACACGCATAAAAATGCTAAGGAACAAGAGAAAATTAGGAAGGAGAAAGAAAAATCGCCATTGTCTTTCAAAATTAAGGTCGAACATTTTCAAGAATTCCCCTCTCCTATTCCTCCTCAAAGGAAAGCGTGCAAAGAAGAAGTTTCAAGCTTAAGCAAGCAAACTTCCAAGCTTATTCCTCATCATTATAGAGTGAATGATGTGAATTCTTGTAGGCAATACGACTCATCATCTGATGACGCATATAGTGCGATAAGTTCGTATTTATACTTGAAATACCCGGTCCAGATTAAGTCTCAAAGACACCTTCTGCGACTGGCTAGGGAGAAAATCTTCCGATATTCTAAACCTAGACACACGTTCACCGGCGCTGAATTGTCATTTCCCTCTAAGGTTCACCAAACTTGGATTCCTAAATCAGAAATCAAATTAAATAGGACTTTAAAGGATGATTTAGGATGTATATCTGAACCAAATGCGCATAAATTATTTTCTGCTAATATGGGAGGACCCATCCAAAAATGGGTACCAAAGTCCCGATAATGTTTTGCAGGAGCCCAATCACGTGTGGTAATTCGATGATGGTTGCTCCACACGCGTGATTGGTATGAAAGGAGAGCAACCACAAAACCCCGATCATGAGTTGTAGTTAGAAGATGGTTGCTCTATACTCATGATCGGTACGAGACGAGAGCAACCACAACAATTCCAGCATGCACGGTACTCGGGTTGCTCCAAATGCATGGCTGGTAAGAGACGCGAGCAACCGCATCCCTCATGTATGGCAATTTGACGTAGTGGCTCCACATACATGATAAAGGGAAACGACGTGAGCAACTACGACTATATGTGGTACATTCTATCTTTTGAACTGAGTTGCATAATACCACATTCATACATATTTTTAAGATAGGTACATTTTCATTATGCATACAATTTTAAGATTTTTGAGCTTAAACTTTCAAGCATGCATATAAGCTGAATCGCAAAAAATACCTATTTTTTCAAAATGGTACATTTTAAATATGCATTTTCAAAACTTAAAAATTTAAAATGCATATTACGCACGAAAATTGATAGATACCATTTTTTTCTATAGAATGAGCTTAATTTGAGGGGGAGCTACTTTTTATTTTCAAAAGAGAAGTGACCCTTATTTCTTTAGAAGGGAGCAATAATTATATTTTTGAGGGGGAGCGAACTTCAAATATGTGAATTTAGGGAAAGAGATTCATAGATTTTTCGAACTTACCACGCATCTTTTGAAGGGGAGCAAGTTTCTTAAGGAAGCATGATTTGAGGGGGAGGAATAATATATATATATATATAATATAACATACTAATATATATTACTAATAAAATAAATATATATATATATATTATATCCATATAATATATAGTATAAAAATATATTTTACTAATAACGATTAATATATATATAAAAAAAAAGGAGGGCCATCAAAATTAAAAATACAAGTCCATAAAAAAAAAAAAAATCAAAAATCTTCTCTCCTCATCAAGCTTCATGGAGATTACCTCCGACCTCCGAAAATGGACTTCAAAAGAAGAATCTCGTGCCTATAACGGTCAACTCTTTTCAAAAGGCGACGGTGGCTATAAATGCAAATCTCGGTGCTCTCTTCAACCGACCTGCTCCGGCTTGCTGACAAACAAAGCAGCACTCACCACTTCCTACCGGATGCATGGATACTTCGTTCCTACGATTCAGTCAAACCCAACTGAATCTAACCCCGGAACATCACCGAGAGTCAGTCGAATCACGAAGAAACAGCCACGTCTACTCCAAAGTCCATTTAGATAGAGTGTTTTTTAACTCCAAAACGGGAGGAAATGGACGAGGGAGAATTCCTTTTTAAAGAAGAACGCATCGCCCTCTAAGTCCACAACCTCAAAACTCTTTTAAAAAAAAAACACTCCGAGCTTTCAACGCCTTCTCCCTGCGACTTTTATAGTGATAAATTCTTTTCAGGGAGAACATCTTTTAAACAAGAACACGACTATTGCCATGACTCTTCTTTTTCAAAACTTTTATTTGAAAGCAATAGTCGTGATGAAAATATTGAAAATTTTGAAATTCTTCATCCTTCTTCTCACCGTTTAACATATTTGATCACTCACGAAGAAGTGATGAAAAGACTGCATTACAACGCACCATTCCTATATCAAATTCATTGTCCCCACACTCGGCCAAACTAAACTACACGTGGATTCCTAAGAATACACAAAGGCAAGTGTGGATGCTTAAATCAAAGACTCCTGTAAAGGTTGACGTCAAATTTGATTTGGCCTCCTCATCTAGAATGTGCACTTCTACTAACAACGATAAAGGACCCACTCAAAACTGGGTACCAAAAACATAGTTGTTTTGCAGTCCTTTCATGTGTGGTAACAGAGGTTGCTCCACATGCATGGTGGGTATGAGATGACGAGCAACCGCAAGGCTCCAAGATACATCAGTTCGGGACCCGTCCGTTCACGATGCAGGCTTCTACATGAAAGCGGTGTAGGACCCGAGCCTACTTTAGCAAAGCTTCTGAACATGTCGGTTCAGAACCTGGTCTGGTAATGAATATTTTATTTTATTTTTAATTTTAATAAATAAAAGTTTTAAAATAAAGCTCAAGTGGAGGGTATGAATTTCGTTTTACGAGATACGCTTTAACGTAGGGGGAGAAACCTCGATTATGTGCCTCGAGAAAATTTATAAGAGTTTTGTTAGGTCCGATTTTAACATCCAACGAAGAACTCGAGCATAGATTTAATCGAAATTACCTTGACCAAGATTGAGCGGAAGCATTTGGGTAATATTCAATCAAATCTTCATTAATCACACACTTTCTCTCTAATTAACATCTTTCTCTCTCTACAATTCAACCCTAATTAAGATAATGATGAGAGAGTTTTTCTAGTGAGAGAAAGCTAAACTCAAGTTGTGTGTATTTTACACACACTTGCCCTATATATACCCATCAATATTGGTATATTTGCATTCTAGTCCCTAACTATACATATATTACAATTACGTCCCTAGACAAAGATAACTTGATTATTGAACACTATAAAATACTTCCAACAATCTCCCCCTTAGTGTTCAATTATAATTGAAGCTTCGGTTGTCTTTGTCTCTCGAATCTTCAGTCTTCATCATCAGTTGAACACAACAGAATAATTTCCAACAATCTCCCCCTTTGTGCTCAACTTTGAATTTGACACTGTCTTTGTTGCTGTTTGAAGAAATATCTGAGAGCGTCTGGAGAATCTTCAGTCTCCCCCTATTTACATGCACCCTCATTTTCTTCTTTGCAACTTGAATATTCGTCACCTTCTTGCATATATCAGAGTCGCGCGAATCATCAGCATTGACTTGTCATGTATGCTCGAACCATGGAGAGAGGTCTTGTTTGTTGTGGTTCAGCACGTGCATTGAAAGCTTGGCTTCTTTAATGAGTTCACATGCTCGGCCTCCTTGATATACTTCTCCCCCTCATGGCGATTCATTTGTATCGTCATGCTGTGTGATCAAGGTGATCCTGTGTACGCTGAACGTGTTGGCGTTGAATTCCGGATGAAGTACCTGAAAAACGGGACAGACGACCGATCATCGTGAAACATCCCTAGATGTCACTCTTGGTCGTTGATGCAAAGTCACACAGACTTGCATTTGAAGGGACTACGGGGCCACATAGGCAACCCGTTGACATCATTCTAGAGTCGTGCTCCAGAAGATGGCCTGCTACCGTTGTTGTTTTGATGTTGCAACGGCAGGACTTCCTTCTGATCATAGAAGCACATCATTTAATGATGCGTCTACAGAAGTTCTGGCAAGGTCACGTAGACCAGCAATAGGTGTGTAAAAGAATGTATGTGTCCTAGAAAAGTGGAAAACATTTAGGCGATGAGGACACACTAGACATTTACGTTTTCAAGAAAGTCGTGGTATGGGGCTGTGGACCACTTAGTTCAATATCTCCCGTTTCCAAATGAAACGGTGATAGCATATGCGGTTCCCCGTGATATATTGAAACATATGTCTTTTGGGAGACAAATGAGTAGCGGAGGAAGGTTGTGCATGCGCCTTTGGACCAGATGAGGCGTCTTCTACCCGGGATTTGATAAATCAGTCATGTACCTATATTGGTTGTAGTCCGGATAGTTTGTGGTTGAGTTGTAAGGATGTCATCGTGATACGCTCAATACCCTCACATACACTCGGGGTTTGTTCCTGGGTTAGGATCAGTTGGGTCGACTGAACCTTTGGAACAGGTATGTGAACAACTCTTTTGTGTCCATGCGTTTTATTGACATTTAGGTAGCACTCCCTCTTAAAAGCATGAAGTTTGTATTCTGGGCATTCTTCCCTTAAGCTCTAGCGCCTTTTCATTGTAACACTCCCCCTAAATAGTTGCGCTATTTCTAATATGATGCCCTTGCTCCCCCTAAATAGATGTGCTATTTCAAATATGATGCTCTTGCTCCCCCTAAACATGTGCTTTCTTGTAGAAATTTGCATATTACTTTCTTTCAGGTCAAGCGCCTTTAGTAAATGAAGTATCACTCCCCCTTTAAAATGTGCGACTTTTAAGTATGCGCTTATGAGTATCACTCCCCCTAAAACGTATGCGCTTTTGATAATAAAACTACGGTAATACGCTCTTTTTGAAGCTCTTGCACCTTTTCTATCGATCCACTCCCCCTAAATAAAAACAATATAGAATATGAAGACCGAATATTCTGTAAATATAGAGTTTGACTCCCCCAAAATAAAACTCAAGTGCCTTTTGCAATTTGAAATTGGCTCGGCCTTCTTTAAACATTGAAGCTCAAAAGTTTTTTTTTTTTTTTTTTTTTTTTTTTTTTTTGTTTTTTTAATGGCCTTCTTTTTCTTTTTTTTTTTTATGGCCTTCTTCTTTTTTTTTTTATGAATAAAAATAGAAACAATGTCAAATCAAGAGCATTGGAATAGTCTTGATTTGGTGTGTTTGCTCACGTCACATACCGATCACGTGTGTGGAGCAAACCGAATACCACACGTGTCGGGGTCTTGTGCGACTGCTCATCATCGCATACCGACCATACATGTGGAGCAATCGTCGTCTATTTACCATGTACGATCGGGATCCTGCAAAACAAATTATCGGGACTTTAGTACCCATTTTTGGACGGGTCCTCCCTGATTAGCAGATAAATATTTAAGCACAAATGGTTCAAGTATGGAATTTGCATATAAAGTAGTCTTGAACTGAGGAACCCAATGTTGTTTTGGACTACTTATTTCTATTTCTAGCTTAGGTTTCCAAACTTGTTGAACCTTATGAAAATTAAAAATTTCAGCATCGGTGAATGTGTGTCTTGCGTTAAATGAGAAAATTTTCTCTTTCGCCAGTCGTTTGAGATGCTTTTCGGATTTGACTTTGACCGGGTACTTGAGAGAGGAATACGAGCTTATAGAATCAATAGCATTAAGTATAGAAGTGTCGTATTTCCTACCTTCTAGACTCACATCATTCACTTTGTAATGTGTACTAAATGAGCTACTTTTTTTTAGACAATTATTACTTTTGGACGTTCGAGTTTTAATAGAGAATGTGTACTTATCGTCTGTTTTAGCTTTGGTAGCTTCTTGCTTTATCTTTGGAATGACTTTAGAAATTTTTGGAGGAAGAATAGAGTTAGGAACAATTTTGTTTATTGTAATAGAAAATGAATTGTCTTGCTCTATTCTTTCCTGCTTTATAGGTTTAGTCATTTGAGTTTTCTGATCCTGTTCAGAAGATATATCATTTAAAGGTTCAGGTTTTACAGGATGAATGGTTGTAGTTGTGCCCTTTTCTAAGGAATATTTGAGAATTGAATTCTCCTCTAAAAGCTTATCCATTTTTGCTCGAAACTCTTTACGTTCTGATTCCAGAAGAGAATGTAATTCAGCAATTTTGCGTTCATTTTCTAGAATATCACAATCTTTAGAGTTTGGTTTTGTTGATTGTATAGAATGTTCCTTGTTTGGCACGAACTTAATTGTTTGAGTCGACTTTTTTAGAGACAATATAGTTTCTTTTGTTTGGCGTTGCTCAGTTTGTCCTCGTTTAGCTAAAACATCTTCTAATTCTTTAATTTTTGAATATAGTTGATTTCTTTGTTCAAGAAGACTTTTATTTTGGGCTGCACTATTTATTTTTTTGTCTCTACATGTAGATAATTCTTTTGTAAGTTCGCTTATAGTTGATTCTTGTTGTGCGACCATTGTCTTTAAGCTCGTCAGCCTTTCTTGTTCTATTGTTAGTTTATTTTTAAGAATAGATTTTTCTTCTAGACTCTTAACTAAGCAGTTGTAATTATTTTCTAGCTTAGCTTCTAATTCTTTGATTTTTATCAAGTAGTTGGCTTCCATATTTACTTTCTGGGTTGGATGTTTTTGATCGTTATCGTGTTTTTGAATTGATATTAAATTTTTGATCAATGTGTTCGAATAGATTTTCGAATGATTAAGTTTTCAGAAGTTTAGGTATCAAAAAAAATTTTGAAATGATTTAGAAAAGAAAAAAAAACTTATACCGAGAATAATTTTTGTACCGAAAAATTTTACCAGTCCAAAAAAAATTTTTGTTATCCAAAACTTTTTCGAATGAACCAGGAATCTTTTTAAAGCAGGTACGCAAAAAATCTCGTAGCTAAAAACTTAAAATTTAGAGACTAGTTTCTTTTTTTTTTTTTTTTTTTTTTTTTTGCTACCTAAAACTATCGAAAGCTTTGCGGTATCGAAAATCTTTTTCTCATTTGTGCAAGTTTTCGTATAGGTTTTCGTATGATAAATGTTTTCTTAGTCACTGTAGCGTTCGAAAACTTTGACAAATGTTTTTCGTATGGAACCAAAAATTGTTTTTCGTACGGAGACTTTTTCGTATGAGAAAAATATTAATTTTCGTATATGAAAAGTTTTTCGTACCAATAGATTTTTCGAATGAATAGTATGTGCGAAAAACATTTTCGGATGAAGAGTAGGTGCGAAAAACTTCTATTTTTCGTATCCAAAGTCTTTCGTATGGAAAACCTTTTTCGTACGAGAGAAATAGTTTTCGTATTCAAACTTTTTCGTACGAGAAAAAATATTTTTCTTATGAAAATCAAAGGTTTTCGTATATAAAGTTTTCGTATTGATATCTTTTTCGTACAAACAAATGTTTTTCGGATGGAATCTTTTCGTACGAGAAAATAGTTTTCGTATACCGAATTTTTTCGTATCGTAAGAAAAGTTTTCGTGTTCACTGTAGCATTCGAAAACTTTTAACAAATATTTTTCGTATAGATTTTCGTACCAAAGGATTTCGTACGAAAATCAAGTTTTTCGTATCTAAAAGTTTTCGTACTGAAAATCAGGAAGTTTGTCGTATGAAACTTTTTCGTATTGGAACAAAAATTGTTTTTCGTATGTAGACTTTTTCGTACGAAAGTCAAACTCAAAAGTTTTTCGTATGGGATATTTTTCGTACGAGAGAAAAAAATATTTTTCGTATAGAAATTTTTTTTTCGGATGAACAGTGTTTTCGTGTGAACAGTGCGTGCGAAAAAAATTTATTTTTCGGATGAACAGTATGCGAAAAACTTTCCGTATCCAAGGGTTTTTTTTTTTTTTTTTTCGTAAGCTACAGTATACGAAACTTATAAAGTCAATGCGACAAATTCAGCAAATGTGAGAGGTACGAAATCCAGGTCAATGCGAGAAAGAAAACTTGGTACGAAAAAAATCTTATGAATGGTGCGAAAATATTTTCGTGCGAAAACTTTTATTTGGTGCGAAGACGCGAATTTATATGCGAAATCTTCAAATAACACTCAAATTAACACATTAAACACAATCAAAACCAAAATATACTTCAATTTTGCATTTTCAGCAAAGAACAGTTTGAAGTTGGAAAAATAGTTTCGATCGCAAATTCAATCTCTTAAGCTCAATTAATCGAAGATAATCGCAATTAACATACACCAAATGATTCGCGAACAGTTTTTCGTTCAATATCATGCGAAAACAGCAATCAAAACATCATGTGAAAGTCAAAGCTTATTTGCGTGAAGACCATCATACGAAAAAAAATTTCAGCAACACAAATCGATCAATTCAACAACGATTTTGGCTCTGATACCAATTGTTAGGTCCGATTTTACCATCCAACGAAGAACTCGAGCATAGATTTAATCGAAATTACCTTGATGATCATGCGAGCGGAAGCTTTAGGATTAAATCAATCAAATCTTCATTAAACCTCAACCTTCTCTTTACAATTATCCTCTTTCTCTCTCTACAATTAACCCTAGCTTAGATAGTGATTAGAGAGAGTGTTTCTAGTGAGAGAAAGCTAAACTCGAGTTGTGTGTATTGTTAGGAATATTTTATTGTGTTCAATTAATTAGAATTATCTTTGTAGTTTATTTATAAAGATTATCATTATAAGAGGCTTACTGTAATTGGGCTTTGTTAGGGGCCCAAGTATTATATACCAAAATGTGGTATAAATACTTGAACCCTAACACATAATAAAATGTGTATTGTGTGAAAACTATTTAGAGAGATAAGCTTCTAGAGAGAAGGAGCCACCCAAGCCCCTCAAGAACACACAACACCCCACGAGCTTCGATTCTTCCCATCTAATCGTGGTAAACTCGTTTTAATAATGTTTAGTTGGATATTCTAGGCCTTACAAGTGGTATCAGAGCCACGCGCGTTAAGATTTGGGTCAAATTTTTCGTTTTATTTTTCGGTGTTCATCGCATGTTCTTCGAAATTTTTCGAAAAATTTGACATGTTTTCGTGTTTTTGTGCTTGATTGAGTGTTTAGGAGTTAGGATATACATATTTTGATCTTTACCCGGGACTAATTTGATTAAATTTTGTGTTCGGGATCGAAAAATAGCTTATTTTGTTCGCAGCTACAGTAACTTTTCGGTGCTACAGGAAAGTTTTCGGTGCTGCAGAAAGTTTTCGGTGCTACAGTAAAAAAAAAAAAAAAAAAAAAAGTTTTCGGTAGGTACTGTAGAAAGTTTTCGCAAAAAAAAAAAAAAACAAAAAAAATATATATATATTTCAAACTTTTCGGTACTAAAGTTTTCGCAAAAGCAAAAAAAAAAAAAAAAAAAAAAAAAAAAGTTTTCGCTAGGCACTGCAGAAAGTTTTCGCAAAAAAAAAAAATTAAATAAAAAATATATTTCAAACTTTTCGGTACTAAAGTTTTCACAAAAGCAAAAAAAAAAAAAAAAAAAAAAAGTTTTCGGTAGGGACTGTAGAAAGTTTTCGCAAAAATAAAAATAAAAATATATATATATATATATATTTCAAACTTTTCGCAAAAGCAAAAAAAAAAAAAAAAAAAAAAAAAAACTTAAACTTTTCGGTAGTAAAGTTTTCGCAAAAAAAAAAATAAAATAAAATAAAAAGTTTTCGGTATCATATTTACAACTTTGCCATCGAAAACCTAAATTTAAAAAAAAAAAAAAAAAAAAAAAAAATTTTCGGTATCATATTTATAACTTTTCCGTCGAAATAAAAAAAAATAAAAAATAAAAAATAAAAAAAAAAGTTTTCGATATCATATTTGCAACTTTGCCATCGAAAACCTAAATAAAAAAAAAAAAAAAAAAACTTCTTGCTCTTTTCAGGTTTCCGCAAGTTTTAAAAAATTAATAATAAAAAATTAATTATTAATAAATAAATAAATAAAAAAATTAATAAATGCTCGAAAATTACTGTTATTCCGAAATCACATCGAAATTTATTTTTTTTCCTCAGTATCAAACCTAACTCTTCGGCACAAATTTTTTAAAAGCCATTTCTTTCTCCAAAACATCTTTGGCATATTATAGAAAAAGGTTTTGGTAACATTTTCGAAGTTATTCGACATTTCTTCAAAACGTTTCGGTACACCCCAAAAAGTTTTCGACACTTAAAATTTTCGAAACTTCACGAAATTTCACGACACACCAAAACTTTTCGGCAAAGATTTTCCAAAAGCCAAAAATCTCAAATCTACACAACGCGTCAACGATCGCGTATCCAACTAAAATTTTCTAGAAAATTTAAATTTTAAAAATCATGGATTCTACTTCCGCAACTTCTGAGATGAGCTTTAATGCTAGTGATTTAAACGAAACCTATCATTCGTTGAAGAAATATTATGAAACCATGCGTTGTGAGCTTAAATACGAAAGGAAGATTAACAAAGCGTTAGAAACTAAGTTAGCTAATGCACTAGAAACTATTTCTGGTCTTGAATCAAAATTAACTAGCTCAGAAACTAACGTTTGTGAGCTAACCAATAACCTAAATTCCTCTAAGCTAGGCCAAACTCAACTTATAAGTCACGAAAAGACTATAAGTGAGTTAGAGAGTAGACTGGATAATAATTACAAATGCTTAGTTAAGAGTTTAGAAGAAAGAGGTAGTCTTACTTGCCATTTAGAAAACGCGCGTGAGAAAATCACTAATCTTGAATCTCGGGAAGTAAAATTAAAAGCTCAAATTAGTGAACTAACGAATAAATTCAAAAATTGCGAACTCGAACGCAATAATTATTTGTCTGATTTTAGCAATTCGCGGAGCAGTTTTAAACTTTTATTTGAGAAACGCAATAAATTGCACTCTAAAGTTCATCACTTAGAGGGCATCCTTACGAAAAAGGGTCAAACAGACCAAAGTTCCTCTAAAGACTTAGCGTCCAATGGGGAAAATAATTTACATTCTAATAAACCTATCTCTTGTTGGGAAATTCCAGAAGTTGCTAGTAAAATTGTAGAATTGAACGCAACTCTGGAATCGGAAAGAGTAGGTTTCCGAGCAGAAAAGCAAAAACTTTTAGAGGAGATTTCAAATCTCAAAAATTCCCCGCCCTTACCTGTCCTAAATAATCTCTCCATAGAAATATCTTCTATTAAGCAGGATAAGGGAATTCAAACTGACGCTTTTGTTCCTAAAACTGAAAAGACTTTTACTAGTAATTCTAAGTCAACTTTGACTGGCACAGAAAAGATAGGTAAAAGCCTTAAGCTTAATACTTCCAAGGAACAGAAAATTAGGAAGGAGAAAGGAAAATCAACATTATTTTCCAAAATTAAGGTCGAACATGCTCAAAATTTTCCCTCTCCTATTCCTCTTAAAATGAAAGCGTGCAAAGAAGTTCGAAGCTTAAGCAAGCGAACTTCCACGCTTATACCCAATCATTATAGAGTGAATGATGTGAATTCTTGTAGGCAATACGACTCATCATCTGATGACGCATATAGTGCGATAAGCTCGTATTCATACTTGAAATACCCGGTCCAGATTAAGTCTGAAAGACACCTTCTGCGACTGGCTAGGGAGAATATCTTCAGATCTTCTAAACCTAGACACACGTTCACCGGCGCTGAATTGTCATTTCCCTCTAAGGTTCACCAAACTTGGATTCCTAAATCAGAAATCAAATTAAATAGAACTTTAAAGGATGATTTAGGATGTATATCTGCACCAAATGTGCATAAATTGTTTTCTGCTAATATGGGAGGACCCATCCAAAAATGGGTACCAAAGTCCCGATAATATTTTGCAGGAGCCCAATCACGTGTGGTAATTCCACGATGGTTGCTCCACACGCGTGATTGGTATGAGATGAGAGCAACCACAAAGACCCCGGTCATGAGTAGTAATTAGAAGATGCTTGCTCCATACTCATGATCGGTACGAGACGAGGGCAACCACAACAGTCCAGCATGCACGGTACTCGGGTTGCTCCACATGCATGACTGGTAAGAGACGCGAGCAACCGCATCCCTCATGTATGGCAATTTGACGTAGTGGCTCCACATACATGATAAAGGGAAACGACGTGAGCAACTACGACCATATGTGGTACATTCTATCTTTTGAACTGAATTGCATAATACCACATTCATACATATTTTTAAGATAGGTAAATTCTATATATGCATTCCATAGTAAATTTTGGCATGCATATCGAGCTGAAAAGACAATATACCTACCTTGCAAGCAATAGGGTACAATATAGCTATGCATGCTTCAAAAGGACTTTTACTTTCAAATTCTTGCATGCATGCATACCTGAGCCGAAATGCGAAATACCCTATTTTATAGGTACATTCTAATTATCTGTATGTTAATTAAATTTTCAAAATTGTAATTTGCATATGCATACGAGCTGCATTGAAAATACCTATTCCTCAAAATGGTACATTTTTAAATATGCATTTTTCAAAACTTTAAAATTCTAAATGCATATTACGCACGGAAATGAAAAATACCATTTTTTTTAAAATGAGCTTAATTTGAGGGGGGAGCTACTCTTTTATTTTTAAAAGAGAAGTGACCCTTATTTCTTTAGAAGGGAGCTATAATTATATTTTTTAGGGGGAGCGAACTTTAAATATGTGAATTTAGGGAAAGAGATTCACAGATCTTTCGAACTTTCCACGCATCTTTTGAGGGGGAGCAATTTTATTTTTGGAAGCATGTTTTGAGGAGAGGAATAACAAAATCTATTTTATATGCATATACTATATTATATATATACTAATATATATTACTAATACAATATATATTATATCAATATAATATATAGTATAAAAATATATTTTACTAATAACGATTAATATATATATAAATATAAAAAAAAAAAGGTCATCAATATTTAAAAAAAAAGAGGCCATAAAAAAAAAAAAAAAAGCCATCAATATTTAAAAAAAAGAGGCCATAAAAAAATAAATAAATAAATAAAAAAAAGAATGTTCTCTCCTCTTCATCAAGCTTCATGGAGATTACCTACGACCTCCGAAGATGGACCTCAAAAGAAGAATCTCGAGCCTACAACGGTCAACTCTTTTCAAAAGGCGACGGTGGTTACAAATGCAAATCTCGGTGCTCGCTTCAACCGACATGCTCTGGCTTGCTGACAAATAAAGCAGCACTCACCACTTCCTACCAGATGCATGGATACTCCGTTCCTACGATTCAGTGAAACCCAACTGAATCTAACCCCGGAAAATCACCGAGAGTCAGTCGAATCACGAAGAAACAACCACGTCTACTAAAACCTTTTGAAAAGACCGACGCTACATGATTCCCTCTCCTCACAAATTATTCGGACCAACCTCCATAGATACAGGTGCTAATTTTATTAGCTCCCGGGTAGAAGTCGCCGCAATGGGTCCAACGGCGCGTGCACAACCGAGCCTTACCCACTCGTCTGTCTCACAAAAGACAGGTGTTTCAGAAATTACGGGGAGCCACGTATGCTATCACCGCTTCACTCGGAAGCGGGAGATATTGAATTATGTGGTACTCAGCCCCACACCACTGAACTTTTTGAACACATCGAGTCTAGGTGTCCTCACTATCTAAATGTTTTATAATTTTCTAGGACACATACACCTTTTCTTATCTGGACTTCATGACCAGATCAGAACTTCCATAGACACATCTTCTGTAGATGTGATTCAAGGATTGGAAGGAAGTCCTGCCGTTGCAACATCAATACAACAACGGAATCAGGCCATCGTCTCGAGCTAGTCTCTAAAACGATGTAAACGGGATGCCTATGTGGCCCCGGTTCTTCAAGCCCTGTCCTCACAGGCCACGTCTCGGAGTTTGTCTCTGAAGTCGTGTCGACGGATTACCTTAGTGGCTTCGTCTGGTTATTACCATCACCGACCTGTCGTTTGTGTCCTTCTAATCTTCCTATACAAGCATGCCGATCTCGTTAACTCGAATCGTCATGAGGGGGAGAAGGGGACACGCATAAACAAACAGGTCGGACCACCCACCAATTTCCGCCGAGCGTACCACTCTGAAGCCAGGCTCTCCTGCACTTGAATGGAACATTCCAAAGGAGCCTCGACACATTTTACAACACCCCACGTGTATCTTCTTCCGGAGCCAGACAAGCTTCCTCGAGGCCGAACCAGACAACTTCCTTCGAAGAAGACGAATCCGGCGCCGAGAAGAAGAAGATTAAAGGAGACTTGACGAATTCAAACTACGAAGAAAGACCAGGACAAGATGCGAACAAAGTCCAAGATCCGCGACATCATCAAATTCAAATTTCAGGGCGTGGATCACTATCTACATCCGGTTTAAAGAATACATCGCAAGTCAAGAGAGTCCTAGCCGAAAGAGCATTCAAAGCCTCCGCAAGAAGAGGAGATAGCCCTTGTAGGGGGAGATTACTAGGACTCAAGAACGGGAAGTCTTCGTGACCCCGGTTTATTATACGACGGATTGCCTTTGTGGTTCCGTCGGGTTATGACCTGAGCTCCTACAAGCCTACCAATGCCATTTCCTTGTCCCGACAACGTGATCAACATGCCAAATCATCAAGCGTCGTCAAATCAAGCAAACACCGCCGACTTTCAAAGATTGAAGTTGCCGCCTCGTGTATGTCTCTCCAAACTTCAAAGAGAACTTTCCAATTCCAACTTAAGGTTGACCAAAAGTAGGGGGAGTTACGCTACCATCGAAAGGAGAGATCGAACACAAAAAGAAGAGATACGGCAAGCAACTTCAAACACCTTCCGGCATTTACGAGTCGAGCTTCAAAAGAAGATTAAGAAGATCTGGTGCCGAGAAGCAAAGATCAAGACACGGTGAGCTTGAAGATCTCCAAAAGAAGAGGTCAAAAGACAAGACAAGGAGGAAATTCGTTTAGGACTCAGGCAAACGCACTAAGCCCCGCAAAGATAATCCATGCCAAATTGAAGATTGAACACAAAGGGGGAGATTGTTAGGAATATTTTATTGTGTTCAATTAATTAGAATTATCTTTGTAGTTTATTTATAAAGATTATCATTATAAGAGGCTTACTGTAATTGGGCTTTGTTAGGGGCCCAAGTATTATATACCAAAATGTGGTATAAATACTTGAACCCTAACACATAATAAAATGTGTATTGTGTGAAAACTATTTAGAGAGATAAGCTTCTAGAGAGAAGGAGTCACCCAAGCCCCTCAAGAACACACAACACCCCACGAGCTTCGATTCTTCCCATCTAATCGTGGTAAACTCGTTTTAATAATGTTTAGTTGGATATTCTAGGCCTTACATGTATTTTACACACACTTGCCCTATATATACCAATCAATATTGGTATATTTGCATTCTAGTCCCTAACTATACATATATTACAATTATGTCCCTAGACAAAGATAACTTGATTATTGAACACTATAAAATACTTCCAACAAGTTTTAAAACAATATTTCTTAAAACTCGGGGACATTAATCGAGGGGGAGTAAAATTAACTTCAAAATATTGTTGGGGAGCATTATTTTGGAAATTTTAAAATATTGAGGCGGAGCAAGACTGAACTTAAAATACGAACTTTTCATTCAGGGGGAGTTTTCGAAATTACTGTAAATTATTTTTCCTAATCTCGCAGTTACTGTAAATTACTGTAAATTATAAGAGTAAATTATTTTTCCTAATCTCGAAATTACTGTAAATTACTGTAAATTATTTTTCCTAATATTTTTAGTCTTGCCACTTATCAAAAATTAATACCGAAAAATTTTGAACTTCAAATCTCGCAGTTACGCATATTTCATATTTAAAATGTTTTCGTAACTGTAACATTTAAAGTTTTCGGTATTTTCACAACAGAAATGTACATTCTAATTATGCGTATGTGAACTGAATTTTTCGATAATTTTAAAATTCCATACGCATACGAGCAGAATTGAAAATTACCTATCTTTTTCAAAATGGTACATTTTAAATATGTATTTTTCAAAACTTTAAAATTGAAAATGCATATTACGCATGGAATTGAAAAATACCATTTTATCGAAGGCCGATTTGAATTTCACGAAGCGCATTAATTTCTAAGGAGTCAGACTTCATATTTTTTAGTCTTGCTTTTCACAGGAAGTCGGACTTATTTCACTCGCGCCTACATTTAAGGGTAGTCGGTCTTCCTATTCTTTTCTGATTTTAATTAGGAGAGTGGAAAAAGAGCGCAAAAGTTTAAAAGAGCGTATTACTTCAAAAAAAAAAGGAGAGAGCGCATACATTTCAGGGGGAGTGATAGTCATTAGCGCAATAGGTTCATATAAAGGGGAGTATCACATCAATCATAAGGCGCCTGATTTGAAGGGTAGTAATATGTAATTTCTCAAAAAAAGCGCATATTTTTAGGGGGAGTCGTAAGACTTTAATATTTGACATCATTCTAGGAATAAATAAAATAAATAAATTACATAAATAATAATAATATAAATAAATAAATTATTTAAGAATCCTTATCTGATTAGTTGAGTCAATATTGTAATAGGACACGTGTTAATCGCTAAAATGCGACTAGTTACATGTGTATAGCTACTACATTTTTAGAACATTCGGGTAAGGAAATATTTGTATGTTATACTAAATTACATTTACACTTTATAATAATTTACCAGGGTTCTAAAAGTAATTTTACTATCATTATTATTAATATTATAGTACATTACTTAACCAAGAGGGTAAATTTTTCTTCACCGCCTTACATTCAGTCCCTTGATTTATTAAGCATCAACATACAATCTTCTTATCATTGTAACGAAACAAAACAGAGAGGGAGGAAAGATCAGAACGTGAGAAAGCAATGGAAAAGAAGAAAATAAATAAATAGATAGAAATAGGAAAGAAATAAGAAAACATAGCTTTTGCTTTTGGAATCATTTTTCTCTTCATCAACGAACTGCTCTATTTTCGTCATATAGCATGCATAAGCTTGTGTATTAGGTAAGCATTATATAACGAATTTTTATTTTTATTTTTATGCTTATATGCTAATGGTTTATAGAGGATTAAATGGTTAATGTAACCTTTGTATTGGAAACTAACGGTAGTTTGTATTTGTTGTTTTGTTCTGCGAAGTAGGTAAATCAAGTACAACATATATAGAATAGTAAGGCGAGGAGTCCGTGTTTATAGAAGTTAAAGGGAATATTTAAGCTGAATAAAATTCAGAAACTACTCAGGTAAGTGAAAATCCAACTACGACGCATGTACATAGTATTCGGTGTTTGATAATATACATGCTTCGATGTTTCGATGATTTTATGTGAAGATGTTATATTTGTTTGATTGATATTTGCATATGAGCTACATGAATTCATGAGCATACCATTCACGGCATATACATATGCATACATATTATTGGGTAATGTTGAGTGTTGCCATGCATAGTCGTAATCGCCGGGGAGCGATGTATCTGTGCCGATTATTGGCATGCAGTTGAGGTGTATGTGGTTATTACTAGTGCACCATCGACGGAAGGGGCGACCTGGGCAGGGGCGACCTAGGGTATGAGACCCTAGTGTAGGCTACCCAGAGTAGGCTACCGTCATATGTTGAAGCAGAAGGGGCGACCTAGGAAGGAGCGACCTAGGGAGACCTAGCGTAGGCTACCTGGAGTGGGCCACTGCCATAATATTGATGCGGTAGGAGCGACCTGGACGGGGCGACCTGGATGGGGCGACCTAGGGAAACCTAGCGTAGGCTACCAGCGTGGGCTACCAGCGTAGGCGACCGCGACAGGAGGGGCGACCTGGGAAGGAGCGACCTAGGGAGACCTAGTGTTGGCTACCCAGAGTGGGCCACTGTCAGATGATTTATTGAGCTCTTGGTGGTGCATAGTATTTTAGCCACGGGCCCAGACAGAGGATGAGATAGATGATTCATTTTGAGATGTCGAGTCACATGTAGTTTATGCATATGATGAGGATTTACATATTCACGAGCATGCATGATTTTTACTTACTGAGCTTCTAGCTCATATAGTTCATGCGTTGTAGGTGAGCGAGATGACATTGCTTGAGTGACTTAGATGGCGAGGCTGGTCGTTGGAGCTTCCACGGGCTTTTGAGGTGGACTGTACATGGATGACGACCTGTGTGGCGGGTAGTCTCTTTTGCTGCACCTGATGTGTATGTTTTGGTTGTGTGTGATCGTGAGGTTGTGTAAATTTGTCTTGACGTATGGTTTTGTTTGAGTCTACGTATATCTTGTGTTGGTCGAGTCAGGATGTGTATGTGGGATTCGTGACTAGTTTGGTGTTTGTCTTGTTGAGACGTCATTTGGTTATATGATACCCATGATGTGAGTATCTTTTGATTTACTTCAGGGATTGTTGACGAGTTTTAAACGAAACTCACGCAATTTATTTTCTCGAGTTAGTGTCGTTAGAGTCACTTTAGGTGTGTGTTTGGGGTGGTCACCACAGTTTGGTATCAGAGCACAACCTCTCGCAGTACGGTGTGGTTCGGGGACGAACCAGGCGGAAGCTGGTGGGCATGTGACGCCCGGGGTCAATGAGGGCGGGGAGTGATCGCCGGTGCCAGAGAGGGCACGGACAAGGTGCGGCTCCTGGCAGGCTTCTAGGCGAAGGGGTACATGAATGAACCGATCCCATACCCGAATGAGAGGGGATCCTGAGGCTGGCAATGTATGGGCGTGTCGGTCTAAGAATCGTATAAGAGAATTGATAGTACTACTCATATCACCAAGGTCGACCTACCTTTTCGGGAGTCCATCTATAAGAACTCCAAAGTTAAGCGTGCTTGACTTGGAGCAATCTTAGGATGGGTGACCCCCTGGGAAGCAGCTCAGGGTACGTGCGAGTGAGGACAAAGCACGCTGGAAGGTTAAGTATAAATGGTGGTACAGTGGGGCCAGACTATCAGTAGGAGTGTGGTGGGCCCAACCCCACTGGTCCCCAGTAGGACGAATGTTACCAGTAACAGCCGGTATGGGACGGGTCGTTACAGGAGTAAAGACATGATATTAAGAATAGTGCAACTATTTAGAGGGAGTGATATCTAAATAGCGCCTAAGCTTCAAAGAGAGTGTCTTACACAACTTCATGCTTTGAGGGAGAGTGTCATCTTAGGAAATTAGTGCATGGACAACAATGAGTTGTTCACATACTTGTTCCATGGTTCAGTAAATCTCAACTGCACCTATCCCAGGAACAACCCCGAGTGTAGGTGAGGGCATTTGAGCGCATCACAATGAAATATTTACAACTCAACCACAAACTATCCGGACCATAACCAATATAGGTACAGGACTGATTTGTTCAGATCCCGGGTAGAAGACGCCTCATAGGGTCCAAAGGCGCATGCACAACCCTTCCTAGCTACTCATTTGTCTCCCTAAAGACAGATGTTTCAATATCTCACGGGGAACCGCATATGCTATCACCGTTTCATTCGGAGGCGGTAGATATTGAACTCAGTGGTCCACAGCCCCACACCACGAATTTTTGAGCACTTTAACGTCTAGTGTGTCCTCATTGCCTAAATATTTTCCATTTTTCTAGGACACATACATTATTTTACACACAAAATGCAGGTCTACGTGACCATGCCAGAACTTCTGTAGACGCATCTTTCAATGATGTGCTTCTATGATCAGAAGGAAGTCCTGCTGTTGCAACATCAATTACAACAACGGTATCAGGCCATCTTCTGGAGCACGACTCTAGAATGATGTGAACGGGAAGCCTAAGTGGCCCCGGTTTTACTCCTCCCCCGGTAAGTCTGAGTGATTTACCGTCAACGACCAGAGTGTCTACCTAAAGGGGTGGATTACGAGGACCGGTCGGAAGTCTTGAACCATGTTCAAGCCACATGAAGTCTCTTCGTGTGCAAATGGAGTGCCTTAGTGGCCCCGGAGGTGATACTCGCCTTGTGACGGAGGAGCGCTTCCACCAAGCCCTGGAGTCCGTTGCCACAAAATTCAAAGAAGATTTTATGGTGGTGGTACGGGACAACAGGACGAACCCAGTCGAAGAAACACTCTCCTCCGTTCCTAAGCAAACGTCAAACCATCTCCACCACCCTATCCATCTCGATCTTTCTCATCGACAAACTACCCAAACCACTCCACCACCACCATTTCACCTCTGGTATTTCAAACGGAACCCGCTCCACATATCCCATATCCCCGAACCTTAGCTCGCTTAATCAATCCCGACCATACCTCTTCACGAGCTACAACTTGCTTCCTCATGCGGTTGAAGACTGCCGATACTTTAACGGAGGGTCAACAACTGATCCTCGAATACCTCTGCAGTCTCAACGGCCCCAGGAGACCGAATCTATCAGATATGTGCCGAGGTGATCATCCCTCTTCAATGAAGACACGACGACCGTGAAAACGACCGTCGTGAGGGGGAGAAGAGACATAGAACATCGAGCACAACAAAGGGTAGAGGAAAGCACCCGAACCCACCAACACAGTCCCAGACAAGCGATAACAAAGATATTCGAGTCCAAGTCCAGACAACAACAACAAGCCCCGAGCTAGCAACGACGACCGAGCGTCTGGTGCACACTCATGTCAAGATCCGCAAATGAAGACGCTTGATCAACTAAATATGAGGGGCTATCAAAGTTGAGGCGGAGCGACAAAACAAGTAACTCATGGATTCTCCGTGTGCCGGCACGTGCGGAAGACCAAAAGAACTTGTTCAAAGAAAAGTCGCCCCTTTTCAACAAGAGTACAAGTATACGAAAAGGACCTAGTTAGTATCAGATACCTAGAGTTCAAGGTGATTTGGTACGATGGTACGTTAAACCTCAACAAGAAGAACGAGAAAAGGCTACTCAAGATGTCTGAGATTCCAAAATTCTGCGATGGTACGTTAAAACTGATCAGCGAAAGGATCACAAAAATCGAAGATGATTATCGCAAAATTTCTACACAGACAGAGCAGCAAAGCACTCACATGAATCTTCGTTCTACAGGCAGAGGAGAAGATAGAGCCGTGCCACATCACTCAAAGACTTAAAGACAAAAGATGAAGAACACAAAGGGGGAGAATGTTAGGAATGTTTTTAGTTGTGTTCTTATAGTCTTTTGGGTCTTTGTATACTTGAAATATTTATTTGTATTGTTGTTTTAGACTTAGGCTCATTATATTAGATGTTTAGTTTGTCTAGGGACCAAAAATGTAATTATGCCAAAATATTGGCATAAAGGTGGGCTAGGGCTTCCACTTGTAATAATCCTTCAATTGAAAGAAATTCCCACTTGAGAAAAAACAGCATCTGCCACCTCTCTCTCTCTCTCATTGTTCTATCAACGAAAACCATCCAAAGGAGAGAAGAGAGCAAAATTCATATAAAATCCCGAGGGTTGCTGGGTTTTGGTGACCTACAGATGTAATACCCGAGCCCTCGAACATCTCGTTTGGCCAATATATTTCATGCATTATGCTTGGTAATTTATATGAATTATCTGTCTGTTTATATATGCATAATTCATATGAGTCTTACATGTTGCATGGGAGGTGCATTTTTATATTTTGCATACTTTTTGTGATTTATTTGGCTAACGTAAGATAATATTTGGCATCATTATAGGATAAATAAATTATCGGAATTGTGATAAGAGAAATTATTTAGAAGTCTTTATCCGATTAATTAAGTCGTTTTTTTTTAAGGTACGTGTCGACCGTTGGATGCGGCTAATTACACGTGTTCTTACTACATGCACCAAATTTATAAACTTTTAATAAAATTTCTGCAACTAATTATTTAACAAGGTTCTATAAGTAATTTACCTTACCAATTAATAATATTACATCGAGTTACTTAACGTGAAGGGTAAAAGCTTTATTCACCGCCTTAGTATAGAGGTTAACATATAGGTTATATATATGTAAGTAAATAACAGTGAATTGGATAAAAACAAAACCTAATAAGGTTTCAGCTGTGCGTGGTGATTTGCATTGAAGAGAAGCTGCCATTTACTTGAGAATTAAAAAAAAAGAGAGAGAGAGAGAGAGAGGACAGATTGCGAAGATTATCAACCATAGACAATAAGCTATTTCCGATCAGCAACAAAGCACAAGGACGTTTCTAACAAGGTTTAGTTTATTCTCGAACATCCACCTCAAGTTATAATATAATATTGTCTTAATCTGTTACTTGAAATCTTTTGAACTATCTCCAATTCGATTGTTATTACGAAAAACTAGTTTTTAATAACATAATATGCTATGAGCGTGCACACTGAGGTTTTGGTATTATCGTTTTATTTGCTGAAATTATATAGGTGTTCTTGAGAAAATTCCACCGTAGTTGAGTACAAATCATCAAATCAGGGCATAACTATCCTAAGTAAAAGATCGTATAAAAGGTAAGTGAAAGTCCAACTACGATGCATGGACATATTATTCGGTGTTTATACTATACGTGCTTCGATGATTGATATTTGCATATGAGCTACGTGAATTCATGAGCATACATTCACCACGTATACATGTGCATGCATATTATCGGGTACTGTTGAGTGTTGGCATGTATAGTCGTGATCGCCGGGGAGCGATGTATATGTGCCGATATTGGCATGCAGTGAGGGGTGTGTTGTTATTACTAGTGCACCATCGACGGAAGGGGCGACCTAGGGTATGGAACCCTAGTGTAGGCTACTCAGAGTAGGCTACCGTCATATGTTGAGGCAATAAGGGGCGACCTGGAAAGGAGCGACCTAGGAAGACCTAGCGTAGGCTACCTGGAGTGGGCCACTGCCATATTATTGATGCGGTAGGAGCGATCTGGATGGGGCGACCTGGATGGGGCGACCTAGGGAAACCTAGCGTAGGCTACCAGCGTGGGCTACCAGCGTAGGCGACCGCGACAGAAGGGGCGACCTGGGACGGAGCAACCTAGGGAGGCCTAGTGTTGGCTACCCAGAGTGGGGCACTGTCAGATGATTTATTGAGCTCTTGGTGGTGCATAGTATTTTAGCCACGGGCCCAGATGGAGGACGAGAGAGATGATGCATTTTGAGATGTCGAGTCGCACGTAGATTATGCATATGATGAAGATTTGCATATTCACGAGCATGCATGATTTTTACTTACTGAGCTTCTAGCTCATATAGTTCATGCGTTGTAGGTGAGCGAGATGACCTTGTTTGACTGACGTAGATAGCTAGGCTGGTCGTTGGAGCTTCCACGGGCTTTTGAGGTGGATTGTACATGGACGACGACCTGTGTGGCGGGCTTGTTTCTTTTGCTGCGTCTTATGTGTGTTTGTCGTTGAATATGTTCGTATATATGTATCATGTTTGGTCGAGTCGAGCTGAATTGTTGTGTCATTTTGATCAAGGTTCGTTCTTGATGGGTGGTTTTATGTATGTCTGTAATTATGTTGTGGTTTGTTGAGTTTGGGTCATTGACGTTGTTTTGTGATGTTGTGGAGTTGGTTGAAATGTTTCTGGCTTTGAAGAGGTTCGTTTTGCCTTTGTTTTGTTGAGATGTTATTTTGGTTTTACTATATTCGTGGTTAGAGTCATTTTGACATTGCACAGGGTGTTTTCGACGAATTTTAAACGGAACTCACGCAGTTTATTTTCTCGAGTTATTGTCGTTAGAGTCACTTTTAGGTGTGTGTTTGGGGTGGTCGCCACACTATCTACTCATATTAGGCAAAATAAGGATCTGGATTAATTAGATATCCACATAGTCTTTGACAATATTGCTCAACATGCTGAAGATATACGTGAAATTGTAAATGAAAGCAAAATTGTAAATGACAGAAAAGAAGAAGAATATGTCCAAGCCAAATATGATTATTCCGATTCAGATATAGAGATGAAGGAGGTCCAGAAGCAGTTGGATCTCTTGACAAAGATGATGCACAAAAAATTTCTGAAGAAAAGATCATCGGCATCGGCCAACAAACAACAGTTCACAAGCTCTCACAATCGAGACAAAACAAGTGAGACATTTGTGACACACACCGTTGACAAACAGTCAAAGTGCTTTAATTGCGGTAAACCGCGACACTTTGCAAAGGAATGCTTTCAGCCAAACAAGAAGGACACCAATTACTATGCTAGGAAACTTCAACTTACCAAACAAAAGGAAGCTGGCATAGCTCTTATGGCGGAGCAAGACCATTGGCTCGATGATTCATCTGACACCGAGAATGAGAATTGCACCTTGGTGGTCAAATTGGAAAAAGACTCAGATGATGAAAATTCCAATGTTGTCGACACTGCCTCTGCCTCATCATCTGAAGAAATCAAGGTAAACTTTCGTGAACTTTATTTTACTAGACGCATAAAGAAATTAGAAGGACACATTAAAACAATGCTTAATGAACGTAAGACTGCTAAAGAACTAAAAAGAAGACTGTTAGGATTATTTTATTGTGTTCAATTAATTAGAATTATCTTTGCAGTTTATTTAAATAGATTCTATTAAAATAGAGGATTAGTGTAATTGGACTTTGTTAGGGGTCCAAGTATTATATATCAAAATGTGGTATAAATAGTACAACCCTAACACATACCATGAGTGTATTGTGTGAAAATTATCTAACAAGAGAGAGAGAGCCGTCCAACCCCTCTCAAGAACACACAACACCCCACACGATTCAGTTCTTTCAATCTTTATTGTGGTAAAATAGTTTTAATATTTGTTTAGTTGGATATTCTAGGCCTTTCAATTGGTATCAGAGTCACACGCGTTAAGACTTGAGTCAAATTTTTTGTTTTATTTTTCGGTGTTCATCGCATGTACTTCGTGATTTTCATCAAAATTTTCGAAACATTTGATATATTTTGGTATTTAGATGCTTGATTGAGTGTTTAGGAGTTAAGATATAAGTGTTTCGATCTTTACTCAGGGCTAATTAGATTAATTTTGTGTTTGGGGATCGAAAAAGTGTATTCAGTGTTTTTGCATAAAATATTTGGCACTGTTTCGAAAATCGCTGCGAAAACCCACTTCGAAAACCTCTGAATTCGAAAACCTCAGCTGCGAAAACCTCACTTTTCGCACTGAATACTGCGAAAACCCACTTCGAAAATTGCCTCACTTCGAAAACTTATGACTTCGAAAACCTCCACTCTTATACGTTAAAAATTAGGGCAATCATGAACGGAATTAATCAAATTATTAATGTGGTACTAAGTACTTATTATGTAGTATTGGTATCTATTAATGTGTTGTTTATTGATTGTTTTTTTTTTCTGCTTGACATGTAGTATTATTTGCGGGTAATGTAGTAATATATCGATTGAAATATGGTTATATTACTTCTCAATTCATAAAATGGTATTACTTAGGATTTACGGTCCATAAAATGGTATTTGTGATTTAATATTGAAGTTTGAACATGTTCGTGATGGAATAGATAATGGTATATTTCAATAAAGGTGGTAATAGTCTATACTTTCAATGAAGGTCTACATGACTAATAACCTTAACATTCGACTACTAGCATCAATATTCGCATAGGGTGTCTATTAAAGAAAGTTAGTGGTTTATCTTCGTCAAATCATATATTTCCATGGATGTTAATATTATACATTCGAAAATAAGGCAATTATGAACTAAATTAGTAACGTAGTATTGAGAACCTATAATGTGCCATGCCGAAATTCTTTATTATTCCACAAATTGTGACACCTACCAATCCACAACAAACGTCGCTTGGGTCCAACCCAACACCTAAAATTCCTGACCCACAACATGAAGCACATTTCCAACCGGTCAACTTGATGTAGTTCATGGGTCACAACATGGACTCAAGGTCACCACTGAGACCACTTACCTGTTTGATTGCGCTCCAAGTCTTAACTCATGTGTCAACTGTTGGATATTTAAAAGCAATTGGGCTTTAAATATTGTTGGATATTTAAAAGCAATTGGGCTTTAAATATTTGGGCTTGTGAATAAGAATTGTGGAGGGAAATAAAATGGGGGGAATACCACATTGGAAAAGTGAAGTGATTTGACACACCTTATATAGTGGTGTGCATTTTATTGGTTTAAAATAAATAGTCAATATTATGCCACATGTGTGCCGCTCGCGTGCGCGCGCAGGGGGGTTGCAAATCCACTTGACTCGTGTGCGAGCGCGCGTCCTGCGCACACGAATGTTGGACCGAAATGCAGCGGGCCTGATCAACTAGCCTTTTGCTCCGAGTTATAACTTTTCTTTCCCGAAAATTTCTTTTGGTACCGAAATGACCGACCGTTCGCATACTTGGATGCAGAAAGGTCGCACGACTGAATGCGGAAGGTTGCATAACTGTCCAAGTCGGTTGCACGACTGAATGTGAAAGGTCGCACGACTGTTCAAGTCCAGAGACCTTTGGCTTATGACTGTTCAGTTCAAGGTACATCTCCTCTATGCGTGTATATTCCTATTACGACGAATCTCAGTGGAGGCACGCACGAAAAAATACAGAGAGATACAAGCAAACAAGCTTCTTTGAGAGTTCGAATCACAAATTGTTCTAGTTCGCCGTTGGAGTCGTTATTTGTGCTTAACGACACCAAGTTATTCGAAGTATCCAGGGAAATAGACGCTCGATTAAGCTGTATGTCACAGATTTAACATCCAATCAATGAACTTGAGAATAGATTGATGAAGAATTACCTTGTAATTAACGCGCGGAAGACTTTGGGTAATTATCAATCAACCTTCATTAAACCTCAAGCTTTCTCAACAAGTAATCCACTTTCTCTCTCTACAATTAAGCCATAATTATGATAATGATGAGAGAGTGTTTCTAGTGAGAGAGAGCTAAAACTCAAGTTGTGTGTATTTTACACACACTTGCCCTATATATACCAAAGCATACTTTGGTATATTTACGCTTTAGTCCCTATATTTACATAAAATACAATTAAGTCCCTAGACAAAGATAACATGATTATTGAACACTAGAAAATATTCCTAACAATCTCCCCCTTAGTGTTCAATTGTCATTGAAGCGTCGGTTGTCTTTGTCTTTGATAATCTTCAGGCTCCATCATCACTTGAACACAACAGAAATATTCCTAACAATCTCCCCCTTTGAAAATCTCTGCCTTTGTGTTCAACTTTGAATTTGACACGGTCTTTTGTTGCAGTCTTGAAGAAAATAGCTGAGAGCATCTGGAGAATCTTCAGTCTCCCACTATTTACATGCACCCTCTTTTTCTTCTTTGCAACTTGAATATTCATCACCTTCTTGCATATATCAGAGTCGCGCGGATCGTCAGCATTGACTTGTCGTGTATGCTCGAACCATGGAGAGAGGTCTCTTGTTTGTTGCGGTTCAGCACGTGCGTTGAAAGCTTGGCTTCTTTAATGAGTTCACGTGCTTGGCCTCCTTGATATACTACTCCCCCTCATGGCGATTCATTTGCATCGTCATGCTGTTTGATCAAGGTGAACCAGAGTATACACGGAACGTGTTGTCGTTGAATTCCGGATGAAATACCTGAAAACGGGACAGGCGACCGATCATCGTGAGACATCCCTAGATGTCACTCTTGGTCGTTGATGCAAAGTCACACAGACTTGCATTTGAAGGGACTACGGGGCCACATAGGCATCCCGTTGACATCGTTCTAGAGTCGTGCTCCAGAAGATGGCCTGCTACCGTTGTTGTTTTTATGTTGCAACGGCAGGACTTCCTTCTGATCATAGAAGCACATCATTTAATGATGCGTCTACAGAAGTTCTGGCATTGTCACGTAGACCTGCAATATGTGTGTAAAAGAATGTATGTGTCCTAGAAAAATTGAAAAATATTTAGGCTATGAGGACACACTAGACATTTACGTGTTCAAGAAAGTCGTGGTGTGGGGCTGTGGACCACTTTGTTCAATATCTCCCGCTTCCAAATGAAACGGTGATAGCATATGCGGTTCCCCGTGAGATATTGATACATATGTCTTTAGGGAGACAAATGAGTAGCTAGGAAGGGTCGTGCGTGCGCCTTTGGACCAGCTGAAGCGTCTTCTACCCGGGATCTGATAAATCAGTCATGTACCTATATGGTTATGGCCCGGATAGTTTGTGGTTGAGTTGTAAGGATATCATCGTGATACGCTCAATACCCTCACATACACTCGGGGTTTGTTCCTGGGTTAGGATCAGTTGGGTCTACTGAACCTTTGGAACATGTATGTGAACAACTATTTTGTGTCCATGCGCTTGTTGGCATTTAGGTAGCTCTCCCTCTTCAAAGCATGAAGGTTGTCTTCAGGGCATTCCCTTTTAAGCTCTAGCGCTGTTTTTAGGTAACACTCCCCCTAAATACTTGCGCTAATTCTAATGTGATGCCCGTGCTCCCCCTAAATAGATGAGCTTTTTGAGAAATTGCATATTACGAAGAAATCAAGCGCCTTTTGTATTTGAAGTGACACTCCCCAATAAATGTGCCCTTTTGCACTTATAAGTATCACTCCCCCTCGAACATATACGCTTTTTATATTGAAACTATGGTAATATGCTCTTTTGAAATTCACGCGCCTAATCTATCTATCTATCAACTCCCCCAAAAAGAATATAGAATATGAAGACCGAATATTCTGTAAAGGTAAGCGCTCTTTATAATAAGTCGAACTCCCTATGAAAATCAAGAACTTAAGATATAGAGTTTGACTCCCCTGAAATTCAAGCGCACTTTGAATTTTGAAATCGGCTCGGCCTTCTTTGAACATTGTAGCTCAAATATTTTTTTTTTTTTATCCCCTTTTCTTTCTCTTTTTTTTTATGGCCTTTTCTTTTCTTTTTTTTTTATTTATTGGGCTCTTTTTTTTTTTTTTTTTTTTTAACAGAAAAATAAAAAGGAAAAAAATGTCAAATCAAGAGCTTTGGAATAGTCTTGATTTGGTGTGTTTGCTCACGTCACATACCGATCACGAGTGTGGAGCAAACCAAATACCACACGTGTTGGGGACTTGTGCCGACTGCTCATCATCGCATACCGACCATACATGTGGAGCAATCGTCGTTTATTTACCATGTATGATCGGGACCTGCAAAACAAATTATCGGGACTTTGGTACCCATTTTTGGACGGGTCCTCCCTGATTAGCAGATAAATATTTAAGCACAAATGGTTCAAGTATGGAATTTGCATGTAAAGTATTCTTGAACTGAGGAACCCAATGTTGTTTTGGACTACTTATTTCTATTTTTAGCTTAGGTTTCCAAACTTGTTGAACCTTATGAAAATTAAAAATTTCAGCATCGGTGAATGTGTGTCTTGCGTTAAATGAGAAAATTTTCTCTTTCGCCAGTCGTTTGAGATGCTTTTCGGATTTAACTTTGACCGGGTACTTGAGAGAGGAATACGAGCTTATAGAATCAATATCATTAAGTATAGAAGTGTCGTATTTCCTACCTTCTAGACTCACATCATTCACTTTGTACTGTGTATTAGAAAATTTATCTTGATTCAGACAATTGTTATTTTTAGACATTTAGTTTTAATAGAGAATGTATAATTATTGTCTCCTTTAGTTTTAGTAGCTTCTTTCTTTAATTTTGATTTTAGAATGACTTTGGGTATTTTTGGATTAGGAATAGAGGTAGAACCAAATTTGGTCGTGGCAATAGAAGATAATTTGTCTTCCTCTATTCTTTCTTTCTAGATAGCTTTAGTCATTCTTGTGCCCTTTTGAGAGGAATTTTTGAGAATTAAATTCTCCTTTAAAAGCTTATCCATTTGAGCTCGAAACCCGTTTCGTTCGGAATCCAGAAGAGAATGTAATTCAGCAATTTTATGAGAACTTTCTGGAGTGTAGCAATCCTTAGGTTCGGGTTTTATCGATAGTATAGAATGTTCCTCGGTTGGCACTGACTCAATTGTTTGAGTCGACTTATTTAGAGACAAATTTTGCTCAATTTGTTTTTTCTTTGCAAGAAGAACCTCTAGTTCTTTAATTTTACAGTGTAATCTAGTGAGTTCTTCAGAAAGACATTTATTTTGAGCTTGATAATCTTTATTTTCCTTTAGTTCTGTTGTTTCAGAATTTGATTTAGCAAGATCATTGTTAAGATTAGCTATTTTCTCATTAGCTAATTGAAGCTTTATTCCTAGATTGGCTTCTTCTAATAGATGCTTTCTTAGGACAACTTCATTATTGGCTAATCTTGCTTCTAATTTCTTGACCATTTCTTTTTCATTATTTGTGGATGAGAATTTTTGCAACATTGACTTGTTTGCTTCATCACAGGCAGACAGACTTGTTTTCAATTCACATATTTTTTATTCATGTTCTGTGGTCTTAGTCTTCAACCTTATAATCTCATCCTTTGCATTGGTCAATTGACATTCAAGACTAGCTTCAATTTGTAGATGTTTTCTTAGGACACACTCGTTATTAGCTAGCCTCGCTTCTAGTGTCTTGATCATTTGTTCGTGAAATAAATCCATTTTAAACTTTTTAGCTCAGATATGGAATTTGAAATTTAGGTTCAAATAATGTTGGTAATTAAATTCTATATAGAATGTTGGATTTTAATTTTGATCAAATAGAATTGTGGGATGTATATTGATCGTTGACGTGTTTTAGAATTGATTTAATTTTTGATCAATATTTTTTTTTTTTTATTCTGTTTAGAAAATTTTAGATATTGATATTAACCGCAAACTTTTAATTTCAGTTCAGTTCATTAGCTTTTCAACACAGCAAAGTTTAGATACAAAATATTAATTATCGACTTAGATTGTATCTTAGACTTTGTATATTATTAAAAGAATGTAAGGTTTTACGTGTAGGTCTCAGATTCACTCAATTATAGTTAACACACAATTAGGTTTGACATACCTCAACCTTAGATTGCGCGCGGAAGCAGCAATGGATTGTTTTGGGTATCACAACTTAGATTGCGAATTCTTCAAGCTTTATCACAACAACGAGCACACAATCCTTAGATTGCGAATTCTTCAAGCTTTATCACAACAACGAGCACACAATCCTTAGATTGCGAATTCTTCAAGCTTTATCACAACAACGAGCACACAATCCTTCCTTATCTTCCTTAGCTTCATCACAATAAGGTCCGTGAGTGAAGTGAGTGTGAAGAGAGTTTTGGGTATCTTTTTTGTTATTCACACTCTGTTGAATTGAATGAACGAATGCTTACACGTAAATTGTAAGCGGGACTTCTATATACCCTTACAAGTTTGGGTATATTTACAATTAAGTCCCTAAACTAATGGAATTTCAAACTCAAAGGACAAAGTTCAAAATGAACACAAATACATATTCTAACAATCTCCCCCGTGTGTTCAATTCTTGAAAGCTCACGTCCTTTGGGTTCGATAGAAGCTCTTTCTGAATCCTAGGGCGTGTTCATACTGCCTTAGGATTCTCCTGAAATCGAGTTGTCCTTCAAGCAACGCGATCGCGTCTTGGGCGAGAATTTGATCTTCCAACTGTTCGTTTGTTGCTTCCATCAGAACCAGAGGTGCCACTTTTGGAAGAAGGCCGTCTCGGACATGCTTAATCGTTCCATCGCAGAATTTGTGCAATTCTGGCATGAGGATTATCCGAGGCTGTCCTTCGTGGTTGCGGTAGGTGACACCCATGTATGGATCATTGAATATATAGAACGTTGGAAAGTTCTCAAGTTCTGTGCCTTGAAGGTTAGGCTTTGTCAGGTTGACTTTCTTCATATTGTTCTCTAAGCCCATTTGAATGTCTTGAGCGGTGTAATACTTGACTTGTCTTGTCATGAATCTCTTTAGCGCAATGAATCCCAGCTTGTACCGAAAGTGTCTGAGCGTAAACTTTCTGTAGCAGCAGTACATCTGGTAGACATCATTGGGTTCAAGCAAGTCCAAGTCAGCTTCTGACACCTTTTCCTTCGAGCCATCTCGCCTTTCGATCTCGAATACTGGATACTGAGTTCGGCCCACATTGTGATGTTCTACTTCGATAATGTCCTTCAAGGGCGCTTTGTTTCTCATTTTCTCCTTGGCTTGTCTTATCTTCTGTTTGTTCGTCTCACGTCGTGGTATGGCAGACATATTTCTAAGCATATATGCATGTCCTGCCTGTCTTAAACCCGTGAGATTAGCTAGCCCTCGAAGATTCAGCTCATCCAGATTCTTGATCTTGTCCTCCCTTCGAAACATTTTTTGTCTGATTTCCTCCAGGAAAGGCACCAAAATTCGTATGTTTTCCCACGGAGCGTCGTTCCTTGCTTCAACAGGGTCTTCTACCCTTTGATTGATAATATTCGTAAGCTCCCGTGGTTCTTGGTTGTGATCCTCGCCATCCTGGAGTTCTTCTCTTCCCAGAGTGCAGATATCTGTGGTTGAGTCTTGAATGAATTTTCTGATGGCTTCAAAGCGTTCTTTAGCCTCTTCCACAGTCTCTGACAAAACTCTTCGCTCGGTTGATATGTATAGATCCACTTCTTCGTGTGGATCCACTCTGACTTCAGGAGCGAGAGGTCTCTGGATGGATGAAGGGAGGAATCTTTGGACTTTTGTGGGAGTTGTTGGAGGTAATGTAGTTGTGGTGGTGGTGTTTTTTGTTTGGGTATTTGGTGGTGGTGGAGGTGTTTGTTGTGAAGGTTGGGAGGAAGAAGGTCCAGCTTCTTGCTCATGTTGTGTGCTGGTGCTTGCTGTCCGTTGACGTTTCTCCCCCGCAGGACGATCGTCGGGATCACGATCGTCATGATGCCTTTTGAAGGTTCGGGCAGCAGCACGGCAGTTCTGCGGGAGTTGGATGCAGTCTGCCAGTTGAGCAAGGGCTGGTGTGAGAGAGGGTTCAGTGAGGAGCCGGGATAGAAGGATATCCACGAGCTCTTGGATGGGAACGGTGGCTGGTTTATGAGGTGGGGTGTAGGTGAAGAAGGAGAGGAAGGTAACTCAGTCAGAACCACAGAGCTTTGCGGTTCTTTGCCCTTCGTTCCGATTGCGGCCGCAATTTCGGATCGAAATTGTTGGACCAGGCGGCTTTCGAGACGATTTAGAGCCGACTGAGTTACATAGGGTGATAACCTACCGGGGCTACTTAAGCGCTCCGTTGTCACGATGGTGGAGAAGGTTTCCTCAATTAAGGAAGATTCTACGAGAGTTCCGATCAGGTTGGTGCCCGATGTAGAAAGGGGTGTATGTGTCCTTACAAAAGGGAAAAATATATGGGTGGGGGACACTACACTCGATGTGATCAAAAGAGGGGCGGTGGTGTGGGGCTGGGTACCACCTACTTCAATATCTCCTACCTCAGAATGAGGTAGTGATAGCATATGCGCGTCCCCGTGAATGTGTGAAACTTCTGTCTGTTGGGAGACAGAAGAGTGAGTTTCAGCTGGTTGTGCATGCGTCATCGGGCTTGTCGTGACGACTTCTACCCGGGAACTGTCAATGACAGTTCCTGCACCTATTGGGGTAGCCCTAGGTAATGTTTGTGAGGTGATTGGAAGTTGTTCACTCAAGACTGTTTCACTCTCACTCACATGGCTTGAAGCTCCTTGGTTAGGATCAACGGGGTTGAGCTGATCCATTGGAGCAGGGAGGGATGAACGGTAAGAAGCAGCCAATGTGGGGTCCGCCAGCTGGAGTAGATGCTCAGGTATTTCCATCGGGCGTAGATTTGGATCAACCTTCGCCTTGTGGAAATACTTGATGATGGGCGAGGTGTAGTCCTCACATGGCTGTTGGTTTGGGATTCGTTCGATGGAGTCCATAAATCTTCTGATGAGGACGGGGAACCATCGAACGAAAGGGACGTATTTTGGTTTATTTGTGCGGTCTCTGGTGTGGATTTGGTCGGCTATTTCGGTCATGATGAGATCCGCAAAATCATAAGATTTGTTGAATACGATCCCGTGGAAGAAGCGGAGAATGGAAACGTTGCATTTGTCTAGGCCAGCGTGTTTAGGGGATAGACATTTATTCACGAGGCCGAAGAGAGTCTTCCAAGGATAAGGCAGTTTGTTTGTTTGGAAGTCATGAACCTTTGTAAGTGGGGAGGCATGTCCTAGACGGATCATGTCTTGAAGGATCTGAGGTTCAGAGCAAAAGGGGTTAAACTGCTCAAGTTGTGGAAGATCAAGAAAAGTGCGAATAATATTTTTGTTGATGATAATGCGGGTGGTATGGAGATAGGACTCGAAATGCATAGAATTGTCTTCGTCATCGAATTTTGGATGCATTTCGGACCAGAATTGTTGGAGATATACGACTGGAATGGTGGCTATTTTATTGAAGCAGGACCATAAAGGATGATTTTTAAGGATGGATATGATGATTGGGTCAGGTCCTTTATAAGTGTTTGGGTTGAGTTGGAAATTGTTGTCCTTAATCTCTAACCAGCTTGGTCGATTATGTAAGTAAGATTCCACGGTTGACATTGATCTGCAAAAAAAATATGAGGATCATTAGTTATGATCATACACGCAACTCAGGATATGAGTTACTCTGTTTTAGCCATGTTTTGCACTCTGTTTTGTAAGAGTAATCCCCTGTTTTATAATAACTCAACGAAAAATATTCTAAGTCTTTTAGCGAAAAGTGTAAGAAGTGGCGAAAACTTTCATAAGTGGCGAAAAGTCTATTTGCTGATTAAAGGTTTTCGCTAGAAAAAGGTAGCGAGAAGTTGAAAGGTTGTCGCTGAAAAGTACTTTTCGCTGGAATAGTTAGCGAAAAATGAAAGTTTTTGCGAGAATAAAGTTCGCTGATAAAACTTTTTGCTTGAATAGTTTTCGCTGATAAAACTTTTCGCTTGAATAGTTAGCGAAAAGTGAAAGGTTTTCGCTAAAAAATTTTTGCTTATAAAACTTTTCGCTGGAAAAACGTTTCACTGGAAAGACTTTTCGCTGGAAAAACTTTTCGCTGGGATAGTTAGCGAAAAGTGAAAGGTTTTCGCTAAAAAAATTTTGCTTATAAAACTTTTCGCTGATAAAACTTTTCGCTTGAATAGTTAGCGAAAAGTGAAAGGTTTTCGCTAAAAAAATTTTGCTTATAAAACTTTTCACTGGAAAGACTTTTCGCTGGAAAAACTTTTCGCTGGAATAGTTAGCGAAAAGTTTAAATTGTCGATAGTAAAGTTTTTTTGAAAAGTTTGAAAGTTTTTCGCTGAAGAAAACTTTTTCGCTGGAACAGTGAGCGAAAAGTGAACGGTTTTCGCCACATAATCTGGGGAAAATCTTTTGTTTAATAACAGCGAAAACAGCGATTGAAGACAATGAAAGCGGTAAAATCATAAGTGTTCAAGCATTTTTGAACTAACAGAGTCGTGGATCAGCACAGAGAGCATTTGAGAGAGCATTTAAACCCAAAAAAAATATCGAGATGACATACCAAAATCATGAATAACACAGTGTAAGCAAATGACGAATTAGCATAATGAAAACAGAAATGCTTACGTAAATGATGAGAATATCTGAAAGCTGGATTGATTTTGGTGATAAATCGACGAAATTAGAGAGAAGAAAAAAAATTAGGGTTATTTGAGAGAGAAGATGAACAGTAAAAGGGAATGTTAGCGAAAACGGTGAAAGTAAAATTTTAAAAACTTTTCGTCGTTAAAAAAAGGTTTTCGCTGAAAACAGGAAAATTAATCCCTTTTCGCTGTCAAATTCAGTAGAAGGTCAGAAATTTATGTGCTCTTGCAATTGAGTCCAAAAATTTTTTATTATTATTATTATTTTTTATTTTTTATTTTTTTTTGACAAACAGTTTGAGAGTAAAGTATTTTCTCATTAAGAGACTAAAGAAAATTAAGAACTCCCCCGGAAAATATGCATAGTATATTTTCATGAACTCCCCCGTAACATGTGCATGAGTACCAAGAATATATAGAGTGCTAATCATATTTTAGTGGGAAAAATTGAGCATACCTAATTTTGCTACTAAGAATTGAAATCGTTTTTCATCTAAAGGTTTAGTAAAAATATCAGCAATTTGCAATTCTGTAGGAACAAAATTAAGTTCAATATTACCTTTTTCCACATGATCTTTAAGAAAATGATAACGTAAGTCTATATGCTTAGTACGTGAATGATGAACAGGATTGCATGAAATAACTATAGCACTTTTAGAATCACTAAAGATAGGTACTTTATGTAAATCAAACCCGTAGTCGCGTATTTGCGTCTTCATCCACAGAATTTGTGAACAACAACTAGCGGCGGCAACATATTCGGCCTCCGCCGTAGAAGTTGATACACAATTCTGCTTCTTAGATGACCAACTGACTAGGTTGTCACCTAGAAATTGAGCGGCTCCGGAAGTGCTTTTTCTATCCATCCGACAACCTGCAAAGTCAGCATCTGTATATCCAACTAGATTAAAATCAGTGTTAGTTGGGTACCAAAGTCCTAGATTCGGAGTGCCCTTAAGATATCTAAGTATCCTTTTCACAGCAGCTTGATGTGATTCCTTTGGATTCGATTGATATCTAGCACACAAGCATGTGGAAAACATTATATCTGGTCTACTAGATGTAAGGTAGAGAAGAGATCCTATGATTCCTCTATAAGTAGTACTATCTACAGATTTGCCTGAATGATCAGAATCTAGCTTACAAGTAGTACTCATAGGAGTAGGCATAGGGGAACATTTTTCCATATCATATTTTCTAAGTAGGTCATGTATATATTTAGATTGGCTAATGAAAATTCCATTTGAGAGTTGTTTGACTTGAAGCCCGAGAAAGAAATTCATTTCTCCCATCATACTCATTTCAAATTTCGTAGTCATTAATTTGCCAAACTTTTTGCAAAGACTAGGATTGGTTGACCCAAATATGATATCATCTACATAAATTTGAATAAGCAGTAAATCTGAACCATGTCGCTTTGTGAATAAGGTAGTATCAATAGAGCCTCTAGTAAATCCTGAATTAACTAGGAATTTAGATAGAACCTCATACCATGCTCGAGGAGCTTGTTTGAGGCCGTATAAGGCTTTGTCAAGTTTATAGACATGATTTGGATACTTGGGATCTATAAAACCGTCAGGCTGGGATACATAGACTTCCTCTTGAAGTATGCCATTTAAGAAAGCAGTTTTAACGTCCATTTGAAAGACGACAAAATTCTTATGTGCGGCAAACGCAAGAAAAAGTCGAATCGCTTCTATTCTAGCGACGGGAGCATATGTCTCATCGTAATCTATCCCTTCTTGTTGATTGTAGCCTTTAGCCACTAATCGAGCCTTATTCCGAATGATTATCCCATTTTCATCACGCTTATTCTTAAAAATCCATCTAGTGCCGACAATAGTTTTTCCTAATGGTTTTGATACTAGAGTCCAAACCATTAAACGTTCAAATTGGTTTAACTCTTCTTGCATTGCTGTTACCCAATTTGAGTCTTGTAAAGCTTCGGAGGTTTTGGTCGGCTCTATTTGACTAAGATAGCAAGAGTAAAGACACTCATTTGCGGTTGATGATCTTGTTCGTACACTATTGGATGCATCTCCTATAATTTGAGATGACGGATGAGATCTTATCCATTTTGGTTCTTGGGTAAGGGAAGTAGACATTTCTTCAACAGGTTCTTCATTTTGAATATTTGGGGAGTCTTGACTATTTTCAAGTACTGTAAAATTTTGAGTATTATTATTTTCAAGGGATGAATCATTTGGTATATTTTGGTATTTAGATGCTTGATTGAGTGTTTAGGAGTTAAGATATAAGTGTTTCGATCTTTACTCAGGGCTAATTAGATTAATTTTGTGTTTGGGGATCGAAAAAGTGTATTCAGTGTTTTTGCATAAAATTTTTGGCACTGTTTCGAAAATCGCTGCGAAAACCCACTTCGAAAACCTCTGAATTCGAAAACCTCAGCTGCGAAAACCTCACTTTTCGCACTGAATACTGCGAAAACCCACTTCGAAAATTGCCTCACTTCGAAAACTTATGACTTCGAAAACCTCCACTCTTATACGTTAAAAAATTAGGGCAATCATGAACGGAATTAATCAAATTATTAATGTGGTACTAAGTACTTATTATGTAGTATTGGTATCTATTAATGTGTTGTTTATTGATTGTTTTTTTTTTCTGCTTGACATGTAGTATTATTTGCGGGTAATGTAGTAATATATCGATTGAAATATGGTTATATTACTTCTCAATTCATAAAATGGTATTACTTAGGATTTACGGTCCATAAAATGGTATTTGTGATTTAATATTGAAGTTTGAACATGTTCGTGATGGAATAGATAATGGTATATTTCAATAAAGGTGGTAATAGTCTATACTTTCAATGAAGGTCTACATGACTAATAACCTTAACATTCGACTACTAGCATCAATATTCGCATAGGGTGTCTATTAAAGAAAGTTAGTGGTTTATCTTCGTCAAATCATATATTTCCATGGATGTTAATATTATACATTCGAAAATAAGGCAATTATGAACTAAATTAGTAACGTAGTATTGAGAACCTATAATGTGCCATGCCGAAATTCTTTATTATTCCACAAATTGTGACACCTACCAATCCACAACAAACGTCGCTTGGGTCCAACCCAACACCTAAAATTCCTGACCCACAACATGAAGCACATTTCCAACCGGTCAACTTGATGTAGTTCATGGGTCACAACATGGACTCAAGGTCACCACTGAGACCACTTACCTGTTTGATTGCGCTCCAAGTCTTAACTCATGTGTCAACTGTTGGATATTTAAAAGCAATTGGGCTTTAAATATTGTTGGATATTTAAAAGCAATTGGGCTTTAAATATTTGGGCTTGTGAATAAGAATTGTGGAGGGAAATAAAATAGGGGGAATACCACATTGGAAAAGTGAAGTGATTTGACACACCTTATATAGTGGTGTGCATTTTATTGGTTTAAAATAAATAGTCAATATTATGCCACATGTGTGCCGCTCGCGTGCGCGCGCAGGGGGGTTGCAAATCCACTTGACTCGTGTGCGAGCGCGCGTCCTGCGCACACGAATGTTGGACCGAAATGCAGCGGGCCTGATCAACTAGCCTTTTGCTCCGAGTTATAACTTTTCTTTCCCGAAAATTTCTTTTGGTACCGAAATGACCGACCGTTCGCATACTTGGATGCGGAAAGGTTGCACGACTGAATGCGGAAGGTTGCATAACTGTCCAAGTCGGTTGCACGACTGAATGTGAAAGGTCGCACGACTGTTCAAGTCAAGAGACCTTTGGCTTATGACTGTTCAGTTCAAGGTACATCTCCTCTATGCGTGTATATTCCTATTAGGACGAATCTCAGTGGAGGCACGCACGAAAAAATACAGAGAGATACAAGCAAACAAGCTTCTTTGAGAGTTCGAATCACAAATTGTTCTAGTTCGCCGTTGGAGTCGTTATTTGTGCTTAACGACACCAAGTTATTCGAAGTATCCAGGGAAATAGACGCTCGATTAAGCTGTATGTCACAGATTTAACATCCAATCAATGAACTTGAGAATAGATTGATGAAGAATTACCTTGTAATTAACGCGCGGAAGACTTTGGGTAATTATCTATCAACCTTCATTAAACCTCAAGCTTTCTCAACAAGTAATCCACTTTCTCTCTCTACAATTAAGCCATAATTATGATAATGATGAGAGAGTGTTTCTAGTGAGAGAGAGCTAAAACTCAAGTTGTGTGTATTTTACACACACTTGCCCTATATATACCAAAGCATACTTTGGTATATTTACACTTTAGTCCCTATATTTACATAAAATACAATTAAGTCCCTAGACAAAGATAACATGATTATTGAACACTAGAAAATATTCCTAACAATCTCCCCCTTAGTGTTCAATTGTCATTGAAGCGTCGGTTGTCTTTGTCTTTGATAATCTTCAGGCTCCATCATCACTTGAACACAACAGAAATATTCCTAACAATCTCCCCCTTTGAAAATCTCTGCCTTTGTGTTCAACTTTGAATTTGACACGGTCTTTTGTTGCAGTCTTGAAGAAAATAGCTGAGAGCATCTGGAGAATCTTCAGTCTCCCACTATTTACATGCACCCTCTTTTTCTTCTTTGCAACTTGGATATTCATCACCTTCTTGCATATATCAGAGTCGCGCGGATCGTCAGCATTGACTTGTCGTGTATGCTCGAACCATGGAGAGAGGTCTCTTGTTTGTTGCGGTTCAGCACGTGCGTTGAAAGCTTGGCTTCTTTAATGAGTTCACGTGCTTGGCCTCCTTGATATACTACTCCCCCTCATGGCGATTCATTTGCATCGTCATGCTGTTTGATCAAGGTGAACCAGAGTATACACGGAACGTGTTGTCGTTGAATTCCGGATGAAATACCTGAAAACGGGACAGGCGACCGATCATCGTGAGACATCCCTAGATGTCACTCTTGGTCGTTGATGCAAAGTCACACAGACTTGCATTTGAAGGGACTACGGGGCCACATAGGCATCCCGTTGACATCGTTCTAGAGTCGTGCTCCAGAAGATGGCCTGCTACCGTTGTTGTTTTTATGTTGCAACGGCAGGACTTCCTTCTGATCATAGAAGCACATCATTTAATGATGCGTCTACAGAAGTTCTGGCATTGTCACGTAGACCTGCAATATGTGTGTAAAAGAATGTATGTGTCCTAGAAAAATTGAAAAAATATTTAGGCTATGAGGACACACTAGACATTTACGTGTTCAAGAAAGTCGTGGTGTGGGGCTGTGGACCACTTTGTTCAATATCTCCCGCTTCCAAATGAAACGGTGATAGCATATGCGGTTCCCCGTGAGATATTGATACATATGTCTTTAGGGAGACAAATGAGTAGCTAGGAAGGGTCGTGCGTGCGCCTTTGGACCAGCTGAAGCGTCTTCTACCCGGGATCTGATAAATCAGTCATGTACCTATATGGTTATGGCCCGGATAGTTTGTGGTTGAGTTGTAAGGATATCATCGTGATACGCTCAATACCCTCACATACACTCGGGGTTTGTTCCTGGGTTAGGATCAGTTGGGTCTACTGAACCTTTGGAACATGTATGTGAACAACTATTTTGTGTCCATGCGCTTGTTGGCATTTAGGTAGCTCTCCCTCTTCAAAGCATGAAGGTTGTCTTCAGGGCATTCCCTTTTAAGCTCTAGCGCTGTTTTTAGGTAACACTCCCCCTAAATACTTGCGCTAATTCTAATGTGATGCCCGTGCTCCCCCTAAATAGATGAGCTTTTTGAGAAATTGCATATTACGAAGAAATCAAGCGCCTTTTGTATTTGAAGTGACACTCCCCAATAAATGTGCCCTTTTGCACTTATAAGTATCACTCCCCCTCGAACATATACGCTTTTTATATTGAAACTATGGTAATATGCTCTTTTGAAATTCACGCGCCTAATCTATCTATCTATCAACTCCCCCAAAAAGAATATAGAATATGAAGACCGAATATTCTGTAAAGGTAAGCGCTCTTTATAATAAGTCGAACTCCCTATGAAAATCAAGAACTTAAGATATAGAGTTTGACTCCCCTGAAATTCAAGCGCACTTTGAATTTTGAAATCGGCTCGGCCTTCTTTGAACATTGTAGCTCAAATATTTTTTTTTTTTTATCCCCTTTTCTTTCTCTTTTTTTTATGGCCTTTTCTTTTCTTTTTTTTTTATTTATTGGGCTTTTTTTTTTTTTTTTTTTTTTTTTAACAGAAAAATAAAAAGGAAAAAAATGTCAAATCAAGAGCTTTGGAATAGTCTTGATTTGGTGTGTTTGCTCACGTCACATACCGATCACGAGTGTGGAGCAAACCAAATACCACACGTGTTGGGGACTTGTGCCGACTGCTCATCATCGCATACCGACCATACATGTGGAGCAATCGTCGTTTATTTACCATGTATGATCGGGACCTGCAAAACAAATTATCGGGACTTTGGTACCCATTTTTGGACGGGTCCTCCCTGATTAGCAGATAAATATTTAAGCACAAATGGTTCAAGTATGGAATTTGCATGTAAAGTATTCTTGAACTGAGGAACCCAATGTTGTTTTGGACTACTTATTTCTATTTTTAGCTTAGGTTTCCAAACTTGTTGAACCTTATGAAAATTAAAAATTTCAGCATCGGTGAATGTGTGTCTTGCGTTAAATGAGAAAATTTTCTCTTTCGCCAGTCGTTTGAGATGCTTTTCGGATTTAACTTTGACCGGGTACTTGAGAGAGGAATACGAGCTTATAGAATCAATATCATTAAGTATAGAAGTGTCGTATTTCCTACCTTCTAGACTCACATCATTCACTTTGTACTGTGTATTAGAAAATTTATCTTGATTCAGACAATTGTTATTTTTAGACATTTTAGTTTTAATAGAGAATGTATAATTATTGTCTCCTTTAGTTTTAGTAGCTTCTTTCTTTAATTTTGATTTTAGAATGACTTTGGGTATTTTTGGATTAGGAATAGAGGTAGAACCAAATTTGGTCGTGGCAATAGAAGATAATTTGTCTTCCTCTATTCTTTCTTTCTAGATAGCTTTAGTCATTCTTGTGCCCTTTTGAGAGGAATTTTTGAGAATTAAATTCTCCTTTAAAAGCTTATCCATTTGAGCTCGAAACCCGTTTCGTTCGGAATCCAGAAGAGAATGTAATTCAGCAATTTTATGAGAACTTTCTGGAGTGTAGCAATCCTTAGGTTCGGGTTTTATCGATAGTATAGAATGTTCCTCGGTTGGCACTGACTCAATTGTTTGAGTCGACTTATTTAGAGACAAATTTTGCTCAATTTGTTTTTTCTTTGCAAGAAGAACCTCTAGTTCTTTAATTTTACAGTGTAATCTAGTGAGTTCTTCAGAAAGACATTTATTTTGAGCTTGATAATCTTTATTTTCCTTTAGTTCTGTTGTTTCAGAATTTGATTTAGCAAGATCATTGTTAAGATTAGCTATTTTCTCATTAGCTAATTGAAGCTTTATTCCTAGATTGGCTTCTTCTAATAGATGCTTTCTTAGGACAACTTCATTATTGGCTAATCTTGCTTCTAATTTCTTGACCATTTCTTTTTCATTATTTGTGGATGAGAATTTTTGCAACATTGACTTGTTTGCTTCATCACAGGCAGACAGACTTGTTTTCAATTCACATATTTTTTATTCATGTTCTGTGGTCTTAGTCTTCAACCTTATAATCTCATCCTTTGCATTGGTCAATTGACATTCAAGACTAGCTTCAATTTGTAGATGTTTTCTTAGGACACACTCGTTATTAGCTAGCCTCGCTTCTAGTGTCTTGATCATTTGTTCGTGAAATAAATCCGTTTTAAACTTTTTAGCTCAGATATGGAATTTGAAATTTAGGTTCAAATAATGTTGGTAATTAAATTCTATATAGAATGTTGGATTTTAATTTTGATCAAATAGAATTGTGGGATGTATATTGATCGTTGACGTGTTTTAGAATTGATTTAATTTTTGATCAATATTTTTTTTTTTTTATTCTGTTTAGAAAATTTTAGATATTGATATTAACCGCAAACTTTTAATTTCAGTTCAGTTCATTAGCTTTTCAACACAGCAAAGTTTAGATACAAAATATTAATTATCGACTTAGATTGTATCTTAGACTTTGTATATTATTAAAAGAATGTAAGGTTTTACGTGTAGGTCTCAGATTCACTCAATTATAGTTAACACACAATTAGGTTTGACATACCTCAACCTTAGATTGCGCGCGGAAGCAGCAATGGATTGTTTTGGGTATCACAACTTAGATTGCGAATTCTTCAAGCTTTATCACAACAACGAGCACACAATCCTTAGATTGCGAATTCTTCAAGCTTTATCACAACAACGAGCACACAATCCTTAGATTGCGAATTCTTCAAGCTTTATCACAACAACGAGCACACAATCCTTCCTTATCTTCCTTAGCTTCATCACAATAAGGTGCGTGAGTGAAGTGAGTGTGAAGAGAGTTTTGGGTATCTTTTTTGTTATTCACACTCTGTTGAATTGAATGAATGAATGCTTACACGTAAATTGTAAGCGGGACTTCTATATACCCTTACAAGTTTGGGTATATTTACAATTAAGTCCCTAAACTAATGGAATTTCAAACTCAAAGGACAAAGTTCAAAATGAACACAAATACATATTCTAACAATCTCCCCCGTGTGTTCAATTCTTGAAAGCTCACGTCCTTTGGGTTCGATAGAAGCTCTTTCTGAATCCTAGGGCGTGTTCATACTGCCTTAGGATTCTCCTGAAATCGAGTTGTCCTTCAAGCAACGCGATCGCGTCTTGGGCGAAAATTTGATCTTCCAACTGTTCGTCTGTTGCTTCCATCAGAACCAGAGGTGCCACTTTTGGAAGAAGGCCGTCTCGGACATGCTTAATCGTTCCATCGCAGAATTTGTGCAATTCTGGCATGAGGATTATCCGAGGCTGTCCTTCGTGGTTGCGGTAGGTGACACCCATGTATGGATCATTGAATATATAGAACGTTGGAAAGTTCTCAAGTTCTGTGCCTTGAAGGTTAGGCTTTGTCAGGTTGACTTTCTTCATATTGTTCTCTAAGCCCATTTGAATGTCTTGAGCGGTGTAATACTTGACTTGTCTTGTCATGAATCTCTTTAGCGCAATGAATCCCAGCTTGTACCGAAAGTGTCTGAGCGTAAACTTTCTGTAGCAGCAGTACATCTGGTAGACATCATTGGGTTCAAGCAAGTCCAAGTCAGCTTCTGACACCTTTTCCTTCGAGCCATCTCGCCTTTCGATCTCGAATACTGGATACTGAGTTCGGCCCACATTGTGATGTTCTACTTCGATAATGTCCTTCAAGGGCGCTTTGTTTCTCATTTTCTCCTTGGCTTGTCTTATCTTCTGTTTGTTCGTCTCACGTCGTGGTATGGCAGACATATTTCTAAGCATATATGCATGTCCTGCCTGTCTTAAACCCGTGAGATTAGCTAGCCCTCGAAGATTCAGCTCATCCAGATTCTTGATCTTGTCCTCCCTTCGAAACATTTTTTGTCTGATTTCCTCCAGGAAAGGCACCAAAATTCGTATGTTTTCCCACGGAGCGTCGTTCCTTGCTTCAACAGGGTCTTCTACCCTTTGATTGATAATATTCGTAAGCTCCCGTGGTTCTTGGTTGTGATCCTCGCCATCCTGGAGTTCTTCTCTTCCCAGAGTGCAGATATCTGTGGTTGAGTCTTGAATGAATTTTCTGATGGCTTCAAAGCGTTCTTTAGCCTCTTCCACAGTCTCTGACAAAACTCTTCGCTCGGTTGATATGTATAGATCCACTTCTTCGTGTGGATCCACTCTGACTTCAGGAGCGAGAGGTCTCTGGATGGATGAAGGGAGGAATCTTTGGACTTTTGTGGGAGTTGTTGGAGGTAATGTAGTTGTGGTGGTGGTGTTTTTTGTTTGGGTATTTGGTGGTGGTGGAGGTGTTTGTTGTGAAGGTTGGGAGGAAGAAGGTCCAGCTTCTTGCTCATGTTGTGTGCTGGTGCTTGCTGTCCGTTGACGTTTCTCCCCCGCAGGACGATCGTCGGGATCACGATCGTCATGATGCCTTTTGAAGGTTCGGGCAGCAGCACGGCAGTTCTGCGGGAGTTGGATGCAGTCTGCCAGTTGAGCAAGGGCTGGTGTGAGAGAGGGTTCAGTGAGGAGCCGGGATAGAAGGATATCCACGAGCTCTTGGATGGGAACGGTGGCTGGGTTTATGAGGTGGGGTGTAGGTGAAGAAGGAGAGGAAGCTAACTCAGTCAGAACCACAGAGCTTTGCGGTTCTTTGCCCTTCGTCCCGATTGCGGCCGCGATCGAAATTGTTGGACCAGGCGGCTTTCGAGACGATTTAGAGCCGACTGAGTTACATAGGGTGATAACCTACCGGGGCTACTTAAGCGCTCCGTTGTCACGATGGTGGAGAAGGTTTCCACCATGTGGCCTGCGGTCACGGCTTGCGTAGGGACCGGTGTAGCAGGACTTCCAGCCTGACATTGTGGTATCGCAATGGATAACACTTCGGCTATTGTTGCAAGGTCACGAAGACCTGCTGGAAGACCGGGGCCACTTGGGCTCACCGTTGACAACACTTCGGAAACAAATTCTGAAGGTTGGCCTGAAGTCATCGCTGTTGTGATGTTGGCGATGTCAGGACTTCCTCCCGATCCTAGAATTTCCTCAATTAAGGAAGATTCTACGAGAATTCCGATCGGGTTGGTGCCCGATGTAGAAAGGGGTGTATGTGTCCTTACAAAAGGGAAAAATATATGGGTGGGGGACACTACACTCGATGTGATCAAAAGAGGGGCGGTGGTGTGGGGCTGGGTACCACCTACTTCAATATCTCCTACCTCAGAATGAGGTAGTGATAGCATATGCGCGTCCCCGTGAATGTGTGAAACTTCTGTCTGTTGGGAGACAGAAGAGTGGGTTTCAGCTGGTTGTGCATGCGTCATCGGGCTTGTCGTGACGACTTCTACCCGGGAACTGTCATTGACAGTTCCTGCACCTATTGGGGTAGCCCTAGGTAATGTTTGTGAGGTGATTGGAAGTTGTTCACTCAAGACTGTTTCACTCTCACTCACATGGCTTGAAGCTCCTTGGTTAGGATCAACGGGGTTGAGCTGATCCATTGGAGCAGGGAGGGATGAACCGTAAGAAGCAGCCAATGTGGGGTCCGCCAGCTGCAGTAGATGCTCAGGTATTTCCATCGGGCATAGATTTGGATCAACCTTCGCCTTGTGGAAATACTTGATGATGGGCGAGGTGTAGTCCTCACATGGCTGTTGGTTTGGGATTCGTTCGATGGAGTCCATAAATCTTCTGATGAGGACGGGGAACCATCGAACGAAAGGGACGTATTTTGGTTTATTTGTGCGGTCTCTGGTGTGGATTTGGTCGGCTATTTCGGTCATGATGAGATCCGCAAAATCATAAGATTTGTTGAATACGATCCCGTGGAAGAAGCGGAGAATGGAAAGGTTGCATTTGTCTAGGCCAGCGTGTTTAGGGGATAGACATTTATTCACGAGGCCGAAGAGAGTCTTCCAAGGATGAGGCAGTTTGTTTGTTTGGAAGTCATGAACCTTTGTAAGTGGGGAGGCATGTCCTAGACGGATCATGTCTTGAAGGATCTGAGGTTCAGAGCAAAAGGGGTTAAACTGCTCAAGTTGTGGAAGATCAAGAAAAGTGCGAATAATATTTTTGTTGATGATAATGCGGGTGGTATGGAGATAGGACTCGAAATGCATAGAATTGTCTTCGTCATCGAATTTTGGATGCATTTCGGACCAGAATTGTTGGAGATATACGACTGGAATGGTGGCTATTTTATTGAAGCAGGACCATAAAGGATGATTTTTAAGGATGGATATGATGATTGGGTCAGGTCCTTTATAAGTGTTTGGGTTGAGTTGGAAATTGTTGTCCTTAATCTCTAACCAGCTTGGTCGATTATGTAAGTAAGATTCCACGGTTGACATTGATCTGCAAAAAAATATGAGGATCATTAGTTATGATCATACACGCAACTCAGGATATGAGTTACTCTGTTTTAGCCCTGTTTGCACTCTGTTTTGTAAGAGTAATCCCCTGTTTTATAATAACTCAACGAAAAATATTCTAAGTCTTTTAGCGAAAAGTGTAAGAAGTGGCGAAAACTTTCATAAGTGGCGAAAAGTCTTTTTGCTGATTAAAGGTTTTCGCTAGAAAAAGGTAGCGAGAAGTTGAAAGGTTGTCGCTAAAAGTACTTTTCGCTGGAATAGTTAGCGAAAAATGAAAGTTTTTGCGAGAATAAAGTTCGCTGATAAAACTTTTTGCTTGAATAGTTTTCGCTGATAAAACTTTTCGCTTGAATAGTTAGCGAAAAGTGAAAGGTTTTCGCTAAAAAATTTTTGCTTATAAAACTTTTCGCTGGAAAAACGTTTCACTGGAAAAACTTTTCGCTGGAATAGTTAGCGAAAAGTGAAAGGTTTTCGCTAAAAAAATTTTGCTTATAAAACTTTTCGCTGATAAAACTTTTCGCTTGAATAGTTAGCGAAAAGTGAAAGGTTTTCGCTAAAAAATTTTTGCTTATAAAAGTTTTCGCTGGAAAAACGTTTCACTGGAAAGACTTTTCGCTGGAAAAACTTTTCGCTGGAATAGTTAGCGAAAAGCTTAAATTGTCGATAGTAAAGTTTTTTTGAAAAGTTTCAAAGTTTTTCGCTGAAGAAAACTTTTCGCTGGAACAGTGAGCGAAAAGTGAACGGTTTTCGCCACATAATCTGGGGAAAATCTTTTGTTTAATAACAGCGAAAACAGCGATTGAAGACAATGAAAGCGGTAAAATCATAAGTGTTCAAGCATTTTTGAACTAACAGAGTCGTGGATCAGCACAGAGAGCATTTGAGAGAGCATTTAAACCCAAAAAAAATATCGAGATGACATACCAAAATCATGAATAACACAGTGTAAGCAAATGACGAATTAGCATAATGAAAACAGAAATGCTTACGTAAATGATGAGAATATCTGAAAGCTGGATTGATTTTGGTGATAAATCGACGAAATTAGAGAGAAGAAAAAAAATTAGGGTTATTTGAGAGAGAAGATGAACAGTAAAAGGGAATGTTAGCGAAAACGGTGAAAGTAAAATTTTAAAAACTTTTCGTCGTTAAAAAAAGGTTTTCGCTGAAAACAGGAAAATTAATCCCTTTTCGCTGTCAAATTCAGTAGAAGGTCAGAAATTTATGTGCTCTTGCAATTGAGTCCAAAATTTTTTTATTATTATTATTTTTATTATTTTTTTTTTTTTGACAAACAGTTTGAGAGTAAAGTATTTTCTCATTAAGAGACTAAAGAAAATTAAGAACTCCCCCGGAAAATATGCATAGTATATTTTCATGAACTCCCCCGTAACATGTGCATGAGTACCAAGAATATATAGAGTGCTAATCATATTTTAGTGGGAAAAATTGAGCATACCTAATTTTGCTACTAAGAATTGAAATCGTTTTTCATCTAAAGGTTTAGTAAAAATATCAGCAATTTGCAATTCTGTAGGAACAAAATTAAGTTCAATATTACCTTTTTCCACATGATCTTTAAGAAAATGATAACGTAAGTCTATATGCTTAGTACGTGAATGATGAACAGGATTGCATGAAATAGCTATAGCACTTTTAGAATCACTAAAGATAGGTACTTTATGTAAATCAAACCCGTAGTCGCGTATTTGCTTCTTCATCCACAGAATTTGTGAACAACAACTAGCGGCAGCAACATATTCGGCCTCCGCCGTAGAAGTTGATACACAATTCTGCTTCTTAGATGACCAACTGACTAGGTTGTCACCTAGAAATTGAGCGGCTCCGGAAGTGCTTTTTCTATCCATCCGACAACCTGCAAAGTCAGCATCTGTATATCCAACTAGATTAAAATCAGTGTTAGTTGGGTACCAAAGTCCTAGATTCGGAGTGCCCTTAAGATATCTAAGTATCCTTTTCACAGCAGCTTGATGTGATTCCTTTGGATTCGATTGATATCTAGCACACAAGCATGTGGAAAACATTATATCTGGTCTACTAGATGTAAGGTAGAGAAGAGATCCTATGATTCCTCTATAAGTAGTACTATCTACAGATTTGCCTGAATGATCAGAATCTAGCTTACAAGTAGTACTCATAGGGTAGGCATAGGGGAACATTTTTCCATATCATATTTTCTAAGTAGGTCATGTATATATTTAGATTGGCTAATGAAAATTCCATTTGAGAGTTGTTTGACTTGAAGCCCGAGAAAGAAATTCATTTCTCCCATCATACTCATTTCAAATTTCGTAGTCATTAATTTGCCAAACTTTTTGCAAAGACTAGGATTGGTTGACCCAAATATGATATCATCTACATAAATTTGAATAAGCAGTAAATCTGAACCATGTCGCTTTGTGAATAAGGTAGTATCAATAGAGCCTCTAGTAAATCCTGAATTAACTAGGAATTTAGATAGAACCTCATACCATGCTCGAGGAGCTTGTTTGAGGCCGTATAAGGCTTTGTCAAGTTTATAGACATGATTTGGATACTTGGGATCTATAAAACCGTCAGGCTGGGATACGTAGACTTCTTCTTGAAGTATGCCATTTAAGAAAGCAGTTTTAACGTCCATTTGAAAGACGACAAAATTCTTATGTGCGGCAAACGCAAGAAAAAGTCGAATCGCTTCTATTCTAGCGACGGGAGCATATGTCTCATCGTAATCTATCCCTTCTTGTTGATTGTAGCCTTTAGCCACTAATCGAGCCTTATTCCGAATGATTATCCCATTTTCATCACGCTTATTCTTAAAAATCCATCTAGTGCCGACAATAGTTTTTCCTAATGGTTTTGATACTAGAGTCCAAACCTTTAAACGTTCAAATTGGTTTAACTCTTCTTGTATTGATGTTACCCAATTTGAGTCTTGTAAAGCTTCGGAGGTTTTGGTCGGCTCTATTTGACTAAGATAGCAAGAGTAAAGACACTCATTTGCGGTTGATGATCTTGTTCGTACACTATTGGATGCATCTCCTATAATTTGAGATGACGGATGAGATCTTATCCATTTTGGTTCTTGGGTAAGGGAAGTAGATATTTCTTCAACAGGTTCTTCATTTTGAATATTTGGGGAGTCTTGACTATTTTCAAGTACTGTAAAATTTTGAGTATTATTATTGTCAAGGGATGAATCATTTGGGTTTGAAGAAATAAGCTCTTCAGAAGAGTCTAAAGGAATTATAGGAATGGTAAGAGGAATTTCTTCACAAGAAGTAGTGTGTGATTCACAATTATAGTGGATGGAGTATTAGATTCATTTGACGTAGAAGGTTCGTCTTCCTCAAGTACATGAGATGAAGAAGGACAAGAAGTTCTATATATGCTTTCAAATAGAGAATCTAACTCAAATAAAGCTTCTTGTTCTAAATGCGATTTAGAATCAGCAATATGATGACTATTTGTCATCGACGTTGTAGGAACGGGTTCTAATCGGTCTTGATTAGAAGCCATTACGGGTGGAAGTACGGGTTTTGAACCGTTGTGTTCAAAAGCCATTGAGGGTGATGTTTCTTCAAAAGTAACATTGATACTCTCTATTATGGATCTTTTATCTGGACGATAAATCCTATAAGCTTTTGATTCGGAAGAATATCCTACAAAAATTCCTTTTGTAGCTTTTGGATCTAATTTACTTCTCTCATTGTCTATTTTGATAAAACAAGGACACCCAAAGACTTTGAGGAAGGAAATATTAGGAACTCGATGATTTATTAATTCATATGGTGTTTTTCCAAATCGCTTGTGTATGGTTGTGCGATTTTGGGTAAAACATGCTGTATTAACAGCTTCGGCCCATAAGAAATGAGGTAGACTAGCGAAGATAAGCATAGTGCGAGCAGCTTCTACTAGAGTCCTATTTCGTCTTTCGACTACCCCGTTTTGTTCGGGTGTTCGAGGGGCTGAAAATTGTTGTGAAATACCTAGGGATTCATAAAATATTTTTAATTCCTTATTCTTAAATTTGTCCCATTATCAGTGCGTATCACTTGAATTGTACTCTGAAGTAAATTCTGAGTGATTTTCACAAATGTTTTAATTAGTTCGGCTGTTTCATCTTTTGTACGAAGAAATCTGACCCATGTATATCGTGAAAAATCATCGACAATGACAAGAATATACTTCCTACCACTTATACTTTGAGTTCGGATGGGTCCGCAGAGATCCATATGAATTAATTCTAGTGGTTTGGAAGAGGAGGGAAATTGCTTGATTTTGTGTGATGACTTTTTCATCTTTCCTATCTCACAAGCAGGACATAAGTGATCTTTATGAAATTTTATCTTTGGTAGACCTATTGCTAACTGATCTTTTTGTAACTTGTTTAGAGCTTGAAAGTTTAAATGAGATAGTCTTTGATGCCAAAGATGGTTTTGATTAAGTGATGAATTAGTCATCAAGCAAATTTCAGCTGAAGGATTGATTGTTTTCAAATCTAAAGTGTATAGATTTGATTTCCTTGTTCCAAGGAGTAGTGTTTCTCCTAGGGAATTGTTAATCCTACATTGGTTAGTGCTAAATATGACCTTAAGTCCTTTATCGCATAATTGGCCTATGCTAAACAAGTTGTAGGATACTCCTTCAACGTATGATATGTCATCTATTGTTAGATTTTTGTGGATAATGCTTCCGTATCCCAAAATAGAGGAGTAATTATTGTTTCCGAAACGTACCTTACCCCCGTAGCATTCAGTGTAGTTGCTCAACAGCGATTTATTTCCGGTCATGTGTGTGGAGCAACCCGAGTCAAGATACCACACATGACGGATCTGCGAATGATGATTCTATGATAAGCATAGATCCCATAGAAACATGGGATTGATAGGAACAGCAGAAAAATTATAGTAAATAATGTTTGATTCACTGATTTCGGAAGTATCATCGGTATTTTCTGAAATTTGATCATTTCCTTTCGAAATCTTACCGATGTTTTCCAAATTGTGATCATACGATTCGTGTTCTATTTGTGGTTTTGGTAGCCATTCCTTCTTTGTTTTTGGCATCATATTATGATTCGGTTTTGGCATCCATTTTTGGATGGTTTCTTGTTTTGGAATATGTTTTCTTTTAGGAATCCATTCTATGATAGGTTTAGGAGGCTTATTTGTTTTTATTACCCATTTATAAGTAGTTTTCTTAGACGGTTTTGACTTTGGAATCCATTTTTGAGTATGGATGTTTAGTTTAAGAGCCGTCTGAGAATTGTTTTTGATATGAGTTGGGTATTTGGAATTTTATTTAATTTGATCGAGGAACGTATATCATGTGATGTATTCCTGCACTTCTTTTCATAATAGGCTTTGACACGACCTTTATTAGCAACAGTACTCATATGTAACAAATCTTTGGACATTGTTGTGACAGAGATATTTGAATGTAAACTGGAAATTTAATATTTCTTTTTGTCTGTATTTGTGCGCTTGGTGAGTCATTTGTTGCGTTTAGTTTTTGTCCTGTCGAAATAAATGAGGAGGAGTTAGTGGAAATTTCTAGCTTAGGAGCTATAGATGTTTCTTTTAATGTGGAAATTTCTTTTAATAGACTTGCTTTTTCCTCTTTAAACTTTTGACGTTCAAGTTCTAATTTTGAGTTTAATTCGTCAAGTTTTTGGATCATAGGTGGCATATATATTGAAGAATTATTATTATTTTCAGTATTATTTTGAGCATTCTCTTGTAATAAAAATTGATTAGTAAAAATTGAATCATCTTTATCTGACAAAGGAATTTTTCTTGTTTTGTAGCTTTTATTTAATGCATCATAATCAAGTTGAGTTTGACCATGGTCATTAATTTGGTTTTTCGTTTAACATCTTCGAGGTCAAGAATTCTTTGTTGTTTACAAATGTTACTAGTTCTTTAACGTTGAGATTTAGATGTTCAATGTTATGGAGAGGATTTTCATTTTTATATTCATAGCCTAAACCTAAGTATTTTTCCTTTCTAGGTATAAATCCTAGGCCTTTTCGAGGATCATAAAATCTAACATCTTGTGGTTGACTTAGAAATATAGTTCTATCTGTATGCCCTCGTTTTGTTATTATGTCTTCAAGGCTTTTGATTTTTGAATATAATTGTTTTCGTTCTTTTGTTAGAACTTCATAATTGCCCTTTAGTTCTAGATTTTCTTCTTATTTTTGGATATATGATCTTCTAATTCAAGTATGAACTTTTGATGTTTTTCTTCTAACAATTGATTTTTAATTTCTAATTTTGATTCCATTAGAAGATGTTTCTTTAGTACCTTTTCGTTATTAACTAGTTTATTTTCTAGTTCTTTAGTTGTTTTTCTTTCCTTTCGTATTGATTTTAATTTTTCTTGTAAAGCTAAAATATGATGAGTAAGCTTGGAGTTAGAGTTACTTACTTCATTTTCGTCCGCAGATGAGGAGGAGTCAGGTTCGTTGTGCTCTTCATTGTTGTCATCGCTTTCTTCAATTTTTGCCATGAGAGCTAAATTTTCATCGTCGCTCTCAGTAGTGTCTTCTAGCCAATGATCTTGTTCGGCCATAAGTGCTACACCGGCTTCTTTTTGTTTCGATAGTTGAAGTTTTTTGGTGTAGTATTGAGTATTCTTCCTCTTTGGTGCACGGCACTCATTAGCAAAGTGGCCTGCCTTACCGCAGTTGAAGCATTTTTGAATTTCAGAAGTTGTTCTTGCTTCGGAAGATTCTCCTTTGTTTCCTTTGAATTTGGAAGTAGAGGTTCGTTGGCCGTTTGATGAAGAAGGAAATTGCTTCTTATAGAATTTCTTATTGACCATTTTGGTGAGAAGAGCTAGCTGTTTTTGTAGATCCTTGATTTCTGGGTCCGAATCTGAGTCTTGGTTTTCTTCTTCTGAAGAGGAAGATATGACCACCTTTTTGGAGACTTTAGATGTTTTCTTTTGTTTCTCTAAAAAGAGGGCAACAGATTCGGTTGCTTCTTCCTTCTCTCTTGCTTCCTTTTTAAGTTCATTCACATCTTCAATGTGTTGAGAGAGATTATCGAAAATTGCATGAATGTTCATGTCATCAAGGTCTTTATTTTGTCTAATGTGCGTGGCTAGCTTCTTCCATTCTGGTAGAAGAGAGGACAGAAATCGAATGTTGATCTCCATGTTGGTCTTATGAACATTAATTTTCCTCATTTCATTGATAAGGGTGAGGAATCTTTGATAAGTGTCATGAAGATCTTCTCCAATCTTGGCTTTAAAAGAGTCATACGCAGTTAAAGTACTAGCTTTCTTTGCCTTGACTCCTATTTCTGTCCCATGCATCATCTTTGCTATTTCATCCCACATTTCTTTTGCAGTTGTCATGCTATCAATTTGCATGTAGATGTCGTTTGGGATGGCTTGCAAGAGATAGTTTTTGGCTTGATAATCAGCTCTAGCTCTAATTTTCTCAATCTCAGAGTATTCATCAGATGTTTTTAAGACCTTGGTTGGAAGAATTGGTGGATCATGAGTGGGATCTCCTGCTATAAATTTCCAGAACAGGGCTGGGCCTTCTTGCAAAGAAGAGATCATTCCACTTGATTGATCTTTACTTTCTAGAAAATTGAGGAATCTTTTCTTCCATACATTGTATTCTCCCCTTCTAAGAATAGGAGGTCTAACATCGTTTCCTAAGGAATAAGTATCCATTCTATGATCGTCTTGTTAGGATTGATTGGTCTGAAAGAAAAAAAATTGGATTGAGTTTTAAAAATGACTGATTTTCTCAAATTTTCAACGAATTTTGACTTTTAGTCAACTATGATTGGTTCTAGTTTTTCGCTCTAAATATAAGTGGCGAAAAGCTTCAGGTCTTCAATCAAACAGTAACTAGCGAAAAGCTCTGGTTTTCGCTATGTCAGTGGCTGGCGAAAAGCTCTGGTTTTCGCTAAGAAATGACCTGTTAAACTTCTCGTGTGAACAGTATGAGCGAGAAGCTTTAGGTTTTCGCTATTAATTCTGGCGAAAAGCTTAGGTTTTCGCTAAGTGATGAAGAGTTAAACTTCTCGCGTGAACAGTATTAGCGAGAAGCTTTAGGTTTTCGCTATTAATTCTGGCGAAAAGCTTAGGTTTTCGCTAAGTGATGAAGAGTTAAACTTCTCGCGTGAACAGTATTAGCGAGAAGCTTTAGGTTTTCGCTATTAATTCTGGCGAAAAGCTTAGGTTTTCGCTAAGTGATTCTTATCAGCGAGAACTTTAAAGTTTTCGCCGTTAAGTAAAATCAGATTAATCAAATAATAACAGAGGTAAACACTGATTTAACACCAAATACTAGATCAAGTAGCGAAAACCGCTGTTCTAACAGCGAAAACAGCTGTTCATGTGGCGAAAACAGCTGTTCATGTAGCGAAAACAGTTGTTCATGTAGCGAAAACCACCAAACTGTTCTGATATTTCTCAGATCCTAATTTCAGCTTAATCGGTACACAATTATCGATTAATAGGTATCGACTTAGCTTACCTATCACTCGATTAACAGAATTAACACAGGATTAACACAGAAATCAGGCAAATTGGGATGCAACAGTGACAAACCAACGATCAATCGAAAATCAGCAATTAAGCTCAATTTAACTCAATCGATGTAAATTCAACACCTAATCAACTAACAAACCTGCTCTGATACCAACTGTAGGTCTCAGATTCACTCAATTATAGTTAACACACAATTAGGTTTGACATACCTCAACCTTAGATTGCGCGCGGAAGCAGCAGTGGATTGTTTGGAGGCAATCGATCAGCGAATTCTTCAAGCTTTATCGCAAATCCTTTGTAACACCCGGGGCCGATGAGGGCGGGGAGTGATCGCCGGTGCCAAAGAGGAGCACGGACAAGGAGCGGCTCCCGACGGGCTTCTAGGCAGAGGGATACATGAATGAACCGATTCCACATCCGAATGAGAGGGATTCTGAGACTGGCAATGTATGGGCGTGTCAAGTCAAAAGAATGATATAAGAGAATTGATTGTGCTACTCATATCACCAAGGTGCACCTTCCTTTTCGGGAGCTCATCCATAAGAACTTCAAAGTTAAGCGTGCTTGACTTGAAGTAACACTGGGATGGGTGACCCCCTGGAAGTAGCTCAGGGTGTGTGCGAGTGAGGACAAAGCACGCTGGAAGGCTAGTGGTGATACAGTGGGGCCAGACAATCAATGAAGTGCAGTGGGCCCAACCCCACAGGTCCCGTGAGTGGGCTGTTACATCCTTCCTTATCTTCTTTGATTGGAACGACTGGACTGAGATTCAAGCTTGATTGTGTGCTCGTTGTAAGGTGCGTGAGTGAAGTGAGTGTGAAGAGAGTTTTGGGTATCTTTTTTGTTATTCACACTCTGTTGAATTGAATGAATGAATGCTTACACGTTAATTGTAAGCGGGACTTCTATATACCCTTGCAAGTTTGGGTATATTTACAATTAAGTCCCTAAACTAATGGAATTTCAAACTCAAAGGACAAAGTTCAAAATGAACACAAATACATATTCTAACATTACGGTTCTGATTTGACACAATATTAGTTTACGAATGAAAGAGAAGCTGGAAACAGTGCTTTTTAGTTTACGAGTAAAGAATGTTTACGAATGAGAATCGTTCGTAAACCTTTAAGAACTGTAAACAGTAACTTTCGTGAAGTAAAGGTTAATCGTAAACTAATAGCGCTTGTTTACGAATGAAGAATATTCGTAAACCTTTCTTAAAGATAGTTTACGAATGAAATATTCGTAAACAATAGATATGTGAAGGTTTACGATTGAGATTGATTCGTAAACAGGAACAATCGTAAAGTAAAGCCTTGAAGTTTACGAATGAGTGAGAGCCGTAAACAGTAGAATTGACAAATGATTAGTTTACGAATGATCTAAAGCTATGAACAGTAACTTTTGGAAAAATCAGTTTACGGGTCTAGGTTTGTATGAAAAGGTTTTCGCAAATGATTTTAAAATGATTTATACGAAAAAAAAATTATACCGAGAATAATTTTTGTACTGGAAAATTTTACCGAAAAAACAATTTCTTTACCCAAAAATTTTTCTAAGCCTCGGTAAACCTTTGAAAAGTAGGTACAAAAAAAATCTCGTAGTAGCAAAAAAATTTTAGGACTTTCTACCGAAGACCTTTGAATTTTTTTTTTTTTTTTTTTTTTTTGCTAGCGAAAACCTTTTCAAATGTTTACGGGTCCTTAGGTTTACGAGCAGAATTTGTTCGTAAAACTTGTTCGTAAATGAGTTTACGAATGAAAAATGATCCGCAAACAGTGCCTTTATAGTTTACGAACGAAATGTATTCGTAAACAATTCACTTAGATAGTTTACGAATGACCAGCTTTCGTAAACAGTAACTTCCGCAAAGTAAAGTTTACGATTGAAAAGTATTCGTAAACAGTGTCTTTCGTAAAGTAAAGTTTACGATTGAAAAGTAATCGTAAACAGTGTCTTGAGATAGTTTACGATTGAAATTTATTCATAAACCTTCCCTTTACTGTTTATATCGCAAACTTCGAATCGTAAAGTTCTTCCCGTAAAGTTTCGATCGCAAACTTGGGTTTGCTGTAAACTTTTATGATTCGTAAACAGTCTCTTACAATTAGTTTACGAATGAAAAGTTAATGAGGTTTACGATTGAGATTGATTCGTAAACTGGAGTCTTTGTGGTTTACGATCGAAATAGGTTCGTAAACCTTTTCCTAAATGAGTTTACGAATGAAAACTATTCGTAAACCTTTGCTATAGATGGTTTACGAATGAAATAGAATCGTAAACAGGAACTTTACGAGTGAAAATTAAATGGACCGTAAACTTAAGTGTTTTACCGTAAACTGTAAAGCTTTGACCAATTTTGAAAACTTTCTTATGTGAGAGGCTCGTAAACCTTTTTGTTCGTAAAGTTTTCGTCCGCAAAGCTTAAATTACAGACTATTGCAAAGTTAATATTCGTAAACCTTTTCCTTAAAGCGTTTACGAATGAAAAGTATTCGTAAACCTTTCTTAAAGATAGTTTACGAATGAAATATATTCGTAAACAGTAGAAATGTGAAGGTTTACGATGAATGTGGATTCGTAAACAGATAATCAAGAGGTTTACGATCGATATCCGATTCGTAAACTTTGCAATTCGATTAAATTCGCTCAAAAACACTTAAGTTCTCGAATTAAGCTCAGATAATCGATCGAAATCAGCAATTAAACATGTAAAACACTCGATTAAACCAGTTCAAAGCAAAACATATAGAATTTCCGAGTTTTTCACATGAACATTTTGAAGATATAAAGAACAATTCGATCAAAAATCAACACAATTAGTCAAATTTCAGCTATAATCAGCTCAACTAATCAATGATTACTCATCGCAAACAGTATCCTCAACATCATCGCAAACATCTAAGCAAGCAGCACATACAAAAATGCGATGAACAGTGATGATCGCGATGAACAGTAGCTATCGTAAACATCAGTTTGCGATGAACAATGCAAAATCGAAATCAATTCAGCTCAAAACTTATCAATTCAAACACGTTTGCTCTGATACCAATTGTAGGTCACAGATTTAACATCCAATCAATGAACTTGAGAATAGATTGATGAAGAATTACCTTGTAATTAACGCGCGGAAGACTTTGGGTAATTATCAATCAACCTTCATTAAACCTCAAGCTTTCTCAACAAGTAATCCACTTTCTCTCTCTACAATTAAGCCCTAATTATGATAATGATGAGAGAATGTTTCTAGTGAGAGAAAGTTAAAACTCAAGTTGGTGTGTATTTTACACACACTTGCCCTATATATACCAAACCATACTTTGGTATATTTACACTTTAGTCCCTATATTTACATAAATATATTAAGTCCCTAAACAAAGATAACATGATTATTGAACACTAGAAAATATTCCTAACATAAGCCTCTAGCACATACGAGAGGGAGCGAATCAGTTTTAAGGAATTGTGCTCGCACAATCTTCGAATTTTCGTTAAGAACTCGCAGTCTTACGAACTCCAGGGAGCAGTCGTGCAAGCTCTCAGCCTTGCAGTCTTGTTTCATCCAGACAGTCGCGCAGTCGTGCAAGTTCTCAGCCTTGCAGCACATCAGCATCCAGCAGTCGCGCAATCTCCTTTTGCTGGAGCAGTCTTACAGATTCTCAGCAGAGCAGTCTTACACTGTTGCAGTCGCACACCTGCAGTCGAACAATCCTCAGTCTGACACATATCGAAGGTAATTTTCCCAACAATCTTAAAACAGATTCGCGAAGATGTCAGACAACCAGAGCTCCAACCAAAACGAGGATAACCACGACGTTCCCCCTGTTGTTATATGTAAAGCCTAGAATATCTAACTAAACAAATATTTAATGAGTTTACCACGATTTGGATGGGAAGAATCGAAGCTCGTGGGGTGATTTTGTGCGTGTTCTTGAGCTCGGTTGGGAGGCGGCTTCTCTCACTCTCTTTAGAGAATTTTCACACAATACACATTTTATATGTGTTAGGGTTCAAATATTTATACCACATTTTGGTATATAATACTTGGGCCCCTAACAAAGCCCAATTACACTAAGCCTCTTTTAAATATAATCTATATAAATAAACTACAAAGATAATTCTAATTAATTGAACACAATAACTAATCCTAACAATCTCCCCCTTTGTGTTCAATATTCAATTTGACATGGATTATCTTTGTGGGGCTTAGTGCATTTGCCTGAGTCCTAAAGGAATTTCCTCCTTCTCTTGTCTTTTGACCTCCTCTTTTGGAGATCTTCAAGTTCACCGTGTCTTGATCTTTGCTTCTCGGCACCAGATCTTCTTAATCTTCTTTTGAAGCTCAACTCGTAAATGCCGGAAGGTGTTTGAAGTTGCTTGCCGGATCTCTTCTTTTTGTGTTCGATCTCTCCATTCGATGGTAACGCAACTCCCCCTACTTTTGGTCAACCTTATGATTGAATTGGGAAGTTCTCTTTGAGATTTGGAGAGACGCACACGAGGCGGCAACTTCGATCTTTGAAGTCCGTGGTGTTCGCTTGATTCTTTGACGACGCTTGAGGATTTAACGTTTCTGATCTATCTTGCACTTTCATCGTGGTATTGCTCCCATTTTGCTTTAGTACTGCTCCCCCTCATGAAGATCAAGTTGGGGAGATCGTCATGCGATGGGTCAAAATGAAGCATCGTCTTCGCCAAGAAGATCACGTCGTGGGGACAGGAGGATGGCATTGGTAGGCACAGTAGGAGCTCAGGTTTGGTAATAACCCGACGGAGCCACAAAGGCAATCCATCGGATAAGAGACCGGGGTCACGAAGACTTCCCGTTAATATCTTGAGTCCTAGCAATCTCCCCCTACAAGGGCTATCTCCCCTTCTTGCGGAGGCTTTGAATGCTCTTCGGCTAGGACTCTCTTGTCTTGACGCTATATTCTGTACACCGGATGTAGATAGTGATCCACGCCTTGAAATTTGACTTTGATGATGTCAGGGATCTTGGACTTTGTTCGCATCTTGTCCTGGTCTTTCTCCGTAGTTTGAAGTCGTCAAGTCTCATCTAATCTTCTTCTTCTCGGCGCCGGATTCGTCTTCTTCGAAGGAAGTTGTCTGGTTCGGCCTCGAGGAAGCTTGTCTGGCTCCGGAAGATGGTAGGCGTGGGGTGTTGTAAAATGTGCCAAGGCTCCTTTGGAATGTTCTATTCAAGTGTAGGAGAGCCCGGCTTCAGAGTGGTACGCTCTGCGGAAATTGGTGGATGGTCCGACCTGTTTGTTTATGCGTGTCCCCTTCTCCCCCTCATGGCGATTCGAGTTAACGAGATCGGCATGCTTGTATAGGAAGATTAGAAGGACACAAACGACAGGTCGGTGATGGTAATAACCAGACGGAGCCACAAAGGCAATCCGTCGTGTAAGAAACCGGGGTCACAAAGACTTCCCGTTAACATCGATCTAGGAGCTATGCTCGTAGACGATGGCCTGAAACCGTTGTTGCTTTGATGTTGCAACGGCAGGACTTCCTTCCGATCCTCGAAGCATGTCTAAGCAAGACATGTCTACGGAAGTTCTAGCTTGATCACAAAGATCAGTGTTAGAAAAGTGTATGTGTCCTAGAAAATATAAAAATATATGGGAAGTGAGGACACACTAGACTCGAGTGCGTAAGTGTTAGGTCCGTTTTTAACATCCAACGAAGAACTCGAGCATAGATTTAATCGAAATTACCTTGACCAAGATTGAGCGGAAGCATTTGGGTAATATTCAATCAAATCTTCATTAATCACACACTTTCTCTCTAATTAACATCTTTATCTCTCTACAATTCAACCCTAATTAAGATAATGATGAGAGAGTTTTTCTAGTGAGAGAAAGCTAAACTCAGGTTGTGTGTATTTTACACACACTTGCCCTATATATACCAATAAATATTGGTATATTTGCATTCTAGTCCCTAACTATACATATATTACAATTAAGTCCCTAGACAAAGATAACTTGATTATTGAACACTATAAAATACTTCCAACAATCTCCCCCTTAGTGTTCAATTATAATTGAAGCTTCGGTTGTCTTCGTCTCTCGAATCTTCAGTCTTCATCATCAGTTGAACACAACAATAATTTCCAACAATCTCCCCCTTTGTGCTCAACTTTGAATTTGACACGGTCTTTGTTGCTGTTTGAAGAAATATCTGAGAGCGTGGAGAATCTTCAGTCTCCCCCTATTTACATGCACCCTCATTTTCTTCTTTGCAACTTGAATATTCGTCACCTTCTTGCATAGCAGAGTCGCGCGGATCATCAGCATTGACTTGTCATGTATGCTCGAACCATGGAGAGAGGTCTTGTTTGTTGTGGTTCAGCACGTGCATTGAAAGCTTGGCTTCTTTAATGAGTTCACATGCTCGGCCTCCTTGATATACTTCTCCCCCTCATGGCGATTCATTTGTATCGTCATGCTGTGTGATCAAGGTGATCCTGTGTACGCTGAACGTGTTGGCGTTGAATTCCGGATGAAGTACCTGAAAAACGGGACAGACGACCGATCATCGTGAAACATCCCTAGATGTCACTCTTGGTCGTTGATGCAAAGTCACACAGACTTGCATTTGAAGGGACTACGGGGCCACATAGGCAACCCGTTGACATCATTCTAGAGTCGTGCTCCAGAAGATGGCCTGCTACCGTTGTTGTTTTGATGTTGCAACGGCAGGACTTCCTTCTGATCATAGAAGCACATCATTTAATGACGCGTCTACAGAAGTTCTGGCAAGGTCACGTAGACCAGCAATATGTGTGTAAAAGAATGTATGTGTCCTAGAAAAGTGGAAACATTTAGGCGATGAGGACACACTAGACATTTACGTTTTCAAGAAAGTCGTGGTATGGGGCTGTGGACCACTGTTGGAAGTATTTTATAGTGTTCAATAATCAAGTTATCTTTGTCTAGGGACTTAATTGTAATATATGTATAGTTAGAGACTAGAATGCAAATATACCAATATTGATTGGTATATATAGGGCAAGTGTGTGTAAAATACACACAACTTGAGTTTAGCTTTCTCTCACTAGAAACACTCTCTCTAATCACTATCTAAGCTAGGGTTAATTGTAGAGAGAGAAAGAGGTTAATTGGAGAGAAAGTTTGTGATTAATGAAGATTTGATTGAATATTACCCAAATGCTTCCGCTCAATCTTGTTCAAGGTAATTTCGATTAAATCTATGCTCGAGTTCATATGTTGGATGTTAAAAATGGACCTAACAATTGGTATCAGAGCCGAATCGTTGTTGAATTGATGATTTTAGTTCGATATATTGCAGTTTTCGTATGGTGTTCTTCACGCCAAATTTTATTTTCGCATGCTACAGTGATCACGTTGATTTTGATTTTCATATGTTGATTGCTGTTTTTCGCATGATATTGAACGAAATCTGTTTGCGAATCATTTGATGTATGTTAATTGCGATTATCTTCGATTAATTGAGCTTAAGAGATTGAATTTGCGATCGAAACTATTTTTCCAACTTCAAACTGTTCTTTGGTGAAAATGCAAAATTGGGCTATATTTGGATTCGATTGTGTTAATCGAGTGTTTTCTATGCTTACCCAATCAATTTCGATCGATTAAATGTGCTTAATGTGTTAATTTGAGTGTTATCTGAAGATTTCGCATGTAAATTACGTTTTCTCACGAAATAAATTTTTTCGCACCAATATTTCGCACCATT